>JAREIK010002286.1:950000-1452500 GCA_029783825.1 Sapria himalayana | reverse complement strand
TCAGTGACTATTTACCTTTAACTGGAATTCATAAGTAAATTTTTTAGTGAGGGAAAAAGTGACATTTCAAGCCCTTTTAAAATATAAACAAAAAAACTAGTCTTCAATCACTCTCTTCTCATTGCGTCTTCATGGTTCATGATGTATTTTCATATCTTCATGGTTGATGCTTGTGTATTGGTACTTGAATCCCATTGGAGTGAAGCTCTTCAATTTGTTAATCTTTGAAAAAGTGTGGGTTCAAATCATTCTCCTACTCATATTTTGATTTTGAGGCACTATGAATATTATTTTTGTAGTTCGGTTATTTTGTGTTTAATGAATAATAATTGATGTTTTGTTTTTTTATTGTTTAATGAGATTGGATTAGATTGTTTTAAGTTAATAGGTTGTTTAAGTTTAAATTTTCATGAGTTGAATTAATGCAGTAGCTTTTGAGTTTCAATCAGGTGTTGGTTGTCGAGCCTCGAGGTAATTTTTTTTTCACTGTATTAAAAATTTAGTATTGTTTTAGAAATTTTTATCTGAGTTGTGGAAATTTGATTTAACGTATTATTATAGGAATTTTCATTTGAGTAGGAATCATAATTCAGCAGTAATGGTATTTTAGGGTTTTAAATAGTTTGAAATTTGTTTGCGTCATTAGGATTTCATTGGCATTTATTTTTTCTAAAGTGATTGTCTTGTTTACACAAAAACTATGTTTATGAAAAATAGTTTATTGACTTATGCATACACACACACACACAACCACCCACACACACATCAATATTATCCATTTAAATGAACAATTACAACTTATACGACTTATTTACACTAATAACGACATATATAAATTTATTATGACTTATATCATATTACATTGACATATAATTTGTAAGTCAATGAGTTTTAAATATGATTCATAATTTTTTTTAGAAATAATTAAATAATTAACAAGTTAAGCTTGAATTAAGATAGTTAAAATTCTAATTCATAAATTGAAATGCATAATATGTGGTTTCAAAATTTTATCTTCTTACTTCTAAAGCTAATTTATACAAATTAAATTAAATTGAATAAGGATTTCAATAAAAATAGTTTATAAATTGGTTATGGTATACTAAAGTTATAAGTTTATTTAAAAAATGATTTTCACACTATTGGCTATTGAATTTGATGATAATGATTAGAAAAGGAGAATTCACAATAGTTTTGTGTTTATTTACTTTTTTATAATGTTTTTGGAAATCTTATTGATTGATATTGATACGGCTACAATAAATCATTATAAATTTTGCTTATTATGTCTATAAAAATTTTAATTGTTTGATATTTATATTGTTACAATAAATAAGTAATGGCTTTTTTTTTTTTTTTTTGCAGAATACCTTATTTGTTTAATGTTGTAACTTACTCATATTTTCTTGTTCATATATAGTTGTACCCACACCTGCTCCTTCACTAGCATCATCACTAGCATCACCCCCATAGCAGTACCCACACCTGCTCCTTCACATATATAGTCGATAGCTATAAACCAACTTCTTGCACTACCACATATAGAGTCATCAAATGGATCCCAAGATACTGTTGTTCCACCTATAGGGTCACTAACCTCACCCCAACTTGCTTCTCCTTTACATATAACTTCACCAGCACCAATCACTATAACTACACATTTTTCAAAACATTATTATGAATTTGGGGCAGCTCAAAATCATTCAATTGTGCATTTACGAAATAATATATAAGTAGTATGCTATAAACCATACACTTTTGAGTTCAATGATAATACCACTTGATTTTCATTAGTAATCATATTTAATTTAAAGAATTTACATGTATATTTTTAATGTTGATATTTTAAAATCTTACATTTTGTTAATTGTGAATAATATTTAAATTGAATATTATTTTGCAATTTGGAGTTACCTGGAAGTATGTCTCACATGATGAGGAAGATTTTTGAGGAAAATACAAATCATGAAGGAATAAATGGACTAAAATGGAAATCATTTCAGATAAGATCAAGGCTTTTTATTATACTTAATTTTAGAAAATAAATGCTAGGTTGACTTATTTCAAAGTCTATTTTTGCATTTGTTGGTTATAAAAAAGGTAAAACAACTTCTACTACATAGAATTATGATTCAATTTCAATTCTATTTTGATTATAACACATAATTATATACTATATAAATTCTTTATGTGGGACATGATGATAGTTGAACTAGTCAAAACAGCATGGGAGGAGAGGGTGTGTAGTCAATATTGAGAGTTGAGACATGATATTAAAGATAAAAAATACTCCAAGAATAGACTGTCTGAGGCAACATTTAAGGTTGGACTTTCAACTCACACTTGAGGCATTGATGCTCATTATGACCATGGGAGACAGACTAGTAAATTCTTATCCAAACTATAATTTTATTCTTTTTAATTCTTATATGAATATAAGCAAATATATATGCATATATATCATATATTTTGCACACGTATATATAATGAATATATAAATTTGTAAATAAGCATATATATATATATATATATATATATATATATATATATATATATATATATATATATATATATATATTGTGTTTATGATGATGAGGTGTGTGTGTGTGTGTTCTAATGTGGAAAGATTGAGGGTATTTTTGTCCTAAAATGGTAGATGAGATGAGACGGTACATGTGAGCAATTTTTGTTCTCATGGTGAATTTTTTTAATTTATAGTATATAATTTATTTTGTTATCTATTTCCTTAACTCTCTATTTTTCTTTTATATTTTATTTATAGGTGCATGTACTAATATGTTAATAGATTAGATACGTGGTATTAGGACAATAAAGGGGATCTCGTTATTTTTGGAGCATGATTCAGTCTATTCTGAAGATTCGACTCGTTTATATTTTATATAAAACCTTAATTATATATATATATATATATATATATATATATAGTATATGTAATTGGAAAACAAGTATTCTATTCTTCTTCTTCTTCTTCTCTCTCTCTCTCTCTTATGTACGGAAATATTTTGGGTTAATCTATTTGCATGTGTTATGCATTTTTCTGGTGGACGTAGTTCGTCGTATTGAACGACTAGTGAACCATGTTAAAACTAGTGTGTGTTGTGGTTGTGATTATGTTCTTCTTGTTCTTTGTGATTGTGTTATGCTTTGCACAATCCATTGATGTTACGTTATACATAATTATTATATATACATATATATATATATATAATTCTAACATAATTTATAAAAAGTAAGGACTTATAAATTTATTATTTTTGTGAATGAGCAACATAACATAATTTTCCTTTCAAAAAATGGATCACATGGAGCCATCAATGCGCTAATCAAATGACATTAATTGCTCACGTGACATTAATTTTCCATGTGACCCATTTTTAAAATGGGTCACATGGACCCATCAATTTTATATGAATATAAGAAAATCACTTGACATTATTTTGTTAATCATTCAAAAAATATGTTTGGCCATGTAGGATTATGTCAAGCAATGAGGCACTAACAAGGCTATTGGCCCATTACCCCTTTCAAAATTGCCTTGTTTAGTGGCTAGTGACTCATTTCTTTACACCCCTAGATTTGCTTGACTACCATTCGCACATGCCCATGGACAACTCCCATCCCCCTTGGGTTAGCGTGCCATAGAACATAAGCTTCAATGTAGTTATATTTGATAGTTTATGAATTATACTTTTTGCATGCTTAAGTCAATTTATTATTCTCTCACACAAAGAATTACACTCATAAATAAAATAAGAAAGAGAAATTTCTAAGAGAGAATAAAATCATAAATAATTATGAAAATTTGAATGAATATAAATGAGAGAATACCCAGCTTATATAGATAGAGTTTTATACATTAATGGTTAATATCATGTTAAGAGTCATGGTATTGCAACATATGAGACAAGAATAAAAATTTAGCGAATTCTATAATATCATCTTGGATTTAAGTGTCAAAATATTATTGGGCTTATTTGAACATTCTTTGGTGTTTTAGAACATTCTTTCCCTAGGCATGTGCTTCATGGCCCATGGTAGTTGACTAGTTGACTATAGCAATGACAAGTGATCACGTGCATGGGGCATGTACCTAGGATGTCAGCACATACCATTCACCATGTAGCTTGTATAAATGTATTTTTTGTGTTTTTCAATTAATTAATTCATCAAATTTTTAATTTCCAAATGGTTTTTTTTTTACTTTAAAGTTTACATTCAAATACATCACACATGTAATAAATAATTATTTTAATAATAGATAATAAATGAATAAGGGAAACAATGAATATTTCAATAAATTAAAAGAAAAAAAAAATAAAAAAATGAAAAAAAAAATGATCTTCAATCTTCATTTATAATCAATATCTCGAACAATGTTGTTAATATACAAATTCAAATTCTAAGTATTCAAAAAAAAAATTATTTTCTAAAATTTGAAGTCATAGGCAACAATCTTTCCAATCCTCCCAACATATTAAAGTATTTAGCATCAAAAGTGCAACAAATATTCACATGGATGTAGTTATGTTCAACACATTAGAAAAAAAGAAATTTCGATGCCATACTTGTTGATGATCAGGTTAGTATATTATGTTATATTAAGATAGAAAGGCAACTATGCATTCAAAAGATTATCATTGTATTTTTTAATTCATCAAGGAATATGTATGAGTAATAATTAATATATAAATATTTTGAAATAACACATTTACTAGGCAAATAGCTCATTGCTTTCTCTCAGGTAATTATACGTAGAATAAATTATTTATAAATACAATTATAGTCATGATACTCAACTAATTATGTAAAAAGATTTCCCCAATACTTCCCATGAAATATATTTTGAAGAAGAAAAGATTTCCACTAGTGTCCAAATACATTCGAGGACCATAAAACTATATTTCATGTGTTCAATCACTGTAAAGAGGCGACAAGATTTTGAAGTCACTTCAACTATCATTTAAACATTTATGGGATGATGATTCATAGGCATATGATCACCCACACAACCTAGTACTAAAAATAATGTTAAAGCTTTAAGTCATTTTGTGTCTATGTTAGAGATATGAAATGACAAAAATTAAAAAATGATGGATTCACAGATAATGATATTACAAGTGATAAAATAGTGTGTGTGTGTGTGTGTGTGTGTGTGTGTGCGTGTGCGCGAGTGTGTAGAGTAAAAACATTAATTCATGACTTTCACAATAAGTCAATGAAACTATGAGCCATAATATTATGTGAGCTCAACTAATGAAATCTCTCTGAAATAAAAGTAAGATTTATGACATTTTTTGGGCAGCTTAGAGGTGTCAGATGGGCCTATGACCCGGGCACGACACGAGACACGGCCTGATTGAGTCATGCTCGGCCTGACACGATAAAGTTCAAAATCATGCCTAGATTTGGGTCAAGCCTGTCCGAGGCATGGCTCTTGCCATGCTAGGCCAGAGGCTATCATATCTCGTGTCGTGCAAGGCACGAGCCATGTGCCTAGTATGTTGGCATGATCCATCAGCATGGTCCATCGACATGGTAACCATGACTCGAGACCGAGAATGAGTTATGGGACACAGAAAATCAAGTCACTAGTTTCTTGTGGTGATGCTACTATGGTAGTATGGGGTAGAGGTGATGATGGCAGGTGAATGGTGTCCATGTGGTGCTGCCCACAAAACTGGCATGATCTGGTATGACCCAAAATGATCCAACACATTAGACATGAGTCTGCTCATAATCATGTTGTCTGTGCAATACCGAGCCAGATAGACAATCAGTTGATCTATCATACTTATCCCTATCGTTGTAGTGGTGTATGGGATGGGCCAACTAAAAATTGTAGGGATAAGTATGCTAATCCCATTTCTTTAATCTACCATGTCATTTGATTTGAAAATAATATGTACTTTTTGAAGATAATTATTGCTTATCTAATACTTTCTTATGAGGGCTAATTAAAAATTATTTTACCAAATAAAAATTTAAAGAATCCCCCTATTATTTATAACATGTAAATGTGTGATTTAAAATTTATTTAAGAACTATTACCATGATAGTTTAGTTGGCAAAGAGGATAAATGCTCTTATGATGAGGTCATGAGTTTGATCCACTAGGAATGCTAGATATGATTCCCAATGTATACATCAGTTTGATCTATCATGTTGTTGTGATGAAGATTTTACCTCCTCTGACCTTGAGATCCCTAGGCTCATATATAAGTAAATGAATAGTATGAGTTAATTTTGGATGAGAGATGAGGGGGGATAAAAAAAAAACTTACCTTTGAAATAAGGGAAAATGGGACAAGTATTGGTAGGCAAATGAACCCAAAGGTCAAGAGATATGAAAATTCTAATTGGAATATATCTCTGAGACTTATCACTAATTTTGTCTTATAATTGAGTTTTATTTTACATGTGAATACCATGCCGAAGAGACAAAGAATGAAGTAATGTGAAAATTGTTCTCATTTTTCAACTGTAATTTATGTGGCAATATAAATTCATAGTGGATATGATCTATTGCTAGGGAATTTGCTATATATCAGTTTATTTTAGGTAAATTTATGTCCATGTATGCTATTTCAAAATCATTTACAAAAAAGAAATGAATTTTTCCTAATATTTACTAAATCTAATATTTAATATTTAGTAAAAATATATATCAAAACATAAAATATTTATATTTCGATACACTCTAAATGGAAAATCTAATTTTTTTCAATGCATTTACACATCATCAATATTTTTAAAAGATTGATTTTTTTTTCAAAACCCTATTTTTAAACTGCAAAACTAATTTTCGAATTTGAAACTAATTTTAAAAAAAAAATTCAAATACTTTTTTCAATTTTTTTTTAAAACACAAACAAAAACACACACATAAACACACAATATATATATATATATATATATGTATGTATGTATGTATGTGTTTGTGTGTGTGTGTGTACAAATCTATATATCAAATTATATGTATATATATAAATAATTTCGAAAACTTTTATAAACACACACATACACACATGTTTTGAATGACATGATTAGATATATATAAACACACACACACACACAAACACACACACACACACACCATATATCTAGCTTAATAATATATAAATGAATATATAAAAACCTATATATAGATTATATATAAACCTACGCACATATGTATAGGTTTATATATAGGTGTACATATACATAAACACACACACACACACACACACACACATTTTTAAAAATATTTATTTATATAGTTTTGTATTTATAGGATATACTTATATATGTGTGTGTGTGTTTTTTTTTTTTGTTTTTTTTTTGGAAAATCACATTTGAATTCAAAAAGTGTTTTTCAAAAAAAAAATTCAATTTGTTTTTTTAGGAGGAATTTTGTTTCGGTGTACTCCTCCCTCCTCCTGAATATTAAAAAAAAAACATCAAACTATTAATAATTTAAAATTCAGGACACTCTAATACATCAATCCTAAACTACTCTCGCCCCTCTCCCATTTCCCTCGTCCTCACCCTCCTTGCCCAACTCTCCTCACTTGTCTCTCCTCTCCATGAGCTCCATTGTGGAGCATACTGGAGCTCAACGAGCTTGCTAGAACTCTTCGAGCTCCATGATGAAGCTCACTGGAGCTCGACAAACTCTATCATGTAGCTCGCCGAAGCTCCTCGAGCTACATCATAGAGCTCCGTCGAGCTCCACGATAGGGCTCGAGGAGCTCCACTGAGCTCCATTGTGGAGAGGGGCAAGGGGAGACAAGCGAGGGGAGACGGGTGAGGTGCAAGGACAAGGGGCAAGGGTAAGGGCAATGGCAAGTGGGAAGGGAGTAGGCGAGTGGGAAGGGCGAAGGCAAATGGGAAGGGCGAAGGCAAATGGGAAGGGCAAATGCGAGTGGGAAGGCTGAAGGTGAGTGACAAGGGCGAGGACGAGGGCAAAGGAAAGAGGAGAGGGGTGACGATAGTTTATGATTATTGTATTTGAGTGCCCTGAATTTTAATTTATTAATAGTTTGATCCATTTTTTTGAAAATATTAAAAGATGAGTTTTTTTTTTCTAAATATTTTGCGGGGAGCACAACACAACATAATTCCCCCCCTTTTTTAAAAAATTATGACATGGCAATGCATGGGGTAAAATTAGTGTTTAGAGGATACCAAAACTTTAATATTTTGTACAACATATAAAAAATTGGTATCTTTTTTTGTAAATATTTCATATAAACATAAGTTTTACTGTGTTATGTTAAGAATTTTACAAATATTAATAAAATCACATAAAAATAAAAGGGGGAATTGTGTTTCTAGGTGCTCCCCCAAAAGTATTTAAAAATATAAACTAATCTTTTAATATTTGGAAAAAATTTATCAAGCTCTTAATAAATTAAAATCTGGGCACTCTATTACAATAATCTTAGATTGTCATTCATTAAATCTAATTGACCCTCGCTCTCTCTCATCGGTCTTCACCCTCTCCTTCGAGGAGCTCTACCACTAGCTCCATCGAGCTACCGGAGTTCATTGTCAAGCTCGATATCTCCCTTGAGCTCATGGAGCTCATGGTAGAGCTCTAAGACATCGTCATCGAGCTCCAAGAGCTGACATGAGCCCGTTGAGTTCGATCTAAAGCTCTAAGAGCTTGTGGTCGAGCTCGTCGATGGGAGAAGATGAGGGCTAATGGGATTTAATGAAGGGCAATCTAGGATTAATGTGGTGGGGTCTCCCAAATTTCAATTTAAAAGAGTTTGACGACTCTTTTTTAAATATTAAAAGATTAGTTACAAATTTTTAGATATTTATAGGGAGTACAGAAACATAATTCCTCCAAAGTAAAACATGACCTAGGGCCTGTTTGATAAAACTGAAAAAATCAAATACTAAAAAATAAGTACGGAAAAATTAAAGGTATATTTTATAATTGTTGAATTTGTATTGAAAAATTATTTGACAAATTACTGTTAATTAAATACTGAATATAAATATATTGTTTGATAACTATAAATACTAATTGCTGAAAATAATGTATTTTACATATTTACACTTATTACGATTGCATTACATATTATTCAACATAAATAGAATTTATAATTAATTTTTTTTCACTATAATTATTAATTATTAAAAAAATAAAATCTCTAAAAACATATCTATAAATAAATTATAAATCAAAAAAAATAAATATATTTAAAAAATAATCAATAAAATCTAAAATTTTTAAAACTATTCAAATTTTTAATATAAAAACAAAAATTAATAAATAACTAGTTGATTTGTTATTTCCTATCTTAAATTAATCATGAAAGAGGGTTAGAATTAGGATTTGTGATGACAGTGAAAGGAGGAGGAGAATGCAGATTCAAAAACTGAACTGTAGCGTGAATGAGAAAACAAAAATAAAAATAAAAAAAAAGTACAAAATAATAATTTTGTTTAAAAAAAATTATTAATAATTTTTAGTCTTAACATTAAGTAGGTATCTACCTATTTAAAATTTTTAATGAAGTTTCACTTAAAATTGTAAATTATCATCTCCCAATAATTTTTATTAAACACACTTAAAATTTCAAACAATTGAAAATTTTCATTTTCAATAATTTTATGACCCTTAGTCATAAAATCATTTTATGAGCAAATAATTTACTCGGTTGGTGGGTCGGGCCCGGTCCGAACTCTAAACTGATCATCACTATCTGAATTTCTTCGTCTACAAGCTGCACAACGAATATAAATACGACCATTTAACATTTCCTATGTTTCTTCAAATGAACTAAAATGCTGTGAATATCGTCACCCTGTAATTGATAATCCAACGACCGTGAGGCGTGAACCGTCTGAACATTTAGAGCTAACCCTATTTTCCCGCCGGGATTATGATTTGAGGGAAAACATCTGAGGATCTGGATCGACATCGGCACCGAAAAATAATCGATAGATCCCGCCTCTCTCTTTCTCCTTCCTTCAGAAAGAAACCCGATTGGATTTTTCATCTTCTTTCCTCACTCGATTTTGACTTACTGCATTTAGAAAACTGTTCAATGTTCTGTACTGGGTGAATAACTAGATCGGTTCGAATCTTTGTCAGATGTTACATGTCAATGTTAACGAAAAAAATTTAAGGTGTTTTAACAAGTTCTTGGAATGGAGCCATGGGAGAAGAGTCGTTTTCTGTTCGTAAATGAACTCGAACATAAGTCTGGGAAGAAAACCCGGTTGGGTGGCCTTTCTGGGGGGACCTGGTTAATTTAAGACGGAGAAAGGCAGGCCTGCTGTCAGGTTGGGTAAGCACCGGGCGGGGATAATGCCGGTGGCTGGGATGCGGAGGACGACGAAAGTGCTTGGGGTGGTAAAGAGCGTTGATGGCGCTCGGGTTTTGCGTTCCGGGCGTCGTTTAGCACCCGAATCTGGGTACCGCAAGCTCAGCCGAACCATCAATGGCGACCAGTGCAACATAAAAGAAAGAGTTCTAATCAATTTTAAGATAACCCCGCAATATGATAATCCTGTTGTGAATTCGAAACCAGAAACTACTTCGCCTACTAACATAGCTCTTTTGAACGGAGTGAAGAATGAGAAAACAGAAAAATACGAAGGGAAGAGATTTGGAATTGTTTATAGTAGAAAGAGGAAGAATATTGGCTCGGAAAAGAGTAGTCCAGTTGATATGATGTTTGGAATTTGTTATGCTCGGAAAAAAAGGAGGAACAAGAAGAAAAATACTAATCAATGGGAGATCAGTGGGATCATGGGTTTAGAGATGCTTAATATAATAGTTGAGGGTGGCTACAGGAACGAGTTTGCCAGCTTTTTATGTGTTATTTTGAGTTATATAAGAACAGTGAGATTGAGGATCGTTGAGCTTGCTTCTCTCTTGCTTTCAGAACCAGTTTCAAGTCTTTTTGCTTCTCGTGGAATTCATTTCTCCATGGTGAGCGAAGTGTTTCAATGGCCATCCATGGCTTTAATCTTGATTATATTTGCCTTATAATAGTAGGAAAGAGGCTTTGCATGTCTGTTGATTTATGTTGATGTGTTCATCTTCCATCTCTCAATGGTTTGTTTCAGGATACTCCGACTGATAGAACTGGAATTTGCCAGATTTTTGGGGGAAGCCAATTTGCGCCATTGTTTTCAGTGAATTTTTCTGCAATTCCTTCGTGTTTTATGTATATCCATTTCCGTTTTGTTCTTAGAGTCGAATCTATGTTTCTTGCACCATTAATTAGCTGGTTTATAGCAGACACCATTGTTGTTGATCACGTGCCCAGAAAAACAATCACAGACCAATCAAGGAAGAAGACAACAAAATGGGTTCATCCAGAATCTGCAGATATTGGTTCAGAAACCAGGGGGGTGCTAGCTGGGAAGAATACCCATTGGATTCGAAAAAGAAGAAGCTCTATCAGGAGAAGTGCTAGAAACCCTTCTCTTCTATGGGTAGAAAACCCAACGAGCATGAAGAACTCGCCGTCACCATCATCAGTGGCTTCCAAAACCTTCATGAACAGGCCTGGAGGCCGAACCAGGAGGAGCAATTTGAAAAACCCAAAAGCAGCAACATCTGATATTGAATCGCACGCCTGCTGCTGCTGCATGGCAAATATACTGATCACTGAATCTGATAGATGTTACAGGATAGAGAAGGTGATGATGATGCTAGAAGTGTGCAATACAGGAGAGTGGCTGCTCGTGGGGAAGAAAGATGGCTTAACCAAATGTACCCACCTGGCTCAGAAAAACATGAAGCACAGCTCATCAAATCGAATTACTCACGATGTAATTTGGTCTGAGAATGATCACTGGAAGCTAGAGTTTCCAAATCGCCATGATTGGCTTGTTTTCAAGGATCTGTATAAGAAATGTTATGATCGAAACACATCTTCCTCATCTAATGCAATACCTATTCCTGCTGTGTTCGAGGTGTTGGGAGGATACGAAGCCAACAGTTCTTCTTTATTTTCAATGCCAGGTGCCTATATTTCTTCTAAAGGAGACGAGATTGCTAGAACAATGGCAACGAGATTTGCAAATTACGACATGGATTCAGAGGATGAAATATGGCTGAAAAATCACAATCAAGATGTTTCGCTTGTGTCTGAGCCTCTATCAGAAGATACTTTCGAGCTGATGATTGATGCTCTGGAAAAGGGAATTTTTTCGAACCCAGATGATTTTGGAAATGAGCAAGCAGTCTCAATTCTCTGCGCAGAGTTTGGCAGAGTGAAGGAGGAAGGTGATGAAGCTGTGATTTGTTACTGGATGAAGAAGCGGAAGCAGAAACGATCAGCTCTTCTTAGAGTTTTTCAGGTAAAAAACAATGGCAGATATCTGTTCTCTTATTTTTGAAGCTTGGATTTCGATTTCCGTGTTCTTATTCATGAATTTATGCAGGAAAATCCAACAAAGAAACCCCCTCCCGTCTCTAAATCTGTTATTCGCAAGAAGGCACGCAAACACCACAAAAGAGGCAGACAATCATCCCTAATCCAAGGTTTTGTAGAAACTTCCTTTCTTCGTAGACTAAACGGTGAAAATTTATGAAAATTTATGAATCTAAACGGTGAATCGAATCGTCACTCGCGTTCAATAAAAAATGTGTTTCTCATCGACCAATTGCTAATACCACAGCAATGCTTACTCAGAGAGATAAACTAGAAGAAAGAAGGGAAGCAGCTATAAAAGCCGAAGAATCAAAAACTCATGCCCAGAGTTTGGTCGAGTTGGCGATCACGAAGCGCAGTGATGCGCAGAGCATCATGTCGAGTGCAGATTTGGCGACTTACAGAGCTGCCATGGCGTTTAAAATTGCCGAAGCTGCTCGAATTATCTGCTCAACGAGCGAAGCTTTTACTCGCTTTCTTCCCGAATCAATGACGGAAACATTATAACTCTCTCACGTTCTGATCGGCATTTTAATATCGTCGTGTTCGTGTACATGTTCTGATTATAAATGTACATTCTTCTTCTGCATCACCAAGGTTTTTTTTTTTTTCAAAATTTTTTGTTGTTTGAAAGAAAAATCACGTGACAAGAGTAAGAGAGAAAAAAAAAAAAAAAGAGGAAATTTTAGATCTTAGCTCTACTTGTTTGTCTCTTGCTTGGTTTAATCGCTAGGGTTTTGTTGCCTTGATTGGCATGCGAACATAAACTATTGTCTACCCAAATTCCAAAAAATAGTGAAAGTGTGTGTAAATGTAATAAAAAATTCTAAATTTTTTTCATTATAA
This sequence comes from Sapria himalayana, assembly GCA_029783825.1. Classification (NCBI taxonomy): domain Eukaryota; kingdom Viridiplantae; phylum Streptophyta; class Magnoliopsida; order Malpighiales; family Rafflesiaceae; genus Sapria; species Sapria himalayana. Next base: position 1,439,250 of record JAREIK010002286.1, on the reverse strand, counting down.
GTTGATAAATTCGTTTTCTACTAATTTTTAAAAATTAAATTATCTTAATGTTGGATAAAAATTGGATTTTTTTTTTTTGCAAATAAAAGATTCTAAGTTTTGGGATTTGAAAATGAAATTTTTTTTAAATGTTTTCATCAGATTATTGTTCAGGGATAAAATTGTCAATATATTGATCACATAGTTGTTTTGAGATATTTTGCAAGTTAAAAATTGAGATATTTTGTTTTGGGTACAATATTTGTTTCTTTTTTATTTCCCCAAATAATATAATTTATCACATAATTGTTCGACATGATATTGATCATAATTAGGTTGTGTGAAATGTAGTCTTCATAAGTTAGGACGACTATAGGGGTTATCTTTAGTGAGAATCAAATGTACCAATGAAGTTTTGTCCTTGTGGCAAAGACATAGGTATTCTAGAGGAGATGACTCAAGTTCAAATCACACTCTGCATAAGTGGAACTGTGCCTCCCAAAAAATAACCTTTCAAGCGGTTGGGCCAAGCGGTATAACCTGTAGCTCTAGGCCAAATGAGAGTTTTTTTAGGTATGGGATCGCGCAAGTGGTGAGGACTATCAATATGAAAAGCTTATTCGAACCTTAATTTTTTTTAGTGAGAATCAAATATAATCAAATTTAGATTGGATCCTAATTTCTCTTGAAATTTATCTTGCAAAAAAAATATTCTTTCCAACAATTATAAGATATTTTGCAATATAGACACACACACACACACATACAGACACATAATTACTTCCCAATTTAATTTTTCTTTACAATAAAAAGGAAGATATTGTCATTTTAATAGATTATAGCCACAACACAACTACTTATTTCTTTGATCTCATTGATGATCATGAGAATTGTTATGAAAGTACTCCCCTATTTAACAAGAAGTAGAACTTCCCTCTAACAAACAAGAAATAAAACATAACTATTTGTGTTTTTATTTGACATAAATTAAGAATCACAAATCCTATTTTAATATATGGATGAGGAACCACCTTTCTTTCTTTTCAAGAGCGAAGGACACTCTAACATTGGGGAAACACTGACCAATGTCAAAGTAGGTCTCACATCTTTTTTTTTTAGTTATACCAGGGTCCAGGGCAAATAGCATCTCTTTCTCTATTTGATCAATTAGGTCCTACGAGACCTCTTTTAATCATAGAAGTGACTTAACTGCATTCTCGAGTTCTGTTCTAGTAGTTCTCACATGTTCTATTATGAGAGATTTTATATGAAAAGTCTTGCTAGCTGAATGACATCAAGACAAATATGATACTCTCGAGTCCAAGGACAAGGAAGGAAAAGATTTTTCCTGTCCAGGCATTATCTCTGCCTAGCTGTGCATGCCACTCACCTTTTAAGAATGCTAGAGAAGATAGCTTATTTGGTATGGTTTTGCTCTTGCATTGGATTCTTGTGATTACCGGTCAAAAAAAATCATAATTCTCAAAGCATATATCTTATTTACAACCAAACTCCCAACCCTTTGCTGCAATGAATTGAACACTCAAGTGCATTCCCCAACACTTGCTTGTTGAGCTTTCCGTTCATTGGCCTCAAAGCTATTTAGTGAAGGGTTCCCAAGGTTAGTTCGGTAAGGGTCTTATATCATCTTTCTTTCTAAAACTCTCATTTTGCACATGTACTTTTTGCTCATCAGTTAATAATATCCAACATGAATTGAACCTCATCTATTTTTTTGTGAGAAAACTCTAATCCATTTGATGTTCCCACCCTTCTCTACCTTCTTCCATTATTTTAGCTACAAAAGTGATAAACACATGAACAGGTAGCACATCAAAACAAATTATCAAATCAAAAAGACATTTTCGTGTACTAACATACCTCCCACCATCCCTTGGCCAACAGACCCTTTACTTAATGAATGCAAAGCACCAACCTTGACTTTATTTTTTGAGTAGTCCTATGTTTGGTATTTAGATTATCAAATGTTTTTGGATAATTTTGGTAGTATTAGAGAATGTGTAAATATGAGGTTGAAACATAATTAGATCAATTTTATGATTTTTGAATTTATTGGATTTTGATTAATAGTTTTAAAATTGATATTTTTTTTAAAATCATTTGGCGACTTAGTATTTTATGGGTTATCGAGCTTATTTGATATCCATTCTTGGCTGAAAATCTACTTATGTAGTCATGTCAATCTTTATATGTCATGATTCTATAATTTTATTAGCATAATCTTATAATTTTGTAACATATTTTTTGTGGTTGTGATATTATCATGAAGTTACAATCATACTTTATTTCCAAATAATTAAATGATTGTGATATTAATTTTATGTCGTAGTAACTAAGTATGTTACTATTGCTAATCATGGTTATTTTAAAGTTTGTGATTTTATCTTTACCAAGACTTTGTATTCTCAAGTCAAAGTTATATGCCAAAGTCAAAACTATTATGCCAAAGTCATAGAAATTATACAACACTATGACCCTTGGGCATAGAATGATATAGAGGGCATTACTCGAGTGTGACCATTTATGAAGGCTATGACTCTTGCCCTCAAGAGAAGACAAAATTATGACTTTTTATATGCAAGCTAATTTTTAAGATCAAGGTTATTCCTAATGTCGTGGCCGACAAGAAAGATTAAGGCAAGGTCATGACCTTTCTCAATGCCACAATCATATTATATATAAGAATGACTAATCCCAACACCTAACCATTCTTGAGTGCCATGGCCATTTATACAGAAGAAATACTAAAAAAAATCATGGTCATTCTCAATGCTATAACTATATTATGTACAAGAGAAACCATTTATAGTGTCATATTCATTCCTAGCTCCATGCTCATTTGATGGAGAATAAAGACCAATGCCAAAGCCATGATCATTTTTAGTACAATGACTTTGTATTATAAAAATAAAAGATATAAGTCATAGATATTCTCAACACCATAACTTTGTATTATAAAAAGATTATGATGCATCCCAAATCCATGATCACTTTCTAAAGACATGATTTCAAGCTCAAAAGACCAAGACAAAAGTCATGATATTTTTCAAAAACTGACTTTCTACTTAGAGAAATACCAAAATTTCATAGCATAAAAAATAAAAAAAGAAAATCCCAATGAGATTTGAATTCTTCTTCTTTTTCTTCTTCTCCTCCATGCACTATGACAAAGTCAAAACACAGCAAACAATTATAGAAATAATTTTTGTACTCCATAGGAGATCCACAAGCAAGGAAGGTAAGACATACTCTAAACCCTCGATCAGTTGGAATGCATGACTTTCAAACCCCCTATCTCTAGGGTGGATTAGAAAAAATTAAATAAAATAGCATGATTTAGGGTTTGTGACCTAGATATTTGTGAGTGCAATTATTAGTAACTCAAGATTCACAAGGATGCTTCGCTTGTGTATCATGAATCTTTCCCCAATGTCAAAATAAATTGAGATCCATGATTTATGTAATTTTAATTTATGTGATGTATGAATAATTTTATGATTAATAAATGTATTTCATTTATATTATAGAATATAAATTAATGGATGTATTGATTATATATAGCTTGAATTAGAGATTTGATTATTATTGGATTTGTATGTGTTTTTTTGTGGATGATTACATATAAACTGTGAGGCTCACTCGAGTATATGGTAAGAATAAAATGATAGCCCATTTGACCATGATGCAAAATAGAAACTTATATGTTGAAAATCAAAATTTAGATATGTTAATCATTATGAGTATGATACTCATGATTCATGAAGCTGAAAGTATAAATTATTTTATATACCAATCTATTATATATGTCTTAGAAGAATTAATTCTTTATTGAGATAGACATTTTATAGAATATTTTTCTATGGATATGAATCATTATATAAGAGTCATATCATCACTATGGAGAATAATGAAAGTGATCTATGATATATATGCAAGTATGTTGTGAATCACATGATAGTGATAACTCTTTAAGTTACTTTCATTCATATGGCTCTCACTAGTAAAAGTTGAGGATATTTTAATTGTACAAGTTGACACTTACAAAGCTAAAAGCATAAATATTTATAAACCACATCAATTATTTATCTTTTTGTACCTAAGATCAAAGAATAAAAATATACATACAAAACAACTATCAAAGAAAGTTGATGAGTTGCTTATAATCATCATGTATACCGTTAGGACAAAGAGTCATTACATTATAGATAAACATTTATTCTGTATCCAAACATAATATAATTTAATTTAATCGAATATACATCACATGACTCAAGTGGATAAATCTTATGATCTAAGAGTCATACTTATATCTACAAATTTCTCTCATAATAAAATTATTTTATTTTATTGTTGTTAACTAAACTACTAATATAGTCAAAGTGAGATTAATATATGGATGCAAGTCCTTTTTACTACTTGTATAATTTATATATTTGTGGATCTTAATTAATGAGACACCCTCACAAATGAGTTTTTATGATACTATCTATCTAAAATAATTACGTAGTATAACAAAGTTATAATAAGGTTTTGGTATCACTGATATGGATTATTTAGTTTGATCGAATAATAAAAGATGACATAATTATCTTTGTGATAGAATAATTTTTTAAAAAATTTATATAGTAAATTTTGATAAAATTTTAGAGGTGTCGATTAGGTTGTGCCGTGCCTGCATGACCTATTTCTTTGTGGCCTAATTTGGTCATCATGCCATGTCAATTATGACATGGTTGCTAATCCATCAGGCTCCTTTGCACAATCCATTTGGCTTATAGCCAGGCACATCCATGTTGGGTTTGTTGGGTCATCCCAGATCATGTCAATTTTTGGGTAGCACCATAGTGGCAAGCACCAAACGTTAAAGCAGGAAACCTTAGTTATAAAATCTGAATTAAATTTGTATTTACATGTGTCTAAGCCTCAATTAAAATATTTTGAAATTTTAATTTATTATTTATCCAAAATAATATATTTTTATTTAGATAATTTTATATCAAAATAATATAATAAAAAAGTCCCCCATTTATACTATTAGGTTAATTATGTGAGACATATGACTAATAACCAATCTCTAATAGTTTTGACAAATATACTAATAACAACTCTGTTATTAGAAGCATTATCAAATATGATAATGAAAAATTTTATTTTGAATGTCATACTCCCTAAGATTCTCGTTATACACTCATATATAGCAAGACCATTATGAGGAAGGAGGATCTTGGGAAATTCAAAATTTTTTTATTAAATTTTCATTTTGAATATACGTCATGGGCAGTAAGACATGTGAATGATGTAATTTCGTGACTAGTCCAGATATCAAACATATCTAATATCACTCAACAATTTCTTAAATTAGTCAATTATTAATTATTTTTCTAACTTTTAATATTTGATTATGTCATTCTTACTTGTGGATCTTGAAATCTTATAATAAGTAGACTGGAAATAGTTCTGCATAATACCGACTATCCTAAGATCATCCAAAAATTTAATTGAAAGGCTCATGATCATAATCAATATAGTCATGTATTTCCCTCTCAAAATCATTATGGTATATGCAGGGGTCAATGAAGCTAAACTAAATCTAACTTGAAATACCTCAACATTCAATTTAATATGCTTGAGATCTAATACATCATATTTTTTAATGTATTGATCATCATGTCTCTTAAGGTGGCCAGTTGCACAAACACTCATACATGTATATATCTTTTGATAATATATATATATTATATTGATTCTACTTCAACACCCCTAGAAATTTTTTATTATCTTAAAATAAGTCAATTCTACTAAAATTCACTTAATTTTTAGTCTTTTATGTGGCAAATAGGTTTAAGTGGAGGCCATTGGAGAGAATCTAACAGCCTCAGATTTTTCGATAGAGTTTTCATTATTATCTAAAAAACTTTCAAACTAATAAAAAAAATATATACCATAATCACAACTTCTTTTCCATAGTAAACTTTACTTTGCATCACCTCTACTAAAATATTGCATTGTGTATGCATAAATATAACAACAATTAAAAGGAAGTAAGGGTAGAAGTACATGAGGAGGAGAGAGTGGAGTAGGAGAGAAGAAAATCATAAAAATAGGAAATAAAATTCAAAAATTTTTTTTTCTCTATATATAAAAGTTTTATATATATAATAATTTTATTTTATTATTTTTTAAAACTTTTTAATTATGAGCAAAAACTTAACAGTCATTATATTTATGCATGTAGCCATTGGAAAAAATTCGATGGCTACACATTTTTTTAAAAAATTATTTTTTTAAGATAAGTAAAGCGATAGGTTATGCTAGTCACCTTTGCTATCGGTACCCATTACATGAAAATGTAATGGGCAGCCCAATAGTAACAACCACATAAACTGAAGCCAACCCAAGTGGCCTAGCTTTTTTTAAACTCGGCCTCATTGATTGGTTACTCAACAAGCTATGATTCATGAGCCGTGACCCATTCATGCCTAATCATGGGTCATATATTGTGCATGTGGAGCATGCCAATGGGCTAGGCATGTGGGTCATGCCTAGCCCAGTATGAGGCATGATTGGCTCCAACCCAACTAGGCATGAGCCATGCCTCGGCCAGCACGATCTAGGTCTAGACATTGTTCAATACCATGTCATGCCAGGCCTAGTACGAGTGTACGACTAATTTGGGTTGTGCCTCATGTCATGTACGGGATGTCTGACCCACTTGGCACATCTATAAATGTTCCTAATCCAATAGTTTATTTTGTTATTTTATTTGAAATATAGATTATTGTATTTTATATGTTACTTGTTTCTTTTCTTTTTTAAGTCATATTATATGAGTAGAAACTCAAGGAGTGAGTTAATCCTTTTGGATCATAATTTCAACACTGAGACGAAAAATAAAATAAGTACATCCGAATACACATATAAAAGGAATAGTTAGAAGAATGTCCATGTAATTTTTCATAAAGAGACAAACCTGAAGTATGAATAAAAGATATTTTATTGATTAAGTGCACAACTATAAGAATAGCTTCACCCCAAAAAGGATTTGGGACACTAACAGATAAGAGAATAGAGAGAGTTATTTCAACAATATGTTTGTATTTTCTTTTAGCTACTTCATTCTATTGTGTGGCATCATAACACGAGGATTGATGCATGGTACCACCAGAAAGGAGTAGTTCAAAAAATATTGCAGATGTATATTCTCTACCCAAATTAGAATGAAAATATTTTATTACAACTAAGTATTGAGTTTTAATTAATGAGTGAAAGGTTGAATAAATAAGAGATAAAATTAGATCTACTATTCATTAAATAAACCCAATAATATCTTGTATGATCATCAATAAAAGAAACATAATACATAAAACCCCCTTTTATGACAATAGGAGAAGTCCCCCACATCATTATCACAAGTCATGAATCAGGGGAGAGCTAGCATCGTAGTCAATGAGTAACTAGTGGGCTCAGAGACATATATTTTTTAAGGCTTATGTCACTCGTGTTGATGAGGACAACAAGTTCATCAACACAAGTGCTTTACATCACATGACTTCTCATTTGAGTTTCTTCAATCAATATTAGCCTTATGATAAAAAAATATTACTATGAGAAATGACTCAATGAATAAGATGGTTCTGAAAATACGAAGATAAAGATGTATGATAAAACTTTCAAATTTAATTTGGTAGTCATTCATATTCTATATTTAAGTACATATTTAATTTTTATATGTATGATGATGGATGCAGGTATGAAGTTTAGTTATGACAAGGAATAATGATAATTACCTTCGGAGCAAGGTGTAAAAGCTTGTACAAACTATCGAGAAGCATTATCATAACTAAAGTGGGTCTTTTGTTTATGGAAAGAAATTCCTAAAGAATAGTAATACCAATTACAACGTAGTAACATAACATTGCAATCTGGTTCATCATCATGATGTGGAGACATGAAGTCATAACCTAGTTTAGTCTAGCAACCTCAAACAATTTTATGGTATTAGAGACTTTGATATATTAGTGAAAAAAGTATGATGTCTATATCTTCGAATATGTTGGTGACCTGAATGACAAAAATACTTGGGGTTTTTGAGAATTATTTATATGAAAAATAAAGGTAGATGACTTCAAATCTATGACTACCAGATCAATAATAGTCTTGGATCTTATTCACAAAGTTCTATTTAGTGAAATAATAGAGGTAACACATGGATGATCAAAATATTACATGTTATTTGTTGATGATTTCTCAATGAATGTGTGGATCGACTTTATTCAAAAAAAATTTTGAAGTATTCAAGAAGTTTAAAAAGTTCGAAATATTGGTGGAGAACTAATTCAATACGAAGATAAAGATGGGCACATAGACAATGAGACTGAATATTTTCTAATTGATCAATTCTATGCTGAGTAGTGAATTTTCTGGCAAAATATAATCATGATCATACCACAATAGAAAGGAGTGGCTAAAAGGTTAAATAAAATATTGATAGAGAAGGAAAAGTATATGATGAGTTAGGTAGGGTTGGAGCCAAAGTTTTATTCTAAAGTAGTTGCACAACATGACAACTGAAGAACCAAAATCTTATATTTGTAGTGAAGTATCATATTTTATTTGAGGTATTGTATGAAAGGAATCAAATATATCCCACCCAAGTATTTGGATGTGATACATATGTTCATATGCTAAAAAAGGAACAAGCTAGATTATAATTAAAAAAGTATATAGGCTACAAGAAAGGTGTCGAGGCTTACAAGCTTTGAAACTCTAAGACAAGAATAATCTTCTACAATAAAGATATATTTTTTATAGAGTATAAGGGTGATTATATTGAGAAGATATTATTTAAAAATCTTGATTCAAAAGAGGAAGTTTTAATCTTGGAGAATGAGTCTATGAAAAATAATTGACTTCAATCATGACATGGAAATATGATGTTGTTACTAGGTTCAACATCTTGTCATGGAGACATAGAGTCATCATGTAGTCCAAAGTCATGACATGAATCTATAGTGTCATGATGCAGATCTACAGTGTTGTGACTCAATATCGAGAAAGCTATTAACTTGTATGAACAAGTTGAGAAAGAGCTATCATAGTCAAACACTAACATTCTTGATGAAAATTTAGTTAAGGTAGTGCATACATTAAGATATGTTGGAAGTATATATTGCTGGGGGCTAAACCCTCAGGAGATTTAATATAGTGGAAGCAAGCCATGAAGGAGAAATAGGATGTATGTGGGTTTACAACCTGAAAACTAAAAGCTAATAAAAAAATAAAAAAAATATAAGGGATGATTACTTTCCAAGGGGTATTCTCAAGTGGAAGGTATTGACTATAATGAGATCTTCTCATCGGTAGTAAAAATAACCTCAATCTAGATGGTATTAACTGATAAAACAAGATATGACTTGAAAGTCAAGTAGTTGGATGTGTATTCAATATTTCTTCATGGTGACCTAGAGGAAATAATCTTTATGGAGCATCCAACTATGTTCAAGATGAAAGGAAAGGAAGGTTTAGTGTGTAAGCTGACGAAGTCTTTTTATGGCTGAAATAGTTTTATTAGATGTGGTATCAGGATTTTGATTCATTTGTTGGATTTAGTAGATATGAGGCTAACCACTATGTCTATATTAAAATGTTAGGAAAAAATTTTATCATTTCAACTTTGTATGTAGATGATATACTATTAGTGAGAAATAAATTGAACATACATTTTTCGGTGAAAATAGTACTCGTCAAGAAGTTTGATATTACTAATCCCAGGGCATCAAAATTTATATTTACCATGAAGATTCAGAGAGATTGGGAGAAATAACTATTGTATCTCAACAATAGAGATCTATGGAAGACATACTTTAGAGATACAAAATATATGATTACAAACTAGTGGGGACTCCTATGGTTATTGGTTTGAATATAACACCCAAGTAGTATCCTACTACTCAATTAAAGAAGGAAGAGATTTCTCTCATTCCATAAGCTAGTGTAGTTCAGAGCCTTGTGTATGTTATAGTATGTACTAGACTTTACATTTCATATGATATGTAGGTGTTGAACAGATTTATGTCTAATCCAAGAAATGAACATTGGAATGCAATCAAAAGAGTATTAAGGTATCTTCGCGGTACCCTTGATTATGTATATTAGTTTGGTCAAAACATGAAAGAAAAAAACTTTAAAGTCAATGCATCGATAATGCTAACTGGGGTGGATATATATTTATTTTGTATTTATGATAGTTTTGTAAGTCGAATGAGTAAAATCAATGTTGTAATTACTCTTTCATCCACTGAGGTGAAGTATATGGCCATTACTCATGCAAGTAAAAAAAGATATTTGGATACGAATGATATGTGCAGAGCTTGCTTTCAAGTAGTGGGACCTGAAGCTCATATGTGACAAAGTGTTAACCATTTAGCAAGGAATATGACTCTCCATGCAAGGACAAAATACATTAACATTCAACACCATTTTATTCGAGAGGAAGTTGAACATAAGAAATTTAGTTGGAGAAAATTAACATGAAAAAGAATATTGTTAATTACATGGAAAATATTATAGGTATGAAGAAGTTCTAGTGGTGCAGAGCTTAGACTAGGATGAAGAAGAAGTATTATCCAAGTGGAAGAATATAAAGAATGATTCATATTTCTTTTGAAACTATTGTCTGTGTAGTGAAGTCACAACCCTGTTCAGTGGAGTCACAACTAGACTAAAGCTAGAAGATTTGCTGAGAAGTCATGACCATGTTCTATAGATTTGTGATTGGATTAAAATTGAAATAACAACTAAGGAGTAATAGCCCAAGTTTTATGGAGTTTCAGCTATACTAAAGATGGAATCACTATAGAGTATTCGTGACATTGTTCTATGGAGTTGTGTGACTAGATTAAAGCTAAAAGATCTATTTAGAAGTCACGCCCTATTATGTGGAGTCATAATGGCTAAAACTTGAACATCAACCAGAGTTCAAAGTCATAATCTTGATCTTGGAGTCATGACCTAAATAAAGTTGTAACATATTAAGGTAAGTTGTGACTTGAGATCACAACTTTGGAGTTGCAACTTGTATTATGAAGTCATGACTCAACATAAGCTGCAACATCATTATTACCACATGTATGGTGGTGACAAGTTACTTGAGGATCCAAGTTATAATATATTCTCTGGAGTTGCAACAAGAAATAAACCATCACATGTTATAGAATATTATAACTTATACTTAAGTTCAAGAAGTTTTTAGGTTACTATTTAAAGGATTGTAAATGAGAAATAATGTATATATGAAATATGAGAGAAAGTGAGAGAGTGAGAATGCATCTGAATATTAGAAATGTTGCTCAGCATGAATAATGAAGAAATTTTTCTTTTCTCCTCTCTTTTCTCTATCTCTTCCCTCTCTCTCTTCTCTCATGGTGCATATATACTTCTTTTATCAGAGTTCTATTTGTCATCAATTTTCCTCAGAATTTCTAAACCCCAACCATCATCAATCCTCGGTACCTCTTGGATTCTCAACATTCAATATAAAAGATATGTATAGGTTGTTAACATTTTGTATCATATTTGATGATTGAGACTTATGGTTCTTAACATAATAACATTTGATATCAAAGTCGATAGTTGGGACTCCTAGTTCCTTATAGTGATTTTATTAAAGTGATGAACCTTTTTTTTTTGATTTTGAAATTCCTAGATTATTAACAAGCACTGCAATTATCTTAAAAAAGATAATACTCAATCTTGTAGTGATTTATGGCCCATATATATTTGTAATGTAACATATACAATTATTGCTAAGCTCTTTACAAAAATAAAATATGCAATCCTCTCAACATTTGTCTCACCATAATAATCAGTATTTCTAAAAGGGAGAAACATTATTGAAAATATTATTCTTGCACAAGAAATGATGACCTATATAAAGAACAAGAATAAGGGGAATAATGTGGCTCTTAAATTGGATACCACTAAGGCTTTGAAAAATGTATCTTGGAGCTTACTAAGCAATATAATTAGGATGTTTGGATAATTAGAAGAATGGATAGACATGGTTTATAGATGCATTTCAAATATTTTGTTTTCTTTTGTGAATGGTGAAACACATGACTTCTTTAAATCCTTTAAAGAGATTCACCAAGAATATTTTTTTTACCCATCCCTATTTATTATATTTTCTGAAATGCTCTCAAGAAACCTCACCAATCAAATGCAAGAAAGGAAAACAAAAAAATTTGCTCAACCCAAGAGTACCTCTACCATGTCTCACAAAAAATTTGTAGATAATATTATAACATGCATGCACAAAAGAAAAGCATCATTGAATAATCCAATGAAAATTTATCACGATATGAGGAACAAATTGAGCAACAAATCAAATTAGTCAAACTCCAAAAGAAACAAATAGAAAATGGTTCATTGATGCTCTTCCATTAGTTATGTGTTAGAAGATATGGAGACTAAGAAATGAATATATGTACATAATAATACTTCAATGGAGGCATAGATCATTAAAAAAAATCAAAAAAATCCATAGCTTAAAATTTTGCTCTTGACACCATTTATTGAAGCATTCAAAGAGAATTGGGATGAGACACTTTTTCACACATTCAGCCTGAGTGTCACATGAAAGAGAAGAAAATCTTTTTAAAAAAATTAAATGGGATAAACCATTGGTGGGACACCTAAAGTTAAATATGGATTGTAGCTTCTATGAAGATGACATACTAGTGGAAGAGGAGTTGGAAAAAAAATGATAATATTATCATGTTCATGGCTCTCTCACGATCATTTATAGCTCCCTCTCCTCTTCATGTGGTAGTTTATGCATTACTCAAGATGCTACAACTTTGCAAAGAACAAAGATATGTTGGAATAGAAGTTCAAGTGGACTCAAAGCTGCTAACAAGCCTTAGAAAAAAAATGGACTTATTTTATGGGAATTAAAAACTAAAATAAGGCTTATAAAAGAGTTTCTTATTGAACTAAATGCAACTATTTTTCATACATTTAGGAAAGAAAATGCACTTGCAGATAGATTAGCCAATCGAGGAAGATCTCAACGAAGCTCACACAATGACATATTTAACCCTCTCCCAAGCTCACTTCAAGCTTTATCTTTTTTTTTTTTTGAAAAAAAAATGAATATATTGTATTATTTTTGACTAAAAGAATGGTAAAGTAACTCGAAATATTGTGAAATGAAAGCATGTAATAAAGGTTTTCCTCTGCCAAAAGTGAAGGCCATGAATAATTAAATCAAATTTTCAAAAACAAACCATATATACTTAGAGAAAATACCAAATATCATTAAAAATAATGAAAAACACACCAACAACACCAAAAATCTAAGGCACAAATCATATCTAATATTATATGGTTTGTAGAAGAGAGAGAAGGGAGAGAAAGATAGGGACAAATAGAGAGTGGATGATGGAGAGAGAGAGAGAGAGTGGATGATGGAGAGAGAGAGAGAGTGGATGATGGAGAGAGAGAGAGAGAGATAGTGTGAGAGAGAGTGATGGAGAGTGAGAGAGAGAGAGGGGGGATGGAGAGAGAAAGATAGTGAGGGGGGAGAGAGAGATGAAGGGAGGGAGGGAAAGAAATGGGTTGAGGGAGAGAGAGGAGAGAGAGAGGATGAGGAAGAAATGGGTTGGGGGAAGAGAGAGAGAGAGATACTCAAAAAATAATATTATATTTTAAAAACAATATATTAATGAAATCCCCACGAATTAATTTCAACATTGTTCTCTCTTACTAAATAGTGTTTGCCCTAATATAACTTAGAAAACCGTTAATGACGTTCTTAATTTGGATTTGGTGAACAACTCATCTGAAAAACGACGCACTAAAAATGAATCAGCTCTCTTCTTAATCTTGATCGTGACGCCTGGCCAATGCTTTAATGATCTGACCCAAAAGGGAGCACCTTCACTTAATAAAAAGATAGCAGACGTATGCCCAAACTATTCAGAAGAGAATAAATAACCATACATCTCATCCATAGCATTCTTCTCCTTCCGATAGCTTCAATGGAGTCGACTGTAAAATCTGTCATCTTCATCTGCATCTTTCTCTGTCTCACCATCTTTTCTACAGGTTGGTGTACATCTTATGCCACAATATGCACATCCAACCCCATATTTACTGTTCTACTCGTAAAACATGTATATATGTGTGTGTGTGTGTACAGTGTATGTACCCTCATCTTATGGTGCGCACACTACAACACCATGCTTGGTGAATTTTATCTATTATAATCAACGATGGTCCATCTTATGTTGTGTATGTATTCTTCTTATCTCAAAACCACAACAAATTGCACTTAATAGTGTGAATGTCTATATAATAATAGGTGTATTGATAAATGGGTTATATATATATATATATATATATAGAGGATAGATATATATTATAGGTGTTGACCATAAATTCTGAAAAATAGAAAAATATTTATTTTTTAAAAAAATTTGTGGGTTCTAATCAAAACCAAACCATTGGTTTTGTTCTAGTTTATGGTTTCAAATTAGAAGACCCATGTTAGAACAAATTAGGTTCCACTTCCATTACAAATAAATTTTTTTTCCAAGAAAAATATTTTTCAACAAAATAATTTTCCACAAGGCCTTGAATATGCAATATTTTCATCATATAATTTTTAAAAAAACACCAAGGATTAAAGAATTATATATGATCCTCATCATTTAATTTTCATGACTCTATAGTTTTTTTTTGTTGCATGTATTTTAGGTATTGAAGACTTAGAAAAATCAAGAAAATATTACCAACAAAAACTATTTGTGTTTGGGGACTCTTATGTGGATACTGGAAACTGGCCCAGTAAAAGGGGTGGATGGGTTAAACCATATGGCTTCACATTTCCGGGTCAACCAAGTGGTCGGTTCTCTGATGGCCGGGTTTTAACGGATTACATGGGTACTATTCTACCACATTTTTATTTGTTTTTTTCTTTAAATTATGAACAATTTCATTTGATTTTGCATAATTTTGTTCCATAATACATGCTTTGTAAAAAATTATTTCTTTTTTTTTTTTTTGCAATAATCATGCATCTCCATGTCACCTTGCACACAGGTCCACTATTTATTATATGGGGGATATGTAACTTTCCTCTTGATCCAATTCACATGTACGTATGAGTGAGATAAATCTCTTTAGTCATATAAATTTGAGATTCAAACTCAAAATATTTATGTTATGATTAAACCTCTACAACTTGTATTAGCCCATGAAAATAAAAAAAATGCAACATTTGTAACTATTAGGATTGCAACTCAGTTAGTTATGTAAAGATCAAAGTTCATATAAAACTTACATATGTCAAATGGTAGTTTGATCCAACACATCTCTCAACCCAAAATAGTTAACCTGATCTTTGTGAGAATTGGAAAAATAAATTACACAACATAAATATGTGGTTAGATTTCTTGTCTTATATTGAATTTTTTGAAACAAATATATATATATATATAGTAAACAAATATATATTTAAAATAATAAATACATATGGATGAAGATATAAAAAGTGAAACTGTTGGATAATGAGAGAATTTTTGAAAAAATTAACTAATTATATGGATGAAGATATAAAAGGCAATATGATTATTCCACGTTATAGCTCATATTGAGTTGTATGACAATCAATATCAATGTGCTTAGTGTACTCATAAAAGAATAAATTATGAGCAGTGTAAATGAAACTTTTATTATCACATAAAGTGGAGTGGGAGTAGTAATTATAACTCCCATATCTGCCAAAAGCCAATACAACCAAATAATCTTATTTGTAGTTGTGGTGATTGCACGGTACTCAACCTTAGTGGAGGTGCGAGAAACAACATATTGTTTCTTATCCTCCATGAAATAAGTGAGCTACCTAAGAAAATATAAATGCTAGTAGTAGACTTACGATCATTTTAGTTATTACTCTAATTAACATCAGAATGTGCATGAAACTCTAAAAAAGAATCATTCGAAACACAAAACTATGTCAAATACTACCTCATAGATAACATAATATATGAAGAAAAGTAGCCCAATGAAATATAGTGGGAGATGCAACAAATTGATTGACAATGTGGAAAACATAAGCAATATCTGGCCGAGTGATGGAGAGATAGATTAAGTTATTAACCAAAGTCTGGTACAAAATGGCATCTGAAATTGGAGTACCATCTATAGGGTCATATTGAGTATTAAGTTCCAAAGGTGTATCAATAGTCCAAGTATCCGTTAGTTGAGTTCGTTGAATGATATTTGCTATGTACTTTGACTGAGATAAAATATAACCATTTGAAAAAAAAACAACTTCAATACTTAAGAAATAATGCAAGGGACCTACATCCTTCATGTCAAACTAATGAGTCAACTTAGTCTTTAATTTTGCAATACCAACAACATCATCACTAGTAATAATCATATCTTCAAGATAGGGAGAACGAAGAATATGACCAACATATGTAATCTAAATAAAAAGAGCTAAATCATGAGTACTAGAGAAAAATCAAGAAAACTAACCACATCAGAAAATCTTTCAAAGCAAGCATGATATAAACTAATCACCAATAATAAAAACTTGTTTGAGACCATATAATACCTTTTTAAGTCTACAAGCTTTTTTTGGATTAGTGACATACCAGGAGGAGATACCATATAAACTTGCTCTTGAAGATCCCCATTTTAAAATGCATTTTTGACATCCATTTGGGATGTGGTTGATTTGTGAACTGAAGAAACTACAATAAGAGCATATACAGTGGTCATCTTGGAAACTTGTGCAAAAGTCTTTTCATAGTCTAGACCATATGTTTGAGCAAAAACCTTTGCAACCAATTGTTCTCTGTAATGATCCATTAATTTATCTAACTTTGTTTTGATTTTATAGACCCAATGAAAATCAATAGCACTCTTACATGGCATAAGTAGTGACAAATCCCAAGTAGTATTCTGATGTAAAACATCAAGTTCCTTAGTCTAGCTTGCTACCAATTGGGACCAAGAAAGACTTCTGTATAGGAGGTGGGCTCAAAGATTGTGAAGAGACTAAAAATAAAGTAAAAGATGCTAAAAAAATAAAAATAAACAAAATTAAGTAACTCTGTGGACTTATATATGTTTTGGATAGCATCATGATGTAAGATCTATAATCATAGGAGTATGAATAACTATAACAAAGGTTGAGAAATACCATATGTGTAAGGAGGAGCATGAAAAATATTTTTGGTTGCACCATTAGTAGTTGCTTGAGTCCTGTGAAAAAAATAATAATAAGGAGAGGTCTGCATTGGAGGAGGAGAAACATCGGCGATGAAGGAAGGGTTAGTAGATAGTAAAAAGTTAGAAGAATCATCTAAGAAATGATCAATGCATATGAGATTGGACTTAGATACATGATGAGAAGTAGTTAGAATAGATAAAAAGGGAATATGTCCATGAAAGAAGACATGATGAGTTACATGTAATTTCAGAGCGATATGATCATAACAATGATATCCCTTTTGACCTGCACCTTTAAAATACAAATGACTGAGTGGGAAGACAACTTATTAATCTCAACACTGAGATAAAGAATAAAATAAGTACATCCAAATTCACATAAAAAAGAAAAGTTAGGAAAATGTTCATGCAATTTTTCATAAAGTGACAAACCTAAAGTATGCTTATTATTATTTTGTCGATTAAGTCGATAGCTATAAGAATAGTTTTACCTTAAAAAGGACTTGGTACACTAACAGATAAAAGAAGAGAGTGAGTTATTTTAAAAATATGTCTATATTTCTTTTAGCTACTTCATTCTATTGTGAGATATCAGGAAATGATGATCGATACATGGTACCAGAAAGGAGTAGTTCAAAAAATATTGTAGATGTATATTTTCCACCCAAATCAGAATAAAAATATTCTATTACAACTAAGTATTGAGTTTTAATTATTAATGAGTGAAAGGTTGAATAAATATGGATAAAACTCGATCAACTTTTCAATAAATAAACCCAATAATATCCTATATGATCATTAATGAAAGAAACATAATATATATAATCCCCTTTTATGACAATAGAAGAAGGCCTTTACCCATCAGAATGAATCAAATTTGTAACAGAAAACTTTTTAAATTTGTAACCACTATAATTAGAAATATCACAAGTTTTATAAATTATCCAAATACCCTTGAGAAACTAAAAATTTTATTCTTGAGGTTTAAACATGACCAAGTCTAGAGTGTCACATGTAAAAGAGAAGAGAGGGAGGACTTAAACAGAAAAAAGATGAATCAACACCCAATGTATCTATATTTGGAACTCATAGCTCATCCAAGACATATATATAATCTCCCTTGCTTATAGCTTATCCCAATCAGCATCTAGGATTGAGGATTCTACCCATAACAAGAAGTGGAAGAGAAATAAATAGAATAACTAGAATCAGAAAGTTGAATCATAAATACAAGATTCATCGTAAGTTTTGGAATACAATAAACATCAGAGAGAAATAAGAGGAATGCATATAAACCAATACCTACTAAATGCACGTGAGTATCATTAGCAATCATAACAAAAGTAGGGGGAGGAGATTGTGACATAGAAACAAAGGATGCTGAAGAATATGACATATGATGAGAAGCCCCAGAACCTAATACCCACATGGAAGAAAATATAACTATAGTGTTTAGCCTTATTGAGGATGAAGTGGATATGATATATGGTTGTGATGATGGCTTGTGTTGTGAACTATGAAAAGTGCTCTATAGGAGATGCACATAGGTATATGCTACTAAGAATGCCAATATGGTGGAGATGGCAATGGATGCTACTGAGGATACCATTCTGATTGTATAGGCAAAAATACTGATGTACTTGAGCTCTATACAATAGTTTAGGATATTAAGCCTTTCAATGTCTTTTATTCTTATAAAAGCTATATTATTGAAAGTCAACTTGTCCAAGTAGTTTAGATTGATATTTCAAAATAGACTTACTAGGAACAATGATAACAGATGAATTAGATATTGAGGAAGGGCATTTTTTATGCTTCTAACTTAAAGTGAGTTTTATCAGCCAAGAGTTCACTCACCACGTCATCAACAGAGGAATGGGGCTGACAATGCAAAATATTTCTCCAAAGTCTCTTAAATTCATTATGAAAAGCCATCAAGAACTAGACAAGACGTTGCCCCTCTCTATTAGTTATATACTCAACATTATTATGTAGTGACTTGAATTCTATGAGTGCCAAATGATCCCAAAGATCAGACATATTGGAATAAAATTCTTGAATATTCAGATTTTTTTGGTGAACTGTCCATATATTAGATTCCAATTGATATTATTTTGTAAAGTTTGATTGTGTATACAATCTTCACAAATGATCCCAAACTTGTTTTGTAGACTTATATTAAGCCAATTGCATTCCAATAGAAGCTCAATAAAATTATTCATTTGAGTTAGTTTTTTCAAATTATTTTCTTCCTAAGTATCTAATATTTCAACATATTTTTCATCTTCATCATTTAGGTTTGCTAAAAAGACTAATCACATAATTCTATATATTTATGTGTCAAATGGGTCGTGCTGAGTTGACACAACCTATTTTTTTATGCCTATACGGGCCCATGTGCCTTACCAGGCACCCCACAATATAGTATCGTATTGTGCCTAGCACGACACAGTTCACTTGAGGACATGCCCGGCATGGCTCACCGCCCAAAATTAATTCAGTTTCGGGCCAATTTTGGCCTGTTCTAAGTTAAGTTAATTCTTAACCTAGAATTGGGAATAGGGATAGTGTGCTGTCGTAGCCCATTGGGCATCGTTGAGCTATCGTCCATCGGGCATCGTTGAACCTTTGCTTGTCGGGCATTGCCGTGCCATTGCCCATCAGGCATCACCATGTCGATCGTCGCCCAACATGAATTGCACCATCGTTGGTCGCTGATCACAGCGTCGTGCCATCGCCTGTGACATGCCTACGTGACAGGCACTAAGGTTGTGTCTGACATGGTATGTGGGCCGAATTCCCTCGGGGCACAACACGAGTTATGCCGAGGGTCCGCCCGGCATGAGCCCGGGCACGGTCCTAGATCATGTTGTACCGAGCCTGGCATGGCTGAACTGGGTTGGGCATCAGTTTGGACCAGAGCCACCCGGCCTGGTTGACACCTTTATCTACATATGTTTTTCTTTCAAAAAATTTGTCATCACATAACTTCAACATGAGTTCTTATTTCCATTTAATCTAATGCTAATAGATTGAAAAGAGTCATCCCATTCAAAAGTAATTATCAACTAATGAAAGAATCACCAAATACAAATCAAACAAGTAAATAAAAATTTTAGGCAAACAAACCTCCAAAATGAGTGCAAGTTGGATTCATGAAGAACATGATTGGAATGCAAAATTCTCCCATGGAAATTTGCATGTGAGAAATAAACATCAAGTAAACATCATATAACCTCTGATACCATGTGAAAATTGGAAAAAAGAATTTGTAAAATATAACATTGCGGCTAGGGTTCTTTTCTTACATTGAATTAATTGAAATAAAAGTATATTTAGTAAATAATGTACAAAGTCAATTCTACCCTTATTAAAAATAATAAATAACTAATATATATTTCTAGCATATGTCAAACAATGGCTAGGATTGTAACTTGATTGGTTAGGTCAGGATCATAGTTCATTTGAAACTTACATATGTCAAATAGTAGTATGACTCAATATATCTCTCAACCCAAAACATTCAACACGAGCTCAACATGAATTGAAATTATTAAATTTAGGTTAAGCTCATTGACTTTGGGTTAGGTCACATTATTCCTCATTAACTCATTTGGATTTTTTCTGGGCATATAACTTTTTCCCTATGATTATATATATATAGTCTATATAACTTTTGAATTTATTGAATTTTTATGAAATATTCTAAAATATTTTAGAATTGATAGGTTGGGATGCACTAGAATTTTTACTTAGATCAGTCTAAGTTGGCTTGCTGTAAAGACAAGTTAGGAGATATACTTGAATGAATGGATCAAGGGTCAATCCATTTAGTCAAGCTTGATCAAGTTCTACTTATCACCAAGCTAAGCTACTCTCTAATGGGCACATCTGACTAAATGACCATGTATAAGTATTTATAATTATATCCATTTTCATTATTTTATTAGAGATTAATGATTAAATTAATGTTCTAATATGCATTATTGTATGTTTGCTCTACTAGAACTCTTCCTTTATAATTATTCCATTAGAAATGGTGGTCAAGTAAGTGGCACGACTTACCCCATCCCATTTACATGTCAAATTTTCAATCTCATAAAAATTTAAAAGTTAAATTTTTTTTGGGCAAGATTGGTACTGTGATACTTGATCACTTAGGAAATACTCGTGTTGATAAGTAATTTATTCTAATTGTAATATGTCTTGAGTTCGAAACTAATGAAATATATCATTTTGATTTTCTGAGGTAAATTTGTTGAAATATTAATCTCTCCCATGCTATATATTGAAATGAGAGTTTTGTGATATGTGTATCACCTCCAAAGTTTCTAAACTTGTCATACACACTTATGTAACAAGCCATGGGAACTTATGTGTTTGACTTACTGACAAAATAAAGAATTTTTAAAAATTTTTAAAATTTAAAATGGTAGCATATTTAATTATTATATACTAGTTTTAAGTACATACATATATTATTAAATCTTACTCAAACTTTGAGTTAACTAAATATCAAATAATATGATTATAAAAATATCAATAGACCATTATAAATATGAAATGTAGCATCATAAAAAATATATAATAATAAATATGAATTAAAAGTGAATAATAATGCATAAGCAATGTTAACAAGTAATAATAATGAATAAAACATATTACTTATAATCTAATCCCACAAAACCATCATCATGCACAATAGCTCACGTTTTTTGTATGGCATAGGGCTTCACATCTTTTCCTCATATGACCCACAATCATTATTAATACACTAATACTTTTAGCAGCAATAGATTTCACATGTTCTCTTATTTTTCATGTCAGCTACTCATTTAGATATTATTAAATTTCAAGAAAACCAAATGAGCTATATTATACAATTTATATCTTGCTAAACATAATTATTTTGGTTCATTAATATTTATATTTTTTAATATTTTTTTTTTCAATTGCATTTTCAAACTTTCTTTTATTTATGTCATCATGATCCTTGTACACTTTGAGGTGAATCTCCTTGTGTTGTATGCTATTCAAGTATATCATAAATAATAATTACTCAATAAATAAGTAAAATATTTAAATTATGTTGAACATGATATATAAATAAAATTAAAAAAGAAATACAACTATGGTGGTCTTGTCTTGATGATTATAACAACTAACTAAGTCCCAAAGTTATGATTGAACATTTTTGGATTGGGTTAATTCTACACATAAATAATTATTGTTTTATAAGAATTTTTGTCTTCATCACATAAGTTATATATCAATTTTTTTCTAGTTTTTTTCATAAAAAATAATTTGAAGAAGTAGCCTACTACTACAAATAAAAGTTTATGAAACTGAATTCAAACGAGAGTACCTCATTAGTGATTTTTTTTTCCTATCTATGGTTTCGCAATTCTACATATTTATTTTCATAAATATGCCTCATAACTATCTTCTTAATCCAATCTATGGTTTCATATGAGTACCTCATAAGTGATTTTTTTTCCCATTAATCAAGTTAAGAATTCAAACAAGATAAGTGGACACGTTTAAACTAAAAATTAAGGTTTTCCCCCACGAAGCCATCAAATAATTATGCTTCATATTTTCCTCACACTTATTTGACTATTTATTACTATCTGAAAAATTAGAACAAGTAAATGATTTTTCAAGTTATATTTTTTTCTTGCAACAAAGCCAAGATGAGAAAAATAATTATGAATCAAATCTCTGTTAGGCTAAATTAGAATAGCCTTTTTTGTTTATATATTTTTTTATTATAATAATCTTATTTATCAATTTAGGCATATGATAGAACTTTTTAAAAATTAATTTAGAACTTAGAAAACAAATTATCTTAATGTTATATTGATATCTAGTACATGCTGATATTTGTAACGATATTTATGTGAATGCTATAACAAATGTGTTACACATGAAAAATTAAGAAATATATTAATGTTATATATGAATATCTTTAATCTTTATATAACTATGATCGTATCAATGATTTTTATTACGACTACTAGAAAAGATGTGTCGGAATATATTATCTTGAAATAATATTATTGTAATCGATTAAATTATTGAATATTTAAATTTAAAGTAGTGCAAGTAACATGATATAATATTGAGTTAAAGTTTTAATTTTTAATTTAATTTACTTTTGAATTTTGAATTTAATATAACATAATATAAGTAACATGATATAATATTAATTTAAAAATGTATTTAATTTAATTTTTTAAAGTTTGAATCAAGAATAAGAAGTAATGTAATCAAGATTAAAAATATCAAAATATTAACAAACAATTATTCACCATATATGTGTTATTGTTCAAAATATCAAGCTATTTAAAGTTAAAATAGACATAACGCAACAATAATACAAATGCATATATGAAAATAAAAGTATTGGCATATTTACAAGAATAAAATAAAAGATAAATGAAC
Source organism: Sapria himalayana (assembly GCA_029783825.1). Classification (NCBI taxonomy): domain Eukaryota; kingdom Viridiplantae; phylum Streptophyta; class Magnoliopsida; order Malpighiales; family Rafflesiaceae; genus Sapria; species Sapria himalayana. The sequence goes on along the minus strand of JAREIK010002286.1, from coordinate 1,415,562 downwards.
ATAAAATATCTAGATATCATATCAAATAAAAAACATATATAGATATTTTTAATCATTATAAAATATCTAGACATGTTACACAAATTGGGTCATCGACAGAGAGACAAAAAATGTAGGCAATATCTTATTTCCATATGAAGTGTGTGTGTGTGTGTGTGTGTGTGTGTTTACAATATAAAAGAACATGCAAACAAGCAATAAATAATTTAAAACACATTAAATCAATGAAAAATACTGAGCGACATTTATATAAATTGTTATAAGAAAATAAAATCAGTTACAAAAATATATGACCAATTTCAAAAATATCAAAATAGAGAAAGTGGAGGCTGTATCCAATGCACAAGGCTAATATTTTAGCATGATGTATGAGAGCGGTTAATATATTGACAATCTTATCCCTGAAAAACAAAGAGACTGTGTCTGATAAGTCTCAAATCTAGACATATCTCCATGAGACGAAAATACTTGTCATCATACTAATATATGACCCAATACATGCATACAATAAAATGAATTTTTAGGTGATCATTCATTCTATTACTAATAAAAGGAATAATGGTAATATTTTTATCATTTAAATTAATGAAAAATTACCATAAAATAAATTAAATTGAATATTTTAATTAAAATTTTCTTCAATTTTTTTTATTATTTCAAAAAAAAATTGAATGATGATATAAAACTAATTAATACATCTTGATATAATTTGAGCACTATGTTGTATTAAAATTCAATCTTGTTTCAAAATAAATTAGGAAAACAATACAAAATACACTAAAAAAATAAATAAGATGCATGCACTTACAAATTGAAGAATTATTAAAATAAAAAACATATATTTTTTTTGTTAAACAAACTTTGGTAAAAAATATTCAAGCACTGTGTTGGTATAAAATGAGCACTATAATTTATTAAAAACTCATTTCAGTTTTTCAATAGGATTTTAATATAAAATTTATCATGAGACATGCATTTACCCATTTATGAATTACCAAAATAAAAAAAAATTAGTTTCATTTTTCCCATTTATCAAACACAATGATAAAATATTTAAAATAGAATCTGAAAACTAATTGAAATATTCTTATAATGCGAGCACTAAACTATATCATAACTCATTATAATTTAAAAATAAATATATTGAATAACAATATAAAACACACATATTAATTATTATGAAATAGATTTCATATTTACTAATCACAAAAATAAAATACACATAATAATAAATAAACTTTCAAATAATACATTAAAAAATAAGAATTTTGAAAGTCTGATTGAAACATTCTCACAATACAAACACTATATGTAAAAAAAATATAGAGTTCTCAATGATTAGTGCGTGGGGCAAGAGTTAGCTAAGGGATACAAATGTCATGAATTTGAATCTCATATTTATCAGAGTAGAAATATTTAATTTAGTTTGAGTTATCATACTTGCGACAAGACTAAGGAGAATGTCCATATATCTATAGGAATAATCAAATTCTTTATAAGTTCATTCTGACACTCATGATCATTAAATCACATATCTTAGATATACTCATGGTATGTGCAATTGTTATGATCTGATGAAATTCTTGAAAATATTTAAATGCGAGGTAGCTTTGTGGGGACTTTTAAAATGACGTAGAAAAGTTTGAAATGTTCCATATGCTTCCAGATGGTTCTAACATAATTCTAAAAGATTTTAGAGGCTTGAAGACCGTTTCTCATTCTAGAATATTCTCTAGAGTTGTTTACTATTTATATTGTGACATATGACATTATTATGACCATTTGTGAATGAGAGCTCTCACTATTATGAGCACTCTCTTAATGTTGTGTAAACTCAAACTTTAAAGTTTTATTTATAATATACTATCTCTCTCTCTCTCTCTCTCTAATTATTTGTTTTTTTTCTAAGCTTATGTGTTAGGCCCTTTAGGTACATTTCTTGTGAGAAGCAACAATATACTAACTTAGTTAATTATGGAAAAGAGTTTCCTAGCCTAAGCACTCTCATATAGTAGTAAAGTTTGTGACCAATGACGATTGATATTAGAGGTGATTGAATTTCTTGTTATCACATTTATTTCTGAGATTGGGGAGGCTTATGCAAGATGTGTATGCTGCTAATGGTTGAGGAAAGAAAGGAAACTCAAAGAATATAATAGCCTTCATGGTGTTTGAATGACTAAGGTATAAATAGTTATTACTAAATTATGGGACAAGATTGAGGATACCGGGTATATTATTGATGAGATAACATTGATAAAGGATAAACTCTGAAAAGTGATGCAATGTTTTCTCAATATTGTCTTGAAGATACTGAACAAAATGAAATTTATTTTTGAATCCATAATGATTGCTATGCAAAAAGAAATAGTGAAGTGGAAATAAGAGCTTTTAACTTGCAATAAAACCATTTAGGATAGCATAATTGGCCAAATGCCCTCACCATAGGTGGTCATCTTGAAATCAAAGGAGTTTAACAACACTCGACTAGCAAAAATGTTAGATAACATTCATTGAGGAATAAAGCAATATTTATAAGTGATGGGCACATGAGCAATGCATCTAGAGTTAGTATTGATTCTACATATCTAGTATTTATCATACTTCTTTTCTAGTGATGAAGATGTGAGGCAGTTATTGTTGAAACTAGTGAATTATTAAAATGGGAGTTCAATCAATATTTTATGTGAAGTTTATGAAAGATGAAGTGATGACTAAGTTGTAGAGACTAACCCATCGTACAAAATAAATAGACTAGTACATGAATTTTTTGAACTAATGCTTAAAATTTTTAATCATGATGAGAGAAAAATATTATTTTTTTATGAATAGTCTGATAAATTGGGTGAAGCAAGAACTATAGATAAGATATGTCCAATTATAAGAAGATTGATGGAATTTAAAAATATGGACAAACCCAAATCATTCAAGGGTAAAAAGAAGAATTAGACTGTTTAAGACAAATAATCAGGGGATAACTTTCTAATGATGAGGGGACAACTATTTAGGGATGAAAAACAAGAAAGAGACACTAACTAGCATGCTTTCCTTGTGACAAAATGCAACAAATTCATAATTGTCCCAATCAAAGTCTTGTTGCTATTTCTTGAAAATTGAGAATCAAAAAAGATATTAAACTAGGTTCGATTTTGTTGAGCTTCGTTGAAAGCAAAGAACATTATTGCTGGCCATAAGATAAAGTATTGGTGGATATATGTTAATTTAATCTTTTTTTATCTTTGAAGATATCACAAAGTGATAGAATCTTACCATAAGCAAAGACACCAAGTACATCAAGATAGTGATTTCTAATGAAATTCCAACAATGGAAGTTTTACATAAAGTGGATGTCCACTCGAAGGATTGGAAGGGCAAAGAAGCGAATGATTTAATCCCCTTAGATGACTTTGACTTGGTCCACGAGTTGGATTTCCTAGATTAGTTGAATATACTTTTAGTTTCATTTTCCAATTATACATGTATCCTATACTCATTTTACAATATAATTATAAAAATCGTTAATATGAAATAAAATAACTTATTAGATAGCTTTAATACATATGGTGCCCATGTTCTATTTCAAAGAAAAGATGATTAATCATTACTATTATATATTTTTTTATTATATGTATCAACTATCAAGCCATCAAAAATTTGATATTGAAAAATAAATATTTGATTCCTTTGATTACACTTATATGTCCAACTTGGGATGTGATCTAATTTTTTTACAAACTTGATTTGAGATTAAAGTACTATCAAATTTTGAAAAATTGAAGGTGATGAATCGAAAATCATTATAAATATACCAATCATATTAAATATACTTAAACAAAATATTATCGTCTTTTTTTGTTCATTTTGGGATAATATATTTTCATGATATTATACCATATAAAAAATCATTAGAAGAACATATTAATAATTTGAATAAAATATTTCAAACCTTTCGAGAAAAAATATTGTGTGTGAAATAGGATACATATAGTTTAACTCAATTAGAAGTTTTATTTTTAGGTCATATTGTGGGAAATGAGGTAATACAAATAGACAAAGATAAAGTGTGGATGGTTATTGAATGAGAGGTATTAGATGAAGTGATGGAGTTGAGATAATTTCTCTAGTTGGCCAATTCCTTTTGGCATTGCACTCGGGGATACATTCATATCACCAAACTTATAACTATTATGTTATTGGTGTGGAAGAGATTGGAAGTGGAAAGAAGCTAATCTAGAAACTTTTGATTGTTTGAAGCAATCTATCATAGAAGTCATATCTTTTCCTTGTTGAATCATTCTAAGCCATATTAAGTAAACATGGAGTACTTCAAATTTTGTAATTGGATGAATATTTGTCTAGGAAGGCCATCTAATTATATTTGCTAGTCAGAACTCAAATGAAGCTTAATAGAGATACATAGTTCATGAAAAAGAAACGATATCGATAATTTATTATTTGTAGATATGAAAGCTCAACCTTTTAGAATCATGATTTATGGTAAAAACTAATAAAGTAGCAACAAGTTATTTCTAAATACAAAAGAAGTTGAGTCACAAAGAAGCATGAAGGCAAAAATTTCTTGCCAAATATTATTACATGTTAGAGTATAGCCAAGAAAAACCAATGTAGTAGCAGACATGCCAAGCCAAAAATGAAGTTTGTGACAATTAGCTAGTCAAATGGACACTAGAAAGAGTATATTAAAGAGATCATGAATAAGTGACATGATTGAAACTAGGTGTGGGTTATCTAGGTATGCATCATACACTAGTGTTTGTGTAGGAGCGATACCATTGGTCACACATAAAAAAAATGATGTAGAGGCTTAAGTGAAGATTTTTGTCTCATTTTCCAAAAATACAAAGTGTAATAAATGATGGCTGTTGGTTTTTTGCAGCCATTGCAAATTCCAACATGACCATGGGAGAGTATCTCCATGGACTTTACTATGGGACTATCTAAGTTGATGACTTTGGGAGCATTATGATGATAGATTCTTAAAGTATATCTCTATTGTCCCTACAACAAAATAATGTCCAACAGATCAAACATTTAGTGTTAGGTCATTCCTCTATCCATATTTAGTGATGGAGATGGGTAATGTGATCAAATTTGAATTTTTCAATATGTGTTCACTCCTAAATTGATAAACAGACTAAAAGGATGAATCCTTTAAAGGGTATATTTCTATGGCACTTTGTGAAAAAATTACAATGGAATTAGCCAAGATTATTGGATATTACATAATTTTCTTATAAATTATAGTGGGGATAAGTAACAGGTGAAAGTATAATTGAAATTGTGAATGGGTAACATAAATATATTAACTTGATTGGATTGCACAAAGAGTTACAAGAACATATTGACTTGGCTTGGATTAGATTGCACAAAACAAGTAAGTATCTGAAGAAGTTAGTTGATGGAAAACAAAGAAATGAGCATTATCAAGTGTGGGAGTTAGTCGTGGTAATCTTCACTTGGTGCCACTACATAAAGGGGTACACAAAAGATTGATTCAAAGGTTTGAGAGGTCTTCTCGTTCTAAAAAGGGTTGGTATTGTCATATATTAACTTGATTTATCTCAAAAACATAAAATACATATAATATTTCATGTAAGCATATTGAAACTATGGTTAGTAAACTGTTAGATTCTAGTGATTATGAATGCAGTGGAAATATAAAATTCAAATGCTAAAATCCACCAAGGTCCAAGAAATTCAATGAAATTGATTATTAAGGAAATTCAAATGATACCTTTTGTAGATTAAAGCCAAGACATTGCAAGATGCAAATGTCATCTAAAGATATTTACACAAATGGTCATTGAACGGAATGGGTATGCTAGCACCTTACGGCAAGTCTTTGTCCCACAAAATGATTAGATCTATCCACAAGATTTGGATTGATCTATTTCCTTTTGAGATCTCTATGAAATCTCTTAAAATCTTGCCAAGAAATTCTCATTATGTCTATATCTTTAACTATTAAAGTATATCTATATATAGAGCCAGTATTTTCTTTAATTAAAGAAAATATTTTTCTTTCTAAGAGAAATTCATTCCATTCATTTAAAAGAAAGTCAATACCTATTTAATTAAAATGAAAAATTAGTATCTTTCATTTTAAAAGAAAGTTACTTTTTTCTTTTTAAATATTATTATTTTGGTTTAAATGAATTTAAATAAAAGTTTATTAAATATTAATGGGTTTAGACTTAGAGATAATTAATAGGCTAAATAGAAATCTTTTATAGCATTCTATTATAACTCGTTCATGTGTGTGCTCCTATAGGTCTACTTAATGTTGGCATTAGGCTCAAATCATATTCCAAGACCTCGAGTTATAATTAGTATCTAGTAATATATTATAACTATTAAAATTAAGTGAATTCGATTACTTGAAAACCTTTATCAGAATGGGATATCAATCATTTGTCACATGATGTCTTGAATAAACACAGAGAATGAAAAATATCATCTTTATACAACTTAATTGTTCCTTGATTCTTTAGCAGATTGACGAAACAAATAATATTAATAACTCTTATTAATCTTATTTGAGTATGATCATATATTTCTCTATCTTATTTATCAAGAGACTAATAGATATCTCATGCAACTAAAAGTGAGACAAATTCATTTAGTTTCATTTACATTCTTCTACATAGCTTACTGCATGCCCAACCATAACTTGTATTATCATCATGCTAATGATGATGTTGAACTATATCAAGACTTCAAGCTCCTCGTGTTGGAATTCATGGTGAATTTAGGTCAAAGTACTCAAATATCACTATTACAATGAAAATTATTAATAACATAATCCATATAGCATTTCTCATAGTGGCTCAATTTAATATTATGTTCTTAACATATATTTATTTTCTAAATAATATCCTATGTTCATGATTCACAAAATATGACCATCTCTTAGAAAATATAATAATCTTATTTTATTAATATCTCTATAATAATGATTAACTAATAACTATTTAAATCTTAAGGTTTTATTATCAAGTCATATACTTGAAGACACAAGGCAAATGATCTAAAAGAGTCAGAATTATTCCAGATGATTCTAATAAAATTCTAAAAGGTTATCAAAGCTTGAAGACTCCTTCCTATTCTAGAGTAGTTTTATGAAGTTTTTTTTTTTTGTATTAAAATTATGACATGTGACATAATCTTGATCTTTGGTAAATGAGATCTTTCACTATATAAGATAATCTTCCTCATAGTTATATGCATTCAAACTTATAAGTCTAATTTTTGAAATATATTTTTCTAAGTGTTTCTCTTATTTGTTAAGTTTATTTGTAGGACTGAGATCTTGTAGGTGTAACTTTATGATAGGAATGAGTATAGTAAATTAGGAAATTACAAAAAAAAGTTTACTTTCCCTAAGGTCACACTAATAGCACTAGTGCTTGTGACACATTACACAAGGTCTATACTCCTTGTGAGCTAGTCCAAATGATATGAGAATTTTAAGGAGATAAATGACATTGGTTTGAATATCAAATTTATTGGACTACACGAACTTATCTTAGTTAGATCAACTTCAATGGGAGTTGCCATAAGGGGTGTCATTTCCATAACTGCTAAAATGACACTCAAATAATAAAAAAATCTTACTCCAAAGGAATTGGTAAAAGAGGTGACAAAATGACATCAAAGGTCTTGGGGTGTCATATTTGACAACCTTTGAGAGAAAATAGAGAGGATGCAAAATAGCATTTATGACTACTGTACATCTCAAATGATATTTCTCATATGTTGAAAAAAAGACTTTAATTAAAAAAATATTTAATTATTAAAATAACATCTTATTTTGGCACTTACCATTAGAGTAAAAATATGTTTAGGGGTGCCAAAAATACTGTTCATGATTACAAAATAACATTTGTCATCTACCATTGAAGTGATATTGGACTCATAGAAATGAATTGTAAAAGTTACCAAAATACATATTCCAACCATTTGTATATTATTATGATTTATTTCAAAATTGATTGATGCAGCTTCTTTTCTCGGAATCAAGACTCCAATACCATACAAATTCAGAAAAGCTGCTAAAAAGACCCAACTAAAGAGGGGAATGAATTTTGCATATGGAGGGACTGGTGTTTTTGACACTTGGGAGTGGGTTAAGTTACCAAATTTGACAACTCAGATTCATCTTCTAAAGCAGCAAGTTCATGACAAAGTATATACCAGGCACGACCTTAGAACTTCCGTGGCGTTAGTGTCCACTAGTGGAAATGACTACGCCGCCTTCCGTCAAAAAAATGGAACCATTCAAGTGTGCCCACATCTCTCTCTCTCTCTCTCTCTCTCTCTCAGAGACGCGACTCTTTCACTCACACTCACACACACTCTCTCTCTTTCTCTCTCTGTCTATTTAAATATACATAAATATACACGTAATGGAATGTGCTAGTTGATTTTAGGGTATACCAGCATTCAGCAGAAAGCTTGTCCACCAGTTATATAAGGACCTAAAATACATCCACAAATTAGGAGTGAGAAAAGTGGCAGTGGCTTCAAGGGAACCGACGGGATGCACGCCTCATGAAACGTCCAGATTTTCCTATCAAAAGTGCGTTGATAGTTTCAACCAGCTGGCAGTGAACCACAACTCTCTGCTAAGAGAAGCAGTGCAGAAGCTCAACTACGACACGCAGTCTACGAGTTTCATATTTCTAGATGTCTACAATGCATTCCTTTCGGCAATGAAGAAACATCAACGAGCTGTCGGTCTGTTTTTACCTTATTCAAGTGTATAAGTTAACATTGATTATCTGCTCCTGGTTCTTGTTGAGTTTCCCATGTTTGCGTTCCTGCAGAAAAGGAGTACAAAAATGCTCTGAAGCCGTGTTGCACGGATCCCAATCCAGGATTGATCATTGGTAAGGGCGAGGAAAAGAAGTACGACATATGTAAGAAACCCGAGCTGTCCTTTTTTTGGGATATGGTGCACCCTTCCCAAAATGGCTGGCATTCTATCTACACAGCTCTTTTATCTTCACTACCGCAACTCTATTAGCTTCATTGGAACTTCGAACTCTGAGCTTGTCATCGACTGTTTGTGTTTACTACCAAAATTCATGTTAAATATTGTTGGTGGGTTGTTAACTGTAAAGTCAACCAATGGTTTTATGGTACACGCATGAATGATCTTATTTGGGTGCTTGAATCGCGAATTAGTCAATTCTCACCTAATAGTAGTGCTCAAGATTCCTCTATTGCTAGCTAGATTCGAGCGTTCTTGTGTGTATTATCATAATATTCACATAATTATGACCTATTCAAATATAATATTCAATTTGTTCCAAAAAGTATCTATGTGTAAAATATTTTAATTTTTAACTGCTAGTTTATCTATTTTAAAAATTTATTCAAAATAACTATTTAATTGTTTCATAGAATTAGGAAACGGATTTAAAACTAATCTATATTTGAAGATTTCAAATAATTATTTATATTTGTGGATGTATATAAATATATATAGCCACTAACAAATGTGTATGAGAATAAGAATGTGTATGAGAATAAGAAATGTGTATGAGAATAAGTTAATTTTATTAAATTACTTTTGATATCGGATGGATAAGTTGATCCAAATTTTCTTTCTCCACTTATATACCATGTTCTTCAACTCGTGGCCACCAGAACCAAAATATACAATAATTATCAATACAAATGAGCCACTCTAAATCCTTGCAGGCATTAATTTTGTGCAAACTCATCTCAAAATAACCTCTAGCAATTATCTCTCTTGGAAAACTACAATTTAAAACCCTGTTAATAGGATGTGATCTTCTTGGATATGTTGATGGATCCAATCAATACAAGTCTGTCACCATTAACCACAATCAAACACAACCATATTCAATTCTAGTTATACTCTATGGGCTTGTCAAGATCAGTTGATCCTTAATGCCATCATTGGCTTCATCTCATCCACCATCTTTTTATTTTATAGCCCATGCCAAACCCTCCACACAAGCTTGGACCATTCTAGCCAATACTTGGGCCAACCCATCTTGTAGCTACATCAAAAAAGTAAACAATCAACTCAAAAATACTATCAAAAGATCTATTATTATCACTTGATTCATGCAAATATCAAGACTAGAGCAGATGACTTTGCTCTTCTTGGACCCCCAATCGATAAAGAAAAAAATCACCTATAAAATTATTGATTGACATATTGATGACCAAAAAAAATTAGTCTTAGATTTTCAAGTACAAGATAACTTAATTTCCTTTAAAGAAATTCATGAAAAAATATCTCTCAACTTGAAATTTCTCTTCAATCAAATTAACCTGAGCAATATTCCTTCCTAGCCACAACCAATCCCACACACAAATCCCACAAACATTGGTGCCCCTCTAATCCTTTCAACATCTTCACCACAAACTATAGCACTCCTCATCTCTCTACCCCATGCCTACTCAATGCAACTAATATAGAATCCCCCTCTGAAAATGGTCCAAAATCTTCTTCTTGGCTATATCATAGTCATTTTTAGATCTATAGAATTCAAGGCCACACTATTAAATGATGCCCTTCCTTTCATCTTGTACTAATCCAAAAAGTCAAATACATCTGCAACCAACCCTCCATGATAACCACAAGCCCATCTTGCTTTCAATCCTCCCATCAATCTATTACGTCTTAGTAACCTCTCACTACATACACCTTACATGGGCCAAGATAATATCATGGTAGAAGATGACACTCATCTTCCCATTACCCACACTAGTTCTAGTCAGCTAAACACTTTTCATAATATATTTAGATTAGACAATGTTCTTTGTGTATCTTCAATGCAAAAGAATTTAATTTTTATCTTTCAGTTTTCCAAGAGAGATAAAGTTTCTTTTGAATTCTTATCCAACTCTTTTCTTTTGAAGGAACTTTGCACAAGAGCAATGCTATTGAAACTTGAATCCTAATAAAAGTCTTGCATATACAAATTGAAAAGTTCACATACAAGCTTCTCATTGTCTATAGTCACATTGCATGGCATATGTACTTAAAAGATAGATTACTCAAGATATCTTGTTTATTAAAGTGTGATGCAACAAACATTAGTCACATTATAAACAACAACAAAATGCTAACTCATAATCCTACATATACATTTTGGAAAATGCATATTTTAAAAAATATGTCTAAACTAAATGAGTCGAGTCATAATTTTAAATTAGACATATTTTTAAATAAGATAGGTTTTTAATTTAAGTAATGTTGAGGTTTAGTATAGTTTGTAGGTTTATATTATTATTATTTTTGTTTATTTCATGGGAGCGCTCAACATGTGAGCTCCCTTAACCATATATATATATATAGTATTTTTAAAATTTTTAATAGAAAAATAAAAACATTTTTTATCTTTTCTCTTTCTTCCTTCTATCTTCTTCCTCCTCCCTCCTTGAGCAATTACAAAAACCGTAAGAGGTTTCACTAACAATGATATTCGATATGATATAAGAGCTTTGTAGAAGTTGATCAAGAGTGGCACATGACAACTAAGGTGGTGGAAAAATATTCATGCTTGCCAATGAGGATTTGTGTTGGTGGTTGGAATTTATAATGACCCCCTGGGGATTATGTGCTTCAAAGTGGGTGAATTTTGGAGTTTTTGGGTTTATATAGTGACTTTTGGCGGTTCTAATAGTGGACCATCATGGATGGTGGTCCTAGTGGCGGACTATTTCAATGGTTTTGTTGTGTCATGGTGATGCTTTTGTTGACTACTATGATGATTTATTTACTATTGGTGTGTCATAGTGGTGTATTTGATTGTATTGTGATTGTGTTATATATGTTATTGTGGTGACAGTTACAATATTTTGTTTGGTGTGCTTTTGTGTGTTGCTTGTAAAGAAAGATAATTAGAATTAGTGTCAGATCATTAGGGATAATCCAACGCTACTATAAAAATTTAAATTACATTTTTTAAAAATTATGTCACTTGCAAAAATTATCATTGTTTATGCATAAAAAAGTATTTCATTGATGCTTACACTTCCATGACACTTTCTGGATAAAAATAATGGATCTCTAAATAATGGCACTTCTAGACATGTCACTATAAGATAATTCTAAATAATGAAATTATTGCAAGCATATTTATGAAAGGAAGACTTTAACATTGGCACAAACCCACACCTTCACTTTATTTATGTTCCCACTTAAAAAATACATAAAACCCTATAGTCACAACACATAAATCTACAACCTCTATGCTCAAAACTCGAAATCCATATCCTCTCCCACTAGCCCTAGCAAACTTCTCTTATAATGATCAGTCCTTAAGGTTTTCTTTACAACTAGATAAATCAAAGCTTTCATGGTTCATATGATTGATTTTGATTCCTTGATATCATTTTATAATTTAATCAATTTCTCACAGCATCTCTTTTACCTTTCATATGATATGTTTTTAATTCCCTATTACAATCTCTTATAGCTCTCGATCTTAGTTAGAATCATTTATCAAAACTTGCCAATTTTTTATTGTGATGATGTATTTAGATTACTTAGTTGACACTTCGATTTTGGAATTTCTGGAATGTATCGAAGGGGAGATGAAAGAAATTTCATTCTAGAAATCAAAATTCACCAGTAAGAGTTAACATTTATGGAAATCAAAGCACCAAAAGAAGAAAATCCTAACATACATGTTGAGATATATTTCTATCTCGGTACATGTTAATTCATCATAAAGTAATTCATTTATTATTTTACATGTTTTAAACTTTGTTTCAAAGGTGAAGCTTTATTTATTAGAGATTTTTCTTGGATGAATGATTCTTTGTTTCTTAAAATTTCCTAATTTTTTTTATATGTTTTTATACTTGATATTCAAGATTCTTTGTGGATCATGTAACCCCTATGTGTGTTATCTCAACCTTGTATCTTCTTGTTCTACTCTCTCATGAAGTTAAAATTTAACCATTATTGAGATTTTCTTTATTTGACTACCATGAAATTGAATTGAGAAAAAATTTTAGTACTAAAGCTAATTTATTTTTTTGGGAAAAAAAATAAAAACAAAATTTGTTTTTTAACATAAAAAAAATTGATAGTCTTTTCTCTTGTTCTATAGGTGCATATTTGGACAAGATTACATAATATGTCCACTTTATGTACTTGAAAAACAATAGAATTACACTATTGAAATTTATGTAAAATAGAATTAAGTACAGTAACAATTGATTTGTACGGATTATGTATTCTTATATGAGATAAGAACCACTACATAATTTTAGTTTTATGCATCTTAAAACACAAAAATATTCATCGTTTCTATAACATCTTTCTTTAAATTTTTTGTCACAAATGCTTGGCACTAATTTCGAATGCTTTCTAAAGGTAAAATTTTCCTAGCATTTATTCTTATTGTACATATATATTTGTTATATAGGACTTGAATTAACATATTGTACAAAAATGAATCATCCCTAGATACCAAAAAATATAAGGGCAAAGTATTATGAGAGTGGGCTTAAAAATTTATTGTATTTCAATTCAAAATTGTGCACATAAATACTCCATCAAATACTCATGTCTATAAAGTAAAATTTTATATTTCCATACACCAAAATACATTAAAGAATATTTATTTTTGTATAAAATTGATCAAAGTTACTATATGTCGAATTAACAAAAGAAAGTAGCTCCAAATAGTGGACAACCAACAACATGAAAAGAATGCTTTGAAAGATTTGAAGCTGAGAATGTGCATTATACAATAAAAATGGTTAAAGCTCCACAAGATAATTATAAAGCTAATCTAGTATTATTTTAAAATTTATTTGAAGATGTGGAAAAACCTTTGCATCTGGGTTGCAAAAACTTTTCCAAGTTATCTACATTAGTCAAATTATAGAATATGGAAGTATGATATTAGAGATATGATAAAAGTTTCTCTAATCTATTAATATTTCTTAGTAAGATGCTGCCTCTCAATAATCAATCAACATTATCCATTTATGAAACAAAGAGAACAATGAATGCATTAGGAATAAAATATGAAAAAATATATGCAAGCCCCAATGATTGCATATTGTTGCAACTTTCCTATAGTGCCAATAATTCGATGGTTCTTAGCATAGCACCAAAATTTCATTGAATGAGTATATATGTCAAATAGAATTCCACGAGTATATGGATCATACTAGTAGTATAGTGAATACAAGCCTTGTTATCAATCTCATAGGAATTGTTATAATAAATTGATTAAGTAATGGTGACTTAACAAACTACTCAAGTTAAGAAGTTATATTTGGGTCTCATACAAATACTTAGGCTATATGGTTTGTTTACTTTTTTTGTATGAAAAAGTTTTCTCTTATATTATGGTAATATCATTTAGTTTATTGGATGAATGGTAAGAGAATGTTGGATTTGTCATGCTTTTTTAGCATTCAAGAGGTTGTCATTCACAGGTTATCACCATCATAGATGATCCTCTTGTGGTTATGCCTTTGGGACACCTGCCATGTATTCCAAAGCTCCATATATACCTATACATTGGTAATCCTACAATACTATGCCTTTTAGTAATACACCAACTACTCTTGACTATTATTGTGACTATGAATATATATTCTCCAACCTCAATTATCATAAATTACATATAATAACATATTCATTATTATGTTGTGCTTTCTATTTTGTTAGTACCATACTCATATCGATTAACATATGTCACCCTAGTAATTCTAGCAATGAAAGACATTCAAAAAAAAATGATCATAAGTTTATCATTGTCTAATGATTTACATCTCCTTGTATGTGTCTCATGATTTACCTATCACCTTCGACCACAACCAACACATGACTCCTATGAATTAGTAATGCCCTAAGTTTGATGTTCTATATAACCCCTACATCATTTAGGTCAAGTCCTTCTAAAAGATACACAATAGAATAGTCATAATAATATTTGTATATTCGGTTTCATAAGCATCATAGTTTTTATGCATAGAAGCATAAAAAATAAATATCAACCAAGATTTTTTATGCATAGAAGCATTGCACAATGAAGAAAGTCGAAGGGAAGTCATTTTTTATCAATGCCCACCTCATGCATATGTCTAATGTCTTCCCTATCACCATCCACCATAACTAACATGCCTCGATCAACTAGATAGTGAAACCTTGATTTAACATTCTTAGAAATAGTCATATCCATCAACATTAAAAGTACAATAATACCACAATCATTACAAAACTACATCCTTCATGTATAATTACATAAATCAACCCTAGGCTCCTAATCCATCATACACAATTTTAAAACCACATCCATCAAATTGGTTCCCGATCAACATTATTTCGTATTTGGTTTGAAATTGTCTTCCTAATCAGAAATGGTTATTCACCTTATGCTCTTGATTTTGTCATTTCATTTTCCCTTGATATATATTTTCATTCTTTAAGGTTAGCTTTTATATCTTTAGGTCTCATAATTTCAATACCATTTAATAAATTTTATATCGTGATCGGCAACACTAGGTTGAAGTTGCAACAAAGAATCCCCTTGGATCACTTTTGGATCATAATGTCATAAAAATTAGCATGACTCTAGCATTCCAACATGAGGATAAAGTCATGGCATGAAGAGATATCGCGACTTAGAAATTTGCTCTTTGAAGTAATAAAGTCACAAATAAAAAATATCATGGCATAAAATAACTTAACAAAAATGTAATTTTTATTCTATAATGATTATGTCATGGCATGGAAATATATCATGACTTCGTATATAGATCAATTATAGGTTGAATGATATTAAAATAATATTGAATCTAAAAATGTGTTCGGAACAAATGTTGCTATGACTTTTAAAAATAGCATAGCCATGAAGAATATAGGTTGCATAGTAGAAAGATATTATGATTGGGTGGCAGAAATGAAGGTGATGACTTCTTTGTAGAATCATAGCCAAGAAAGAATGTCATGACTTTTTTTATGGGCATATTTTGTGTATAAAATATCATAATATTAGAAATGTCACAACTTCTCCTTGCTCATCTATCCTTCATTTCTATTTTCCACCAAGTTCACCATTTGTGCTTGATTTATAGCTAATTTCATTAATATTCATCAAAATTAATCAAAACTATAATTTCATAAAATTTTCATTTTTAAAGTATCTTTCTCGTACATCCTAAAAAAAACCAAACATATCGATAAAAACTCAGTATTTTGATTACCGAATTAGAGGTGTCAAACGGCCGAGCCGGCTTGGCCCGGCATGAGGCACGGCACGGCAAGCTACAGTGTCGTGCTCGGGTCTGTGTCGGGCGCACCCATGGCACAAGTCATGCCATGCTGGGCCAAAGTTTTTAGCCCGTGTACTGTGCTAGGCATGGCACAACACGCCTAGCATGTAGGCACGACATGACAACCAATCGTAGCGAGCGAAACCCGATGGAGGGAGATGCGCCGATGCTCGATGAGGTAATGTGCCGATGCACGACGGGCGAGGCTTGGCATGCCTGACGAGCGGCAGAGGCATGGTAGCACTTCGCCAAAACCCTTGGGTTTCTAAAAATTAACTAACCTGACAAGACCCAACCCGGCTGAACCAACCCAACCCCGGTAGGATTTCGGGCCATGGGCCCGTGTCAGGTCTGCCCTCCCAAAAACCATGCCGTGCCAAGCACGGCATGGTACTATAGCATGTCGTGCCTAGCACGGCAAGCCAGCCTGGTTGGGCCTATAAAAACTAGGTCATGCTAGCCCGGCCCGACCCATTTGACACCTCTATACCTAACAAACTCTCAAACTTAAATATTTTCTTATTCTCAAACAAAAAATCACTCTTCTAGAGATTCTGTCTAGAAAGATTGTTGGAAATATTATCAAATTCTAAATACATGGCATGACTAGGTTTGAGTGTCACAATTTCTTTTGGTGGGTAAGAGACCTTGAATATATATATATTTGCATATGAATTAGTGAATGTGTAGTAATTTATTTCATTCACAAAAGCAAGAAACAAATGCATGAGTTACCTTCCAAGTAGTTTTATGTTTGATGCCTTTATCTAAACAAATTTATAGGTTTGCACTTAGTTGTTGAATTCTTATGACCGTGTCATGATAGTAAATTGTCGTGATTCTAACTAAATCACCATTCCTAGTTCAAGTTATTATTCCTCTTATAATGTTTCAGCCATTATCCATTCATCTTGATTTGTATTCCCTCATCTAATTTTATAGAGATTGCTTCATTGGGTGTCACTACTATAACTATGAATTGGCCATGCCACCTAGATTTCAACTTTCCTAAGAATAGTTTGAGATGTGAGTTGAAGACTAATTCATCTTGATAAGTTATAGCATTATCATATGATTCATTTCTTAATTCTTCTGACTCACTCATCTAAAGAGTTCATTTCTCTTTCGTACCTCTTATTTCATAGTTCATCTATTGTATTACCTAATGTTGGGCAATTGCGCTTCCACGGTAGTGAGATTAAGATACAGAAACAACAGAAATAACAGAAACAACAGAAAAATAAGCAATATATATATCCAATCCAGCAACCATCCATGACAGAATCAAAAATGAGAAATAACACCGAAAACAACGTGGTTCGCTAGTTGCTCAGTACGACTAGCTACATCCACCAGAAAATACTTATGCGTTACAAATTAAACCAATAGAAATCTGTCTTACAGTATGCAGTACATAGAACAGTCGTGATAAATCACGCAGAGAGAAGAGAGAGAGACGATGAACAGTTCCACGGGTCCAAAAATAGCCACCCGAAAATCAAATTACAAAACAATTTATATTAAAAATTCTCTCGGTTCATTTAACCGGAGCGGGTCGGATCATGGCACGGGTCAGGCTCTGCTCCAAAAATTTCAGCCCGCTGACCAGACAGCGGGACCTCCATTATTGTACTACTACTACATCCCCGGCCTCTTAATATTTCTTTTCCTACACTTGCATGAAAATATTAAAATAGAAAAAATATTTGGTTATACAAACAAATTATTAAAAAAACAAATTACATATACAGCACCAACCATTCATGATATTCTAGCTCTATTGATAAATGACACCTTTTTTCAAAGACCAACCTATAGGGAGACATCCCTAGGGATGTTTTGAATGTAGTTCTTTATGCCCATAGTACATTCTCCAATCATTATGACCAATATTTTCTTGATAGATTTACTATTTTATCTAATATATTTTTGATCTCCATGTTAGATATATTTGATTGCCCATTAGTATGTGGGTGATATGGAACTCCCCTTTTCTGATTTGTGCCATGCTTAGCCAAATAAGCACTTAGTAATCTATTATAAAAGTGACTTCATTCATCACTTATAATACATCTAGGCATGCCAATAGGTGTATATATATTGTTATGTAGAATGTTAACACCTATTTTTGCATTATTTTTTTGTGTTGCTATTTCTTAAACTCATTTGAACGCATGATCCGCTACCAATAAGATACATTATTTATCAAAAGATGAAGGAAATGGCCCTATGAATTCTATCTCCAAACATCAAAATTTTTTACTTTAAAGATGTTATTTAGAAGAATTTTATACCTCTTAGATATATTATCTAATCTTTGGCATATATCTATGAACAATGATAGCCAAAAAAAAAATCTATAGTATAATATTATTAAGTTGTTTTATTACCTCTACAATACCCTAAGTATGAGGAAAAGTTATATTTGAGTATAATCTCTATATGTTCTTTACCATGTACGCATCTCCTTATCACATGATATTCACATCTTCTAAATAAAAATGGGTCATCCCATAAATAATATCTTATATGTTGTAAAAATTTACTTATTTTTTTTTTTTGAAAAGTCAGAGAATGAGAAAGAATATTACATGCCAAATAATTGAGAAAATTTGCATACCAGGAGAACATTAGTTTTAAGGTTTGTAGCTACTCATCCAAAAAAATTTCTAAAATTTCAATTCTCTCTTTGATTTCCATTAGATTCAATGTGACACAAATATTCTTCTATCACATTCACAGTTCCCTTTTCGTCTCTTATTTCTATATCAAATTATTGGAGCAGTAAAACTTAACTTATTAGTCCTAGATTTAGTTTCTTATTTACCATTAAGCATAACATGGATGTATGATTTTTGTAAACTAATACATTTGTTCCAAAAATGTATGATCTAAATTTATCACAAGTATAACCACATCTAACATCTCCTTTTTTTATCATATAGTTTATTTGACTATAATTCAAGGTCTAACTTGCATATGAGATGACCCTAAAAACTATGACTCATTTCTATCATAATATAGCTCCTATCGTGTATGTGCTTGCATCACACATAATAATGAATGAGTATTCTCATTATGCTATTGTCAAGATTGGACTCTTTATCAACTTCTTTAGCTATTCATAAGCTTTCAAACATTTCTAATTGAAATTGAAGATTGTTTCTTTTTCCAATAATATGGATAATGTCTTTGCTATCTTTGAAAAGGTGTTGATGAATCTTCTATAGAATTCAATGTGTTGAATAGAGTTATGCACACCCTTGATAGTCAGAAGAGGAGGTAGAGTTTTGAGCACCATCACATTCACATTATCCACTTCCAATCTTCTAACAGGAATTAATGTCTTAGCATAATTCCTTTTTCCACCATGAAATGACACTTTTCCCACTTTAGAATAAAGATCTTTCTTTACATCGTTGCAACATCACTTCTAAGTTTTTAAAATATCATTCAAAAGAATCTCCATAAACTGAAAAATCACCAATAAATATCTCTATAATTTCATTATTAAGATCAGAAAAAAATTGCATTTATATACCTTTGGGAAGTAGTCGGAGCATTACATAAATCAAATGGCATCCTACAAAATAAAAAAGTCACATATGGGTAAGTAAATGCAGTTTTTTTTAATCTTATGATGTGATACATAAATGGTTGTACTCTGTGTACCCGTCGAACAAATAATTAAATGAGTACCCTAAGATTCTATGTTGAATGTGGTCTATGAATGGAAGTGGCTAGTAAACATTTCTTATTTCTTTGTTTAATTAATGATAATATAAACATATATATCATCTAGTGGTTATACATATAGATATTTATTCCAAGCTCAAAGTTGTCATAACAGTCAATCCTCCTTTCTTATTAATTACATGAATCAAACTAACTCATAAACTATCTGATATGACATAGATAATCACTACTTTTAGCTATTTTATGATCTTCATCTACACCACCTCTTTTATCTTTGGGTTGA
The DNA here is from genome assembly GCA_029783825.1 of Sapria himalayana. NCBI lineage: Eukaryota > Viridiplantae > Streptophyta > Magnoliopsida > Malpighiales > Rafflesiaceae > Sapria > Sapria himalayana. The sequence goes on along the minus strand of JAREIK010002286.1, from coordinate 1,395,278 downwards.
GTCTTTTATGATGCTCAATGGTTGGCCTTACATCATCTTTTATTAGTATTTTGTGCATGCATATTGAGGGATTGATTCCCAATATATCTTCAATTGACCACATTATTATTTTAGTGTATTATTTTATTCTTTCACCATAGCTTCATTCATTTCTACAATCAAGGATGCGGAATGATGATTGTTTTATTTTAGTGCATGCAGATTTTATCAATAGTACCTTCAAAATTAATCCATCAAAAGTCATGTATATTTTAGAAAGTACTACTATTGATGTCGTGACTATATTAAAAGTCACAACATCAATGTGTGTGGCCTATAGTAATTGTGTCTTGGATTTAAAAAATAACATGGCTTCTTCACCCATAATTGTGATATTGGAAAATATCATAATTTCATCTTTTTCCCTTTGCAGTCATTATGTTGTGGCCTAAGAAAATATCACAAAATCTTCATTTAGCTTATGTCCCGCTACTATCATAACTTTAGAAAATGTCATGACTCCTTGTATTGATCTGATCTTGGTAGTCTCAACTTTTGCTAATGTCATTACATATTTCAAAATGTCAATCTCAGCATCTTTTTCCTTCGAATCTTTATTAATATTTGTGTCCTTGTCATTTTCCTCAAATAAATTATCAATCAATAGTGTGACATATTTCAATTATATTACTATACTACCATTTGAAGAGTCCATACATTGGTTTCTCCATTATTTTCATGCGGGAATATCACAACCATGGTAACAACTATTGCAACATCATCATGGCTTGTCTTCCTTCAATTTCTGATACAACTTTGAGAAATATCATGATATTTATGTATATATCTTCTTCAAGATTTGTAGTAATAATCTTTTATTCTAGAACTATTTCTAAATTCTAAATTTTTTTAATTTCTTAGGGCCAACAGCCATACAAAAAATATTTTCATCTAAAATTTATCTTTTAGTTTTCAGTTGTGTGGATGAGTCTATCTATTCTATTGTATTGTTTTCATCATTATCTAGAACCTATTGGATTTTATAAAGGTTGAACTTCACTTTTTCATCACACACACAAAGGATGTATTATCTCTTCTTTATGTTAAATTTTACATGTCTAGTTGCCAAAAAATTCATCTCAAAATTAATGATGTATATTAGTCTTCTTACATATCTAACACTACAAAGTTAGTAGAAAAGATAAATTCTTCATCTTTGCTGAGCATATTTTCAATAATCCTTTTCATAAACTTGATTTACTTATTAGCTATTTGTAGAGAAAGAGGAATTAGAGTAAACCTCAGTGAGATTCAACTAATTTTCTATGAACAAGAAGTCTATACTTGCTTCCAAATCATATAAGGAGTTCTAGAAGATGTGATCCCAATTAATGTATTTCTTATCAATCTCAAAATTTTTAAGAATATTTTAGTCTTTAAATATTGCAAAAGATCTCATATATCATGCACAATGTCAACAATTTGATGAGAAAATATATTATCGATTAGACCCATTATCATGAAAGATATTTGACCATAGCTGGCCTAATATGGTAGTAGAATCTAAATGTCTTAGACGTTCCATTTCAGCCAATAGTATAAATTCCCATTGTTTTTTGAGTTGTGGGTATAGTTATTGAGTAGTTATTATGATTGCTTATAACTTTCTACCATTGTTGCACATGAAGAGGAAATCCATGATATTATTTTTGTTAATATCAAATCCACGACAATCTGGCAATTAGACAATCAATGATTTTTTTTTTGTGATGGAAACTTTTCTAGTTGCATGGTGAAAACAAACTTATTCACATAGGTTGAAGCATGGGAGAAAGAACTCGTTTACAGCCTACAGGCATTTTCTTCCATGCAATCTAACATTTAAGAAACAAAAAATGTATATTTAATGAGGAGCAAGAGTTTCTATCGCCTCCACAACCATTAAGCATAGAAGAAATACTATTAAAATAATATCATTTGTAATCCATGGGTAATAGAAATTATTAAGCATGATAAATCTAATGTCACTTCTACCAATCATTGAAATATTTATATGGTCATCATAATGTGGATATAATGCACAGTAATAAAAATATTTGTGAAAGTATCATTCATGCAATGTTAAACATCACAGTGAAAACAAAAGTTGGACTCAATGCTTGGCTAGATCTCATGGATATGGATTTAAGGCGTAAACTGATACCAAGATTTGAACCTAAGAGAACTTACCTTCCACCTACGTGCTATACATTATCTAGAATGAAGAAAAATATATTTTCCCAATCTTTAGCCCACTTAAAGGTTCATGAAAAGCATTGTTTAAACTTTAGAAATCTTGTATAAATGAAAGATTTGAACTTTATGGCCCAAAGTCTCATGATGATCATATATTGATACAACAATTATTACTGATATTATTATGATCACTTTTCCTAAGCATGTATGATATGATATTATGAGATTTTTTATTTCAATGCTTTATGTAAGAAGGTAGTTGATGCATCTTCAATGGATAAGTTGCAAAATAAGTAGTTGTGATATTTTGCTTAGTTGAAAAATATTTCTCACATTTCATCTTTGATATTATGCTTCATTTGATGATCCATTTTGTTAAAGGGGTGCAGTGGTATTTCATAGACATGTCCATAAGTCTATTTTAGATGGATGTATCCATCTAAAAGGTTCATGAAGGTATTGAAGGGGTATGTAAAAAATCATAATCATCATGAAAATTATATTTTCAAATGCTATATTATAGAAGAAACTACTAAATTTTGTACTTATTACTTATGAAATCTAGATGCTAAAATAAATGGATCTATTTTATAAGAAATTGATCCAACCTATGTACAAAATTCATAAGTACTATGTACAAAATTATTCTTTTACAACTCTTCCATCCTGTGTACTCAACCCCTTGAAATTATATTTTCAAAGGTATGGATTTTCTAATTTTATCAACCAATGGTTAGAAATACTGCATAATCTTCATTGACTATGTCACTAAGTATATCTAGTTATATCATTTAAAACACATATTCAAAGTTTAAAAAATATTTATCAGATTCAAAGCTATAACCAAAAAAAAAACATTTTCATTAATCCATTAAAATTTTGTACTCAGACAATGATGGTGAGTACATTACCCTATATGATTTTTTCTCCATATCTTGTATCTCACATCTAACTAGTCCACCTCATACACCTAGACACAATAGATTCACTAAGAGAATGCATCTATATATTTTAAATAAGCTTTTTTCTACTATCTCATGTTTAATTACCTCTTCCTACTGGCCTTATGCATTTAAAGTGTTGTATATTATATAAATTGAATGCCCACACCCACTTTAAATCTCTCTCTCCCCTTTAAAAAATTTATCATACTAAGCCAAATTACTCAAAGTTAAAACTATTTGGCTCTTATGTTATCATTGGCTTAGGTCTTACACTTCCCACAAGCTAGAATTTTAGTCTAAACCATGTATATTTTTTGGCTACTCTCTAGCTCAAAGTTCTAAATATTATCTAGATCCCTGTAACTTGAATATCTTTGTCTCTAGGCATGTGAAATTTGTTGAGTCTCAGTTTCTATATGCCTCGCTTTCTAGTGAACATTCATATCCATCATCTACTACTATTATCACATGGATACCTCGACTCGTTTAGGTTGTGTCACCTATTCACTAGCAGCCACTTACAACACCATCTGAAGTTGTTCTCACTCAACACCTCCCATGTGAAGCTTTAACATTAGCTCTCATGTCTATTCCAACATCAACCTCACTTCCAAACGCAAATACCACTCAACTCCTCTCTTCAACCACTCCTACACAGTTCATAACCAAACTACCTTCACTCAAAATCGTACCACCAGAACCTTCTCTTATTCCCTCTCACTCTATGACTACTTGAACCAAGAACCACATAGGAAAACCCATAAAAAATTAAATCTTTACACCCAAACTGCAAATTCCAATGAAATAAAACCAACATTAGTAACTAAAGTACTCGCTCATCCTAATGGCATAAGACCATGTCTGATGAGTGTGCTGCTTTAGTCCAAAATAGTACTTGGGATCATGTGCCACTTACTTCAAACTAGAACAACATGGGATGTAAATGGATCTTTCATATTAAATATCATGATGATAGCTTTATTGAAAGGTTCAAAGAATGATTGATAGCAAAGGGCTTTCATCAATATCCAAGAATTAATTATCTAGATACTTTCAGTCTAGTTGTAAAGCTAACAACACTGCAAATTATTCTCAACCTTGTTATTTCTCAGGGTTGGACATTATGACAATATGATGTAAATAATATATTTCTTCAATGATATTTCTTAGAAATTATTTTCATGTGATAACCACATGACTTTTTTTAACCATAATCATTCATCCTATGTATGTAAAAATATGAAAAGTTATGGTATCAAACAAGCATCTCGGGTAGGTATTCATTCAAAAATTCACACGGTAAAACTTCTCTATTTTGTTCTCACTATTATTGGTCATATAATCTATATTCTTATATATGTGGATGATCTAATTATCACTAGTGATAATTCTCAATTGGTTGATTCTTTTGTTAATTTTCTTTCTCAATGATATTCACTCAAAATATCTTGGTCGATTATCATATTTCTTGGGTATCGAAATAGTACCAAATCAGAATCTTGGATATATTAGCCTACACTAAGATAATTAAGTCAAACTCGTATTGACACCAATGCCAACTAGCCCACCTTTGATGTCAAAGTCAGGTATCCCTTTAACTATTCCCACATAATACACCATATTGGTAGCCTTCAATGTCTACTAATTACACAACCTAATCTTTCCTTTGCTATAAGCAAATCCTCTCAATATATGCACACTCCAGCAATCGAATACTATATTTTTGTTAAACATCTATTAAGGTACATCTGTGATATTGTCAATGAAGGCATATAGTTATACTATGATTTATAATTACAATTTCATGCCTTTTTAGATCATATTCAAAGAGATCACCTTTACACTAAAAAAAATTTGATGATACCGATTGGGTAAAAACATGAATGATTTCTATTCTACTAGTGCCTATGTCACTCATCTTGGATGCATTCCTATCTTACGGAGCTTTAAGAAGCAGAAAATGGTTGTCATATCATCCACTAAAACTAGATCCAAGTCGCTGGCGAATATGGTATAAGAACTCAATTTTCCCTTCTCCAATTTTATATTTCACTCAAGAAAGAAATATTTTTCAATTGATTTTCACTTCATTTGAGTTAAAATTCATAACATTATTCTTCATGTTGTTCATCTATCTTCTACATACCAACTTGAAGATACATTCACTAAGCATCTTCTATGTACTCATTTTCTTGATCTTAATTCCAAGCTTGGACTTCTCTCTTGAGCTTCATCTTGAGGGGGCATATCAGAGGCTTGTCAATGTTATCATCTATTCAAATATCTGAAACATGATATTTATTAATTTTAGGAATTAATTTCTCCAGTTTGAAAATACTCAAAGAAGTTGTTTAGCTATACCATAATGATATGAAATAATTTCAACTACTAGTTTATCTATTTTGAATGAATTTAAAATGGTTGATGAAATCTTTGTTTTGAGTTGGGAAGATAAACCAATAAACTCAATTAACACAAGTTCTTGATTTTCATCATACATGCATTTTAAATATTCAATACTTGCATGACATTGCTTACTTTTGTTTGCATTTTGGTAGACATTTAATAGCTCTGTGTTACATATATTTATGTATGTTTATACATGTTTATATATTTATATGTTCATATATTTATATATTTTTATATTTTATATTTTTATATATTTAATGTTTTTATATATTTTTATATATCTATATATTTATTATTTTTATATATTTATATATTTTTATATATTTTATATATTTATATTTTTATATATTTACACATAATTATATATTTATATTTGTTTATGCATTTATATATGTTTATATATTTATATATGTTTACATATTTATATAATTAACTTTACATATTTATATATATTTACATATTTATGGTATGTTTATATATTTATCTATGTTTACATATTTATGTAGGATTGCATATTTATGTATGTTTAAATATTTATGTATGTTTGCATATTTATGTATGATTACATATTAATGTATGTTTACATATTTATATTTGTTTACATATTTATATATATTTACATAATTATATATATGTTTATAAATTTATTTATGTTTACATATAATATTTAAATATGTTTATATATATATAAAACATTGAATTTTACTAGTAGTTTTTGATTCCAGATGTAGTTTCTGATTTCCAAAACCAGAGTTGGAATTATAAAAGTTTTAGATTTTAATTTTTTAAACTTGGAGGTAAAATTGAATTGATGCATTTGATTATATCAAAACTTAATAATTTTTGGAATTTTAGTGTTTTGTTTTTATAAAAACAAAACTTGCCACATTAATTTAAGAATAGAAAAGTCAACTCTAAGACAATAAAACTAACAATACAACAAATAAAATACAATAAAACAAACATCACCTCACCCACAAGGTAAAATTGTGGGCAAGGTGATGTTTCACCAATCACTTTGACTCTACATTCTTCCACTTGAAAATCACCTTGCTCACTTGTCTATGGTTTCTTATATTCTTGATAAGCCACATGAAGTTATACTCCATTCAAACTTATTAATGTTAATCGATTTGGTCAAAATGTCTGCTATATTCTCATCTGTGTGAATCTTTTGCATATCTATACTTTATTTTTCAATTTTTTCTCATACAAAATAATATTATATTCTGATATGTTTCATCTTTGAAGTGAAATGTTAGATTTCTTGTAAAGTGTATAGAGAAAACTAATTATCACAAAATAAAGCAACTTTTCCAATAACATCTATAACTAAATTATCTTTTTATTGGCTTGTGTGGCTGCAACATACTCTACTTCTATCATATAAGTAGAAACAATAGACTATAACTTTTGAAACTTAACATATAGCTCATCCACCAAGAGTAAAAACATAGTCCATGATAGACTTGTATTATCAATATACCCAGCATAGTATACATCAACATATATAGCCTCTAAGAATCCTCTTCACAGTATTTCAATGCTCTCTATCAAGATTTTCCATTAATCAACTAATCACTCATATTACTTGTTCAATGTCTAGTCGCATACAAATTATTATAGATATTAAACTTCTCTTTGCTGATGCATATGGTACTCGAGATATCTTGCTTCTCTCTTCTTCTGAGCTAGGATACATACTTGAGGATAACTTGAAATAAATAGGAAGTGAAGTATATATTAACTTACTATATTGCATGTTGAAGCATCATAAAATCTTGTTAAAATAGTTATATTGATAAAGCTAAATCTTCCAATTGTTTCTGTCATCATAAATCTATATTCCTAGAATCTTGTTTTCTTGTCCCAAGTCATTCATATCAAACTCACTAGCCAACAGTGCCTTCAATTCTTAGATTAGATATTATTTGAGACTTTCTACCAACATGTCATTTAAATACAATAATAAAATAATAAAATCATTTTCATCCTTAACCTTTTTGTAGTATGTATCATGGTCTAAACTAAGTCTATTGTATTAAGGCTTATGATAGAGTAATCAAATCTCTTATACCAATACCTAATTGCTTATTTCAGACCATATAAATATTTTTTCAACTTATAAACTAAGTTCTTCTTACTTGTTTCAGCAAATCCTTATAGCTATATTATATAAATTTCTTCTTCAATTTCTCCATGAAGAAATGTAGTTTTGACATCCAACTATTCCAAATATAAATTAAATGTAGTACATAGTCATTACTACTTTGATTGTTGTAAGATGAACAATCAAAGAATAAATCTATTTGAAGTTAATTCATTCTTTCTGAGCATATATTTTTACCACCAATCTTGTACAGTAATAGTCTACTGATCATTGATATCCCAATTGATCTTATAAACTCATTTTTTGCCAATAGCTTTCATTCCTAGTGTTAATGATATTATCTTTCAAATCTTATTCTTGTATAGAGCTTTAATTTCTTCTTTTATTGTTGTCATCCACAGGGATGAATCTGAACTATTTGAAGTTTCATGATATATTGAAGGTTCTTTATCCTTTATTAGATGACAATATGTAATATTGCTTTCTTTAACATACTCTGAGTGCCAAATTGGTGACCTTCTATCATGTGTTGGCCAACAAAATTTGGGAGCTTCAGACTTGACTTGCTCTTGTACTTCGTTCTTTGGTTATTCCTCTGTAGATACTAGAACATCTTATCTCTGATTATTTTATACTTGCATAGTGGTAGTTTATGAAGATTCTTTCAATATGTTATAATTATCGTTAAATCTTTATAGTTGATTTTCTATAAAGATTGTATCTCTACTAATAATTACTTTGTAGGTAGTGAGATACCATAGACGATACCCCTTCACTCCTTCAACATATTATAAGAATATATACTTTTTGGATTTTAGATCCAAAAAAGTATAAAGTAGAGTAATCTATTAGCTTACCAGTCCATATCTCCATTAGCTTTTTCAAATCAATTATAGTTGTTGGAGACCAATTTATCACATAACATGCAATACGGACTGCTTCCACCAAAAAAGAGTAGAGTATTCTTGCAATCCTTAACATTCCTCTCATCCATTCTACAAGAGTTTTCTTCCACCATCCTGCTACTCTATTTTGTTGTGGTGTATATGTGATAATGAATTGTCATTTGATACCTTCTTGCTTGCAAAGAACAATAAACTCGCCACCTATATACTTTCTTTCATTATCTGGCCACAAATATTTAATCTGTTTTCTCATATTCAAGTTTCACATGCATTTTGAAGTCTTCAAAAATTAAAAACACATATGACTTCTTCTTGATTAAATATACTCAATATCTTTTTGACTAATCATCAATAAAAAAAATATAAAATATTTTTCTCCTCCTTGGGATATTTTTGTTGATTCTCATACATCAGAATGTATCAAGTCTAGAATGTATTTTCTTCTTACAAATGATCTACTAAATATCAATCTATTCTACTTACTTGTAACACAATGCTCACAAAAATAAAAAATTTATTAATTTGAGCCCTGAGAGTAGCTTTTTGTTATAGAGAATCTTCAAATATTATTTTGATATGTGGCCTAGTTTGAGTTGCCACATCATCATTAATTCTTCTACTTTGCTAATTGATGCAACACATGTTGTACCTCTTGAAGTCCATCACATGTTGCTAATTGATCTATCTATTTATCCTTGAGATTATATATTTTTCTTCAAGTCCATCACATGTTGTACCTCTTGAATGGTATGAAATATATCATCAAATATTTTTATTTTGATAGTATCAATACTAATAATCTTCTAAGAATCTCTTGAGATTGGTTCATATATATATAATCAATCTCTTAGAGATGACATGTACCACGAAACTCCTGAGTCTAGCAACCATATATAACCAAACTACTTTCTACTTTCGACTATTATTATCACCTTGTTATATAAGTTGCTGCCATTAACTTTGATACTTACAATATTTCCTTGAGTATTTGATAACTCATCATCCCCACTCTTTTTATTAAACCAATAATCTCTTTTAAAGTGTCATTTCTTATCACAATTATATCACTTAATATTTTTCTTATATCTTGATTTTGATCTACCATAATTCTAACTCACACTGAGGCCATACTCCATTGATCTCTCTCGTATCATCGTTAAGGCTTCTACTTATTATGGATTTGCATATCTATCCACCTTATTTTTACTTCTGATTTTTTTTTCTAAGATGGAAAGTGGCAATATCATTAAAGATTAAACTACCTATCAGAATATAATTCGCCTGATTGATGACAAGTTGATCATACGAATCAGGTAAACTTCGAAATAAAATTTCAACTTGTTCAAATTCTTATATTTTATGACCCAACATAGTAAGTTGAAAAAATAGAATATTCAAAGTTTGATATAATCAATTACAAAAATTGATTTTATCATTCAATTAGTATACAGTTTTCTCTTAAAGTAGATCTTATTGTGAAGAAACTTTGCCTCGTATAATCATGTTAGAGAATCCCAAATTTTTTCTATTATATACTTTTCTATCACATTCAATGTTACTTTGTTAGATGGTACCAAATACAAATCAACAATCACATTAATATCCATCTCATTTCACTTATCTTTAGGAATCGCATAAGTCTTTTCAAATTTGCATGATAGTAATTATTATTTCTCAAAGTTGTTTTAGTTTTTATTTTCCATAATGAGAAATTATTCTCATTGAATTTTTCTACTTCTAATTTGGCTGTCATTTATTTCACTTTTACAGTGGGTAGTAACTAAGAATAATAGTAACTATTTGTGTTAATACACCAAAAAAAAATCTCAAGTAAGTGGGGGGTGTGATACCTTTTTAAAAATCATAGACCTTAAGACTCTTATCACCCTTTTAACAAAATTTTCCTAGATTGCATTAACCATAAAAGTTATTATCCTAAATCATTCATTCGATACCAATGTTATAAAAATAGAACCCACCATAATAATTTAAAACATATAAAATTCAACTATAAGACAATAAAATAAACAATACAACAAATAAAATACAAAGTGATTACGTTACTTTTCATAAGAGGAGGAAACTATTTTTATCGAAAAAATTAGAAATATCAAATAGATGTGTAAGGTGATGTTTCGTCAACCAATTTGACTTTACAATTTTTGAAAAACAAATTCTTTTTTAATTATCTTATATTTGATACACTAAAACATAATCCCCCCTAATATTTTAGTGTATTGTATTAAAATTATTTTTCTATTTTAGCACTAGAATTAAACATATTATTTTTAGGTTATTTTTTATTAATTTTTTTTTCCAAAATATTAAAAATGTAATATAATATTTTAGTTCATACATACCCTCGTCCAATTCAAAACCGTTAATTACGTTCGTAATTTTGATTAAATGTACAACTCATTAGAAAAACGACCGTCTAAAAAAGAAAACTTTCTTCTTAATCTTGACCTAAGTTGTAACCCCCTGCCGGTGCCCACGAAACCTCACCACAAGTAGTGCCGTTACTTTAAAAAAAATAGGAATCATAAGCCTACCTTCTACGAAGAGATACGACCATATTCTTTCCAAAGCAATCTCCTCTTTCTTTCTCCTTCTGACGGCCTCAATGGAGATTGCCAAATCTGCCATTTTCCTCTGCATCTTTCTCTGTCTCACCTTCATTTCTACAGGTAGGCGTAACTTCTATGCCGCAATCACGCATATCCAAACCCACACATAAACACCTATATTTACTATCTACGCATACTTGTATCTACCCTGTATGTATATGTGTGTTTAGTGCGTATATACACAGTATATGCTACACACACATACCATGATGCTTGGTCCACATTTTTATATATCATAATGCATAGTTGGTCCACATTTTTATGTTATTTGTGTATTTGTTGGATCTCAGATCCATATATGCATGTATATTGTGTGTGTGTGTGTGTGTGTGTGTGTGTGTGTGTGTGTGTCAATTATGATGATCATCATGGTTTCATATCATATGTCGGGTTGAAAGATTTTAACTGGTTTTGGGTTGAACCGTCGGGTTGAATGGGTGTGTCAACTCACGAAGAGGTTATGATATCAAACCATTGGTTTTGGGTCTGATTGATAGGTTAAATTTCAATTGGAAGAACCAAGGCTAAATCAAATAACCAAATGGGTCTGGTTCTTAAACCATCAATTGTTGATTATTTCATTTGGGTAATTGGGTCCAAATGAAAACCAAACCATCTGTTTTGGTTCTAGTTTATGGTTTCAAAATGGAAGAACCGGTCTCCCACACCAAAGAAGGCTAAAGGATTAATGAATTACCATATGATCCTCACCTCTGTATAATTGTAGGTGATGAAGATGTTGAAAATTCAAGAAGACGTCACAGACCAAAACTATTTGTCTTTGGGGACTCGTACGTGGACACTGGCAACTGGCCCAATAAAAGTGGTGGGTGGGTTAGCCCGTACGGCATCACATTTCCGGGTCATCCAAGCGGCCGGTTTTCCGATGGTCGGGTTTTGACGGACTACATTGGTACAATTTTCTCACATTTTTATTCAATTTTTATATAACTTGCATGCTTATGCTACATAACACACATGATTATGAAAATTTTATTTTTATTTTTATTTTTTTTTATTTTTTTTTTATTTTTTTTTTATTTTTTTGATAGTCATGAGTATGGGAGCCATAAATACTAGAAATTTATTTTAATTTTTTGAAATATTTTTACTAATATATTTTCATGAAAATATGTTGTTTTTGACCCAATTAATTTTATTTATGTAAGATTATTCTAATAGTATTTATGTTTTACACATAAATACTAAGCTCAGAAAAAATAATTTCAAATACTAAGCTCAGAAAAAATAAAAAAAAATAGAGATAATTTCAATATTTTCGTATAAATATATTCATTAATTAATATGTTGTATAATAAGAATATAAAATTATGATGATTCTTTATTTTTGAATTCTCACTAATAAAGAAATAATTTATCTCTATGTATTTTGTCTGATTATAAAATATTAGATTGAAAATTATATGTATTGCTCTCCAATCATCACAATAGAGAGTAGTTAGTATTTATAAATTAAAATTTTAATCTCTTAATCATATGCTTGATCCACAAAATCATATATATAGTTGTGGTTGTTTTGAATGTTCTTGTTGTTTGGTGATATAATTCACAAATATAAAATTATTTAGATATTTTAGAATAAATTGGACTCGAAATAGAAATAAAATATTAAGTTTAATGTCATCATAATTTATTATTTTTTATAACAAAATTAAAAGAGTACTACAAATAACATATAATGAATAATTATTTATAATACAACTATTAGTTCTATGAAGATAAAAAGGGTTTTATGTATAACGAGAGAGATATATATATAGATATATATATATATATATATAGGGATGGGGGGAGAGAGAGATAGGGATGAGGGGAGGGAGAGAGAGAAAGAGAGAGGGAGGGAGGGAGAGAGAGAGAGAGAGAGAGAGAGAGAGAGAGAGAATATAAAGGAATTATATAAATTTCACACTTTCCTCCCCTCATTTTAGAAAATATAAAGGGGGAGAGAGAGAGAGAGAGATAATATAAGTTTTGATCATATTTATATAAGAAAATATAAGAAAATAATAAAATAATAAATATTTATTTATTATATTTATAAGTTTTGATCATATTATAATTATTTATAATAAATAATAAATAATAAATAAGAAAATATAAAAATATAAGTTTTGATCATACTTGTACTTGTATAAAGGGAGAGAGAGAATATAATAAAATAATAAATTATTATATTTATATTATTTTGATCATTTTAGAAAATTCATATTTTTCAAATTAATTATATAAATTTCACATTTTCCCATTTATTATTTATTATTATCACATCATAAAACACAATTCTCCCCTTAAAAATTACAAAATATTTAAAATAGAATCTAAAAACTAATTGAAATATTCTTAAAATACGACCACTAAAATAACTATATCATTTTTCATTATACACACACACACACACACAGACAGAGATACATATATACATACATGTGTGTGAGTGTGTGTGTGTGTGTGTGTGTGTGTGTGTGTGTGTATTATTTGTACAAGTACACACATGATTAGTAAATTACGTATTTTGCCCCTTGGTGCATGTTCTTGATGGATGTAGCATCGTTTCTTGGAATCGAGACTCCGCTGCCATATAAACTCAGAAAAGTAGCAAACGAGTCGCAGCTGAAGAGGGGAATGAATTTTGCATGTGGAGGAACTGGTGTCTTCGACACATGGGAGTGGGTGAATCTTCCCAATTTGACGACCCAGATTCATCTTCTAAAGCAGCAAGTTCATGAAAAAGTGTACAGCAAACACGACCTCGAAACTTCCATCGCATTCGTCTCCACTGGTGGAAATGACTATGGCGCGTTCCTTTCCAAGAACGGAACCTTTCAAGTGCGCCCCCTAACCTCCCCCTCTCCATGTCTGCGTCTGTGCGACACTGTCTGTGCCTATATATATATGTGTGTGTGTATATATGGATGTGTGTGTGTGTGTGGGCGTAATGGAAAATGTTGTTCGATTTTAGGGTATGCCAGCATTCACGAGGAAGCTTATCCACCAGCTATACATGGACCTAAAACGCATCCACAAATTAGGAGTGCAAAGAGTGGCAGTGACGGCCATGGAGCCAACGGGATGCACTCCGCAGCAGACCATCGAACTCTCCTATAAAAAGTGCATCGATAGTTTCAACCAGAAGGTGGAGCATCACAACTCTCTGTTGCGAGAGGCGGTGCAGAAACTCAACAACCAGACCACGTCCACCAGCTTCATATTTCTGGATCTCTATCACGCCTTCCTATCCGCGATCAAGAAGCATCACCAGGTCACCCGTAAGTTCTCAGCCGAATCGATTGCAATTAGCAGGGATCATCATCTTCTCTCTTCTCCATGACGAGCATGATCATCAGCTCCTTTTGTTGTCTCGTTGAGTTTTTCGTCTGCGCGTTGCAGGAGAAAAGGAGTACAGAAATGCGCTGCGGCCATGCTGCACGGATCCAGATCCAGGGGTGATCATCGGCACGGGCGAGGAAAAGAAGTACGATATCTGCAAGAAACCCGAGCTGTCCTTTTTTTGGGACATGGTGCATCCTTCCCAAAACGGCTGGCGCTCTATTTACAGAGCTCTCCTTTCTTCACTACCGCAGCTCTATTAGCTTCTTTGGATCTTCGAATTGTTATGAACGTGTTGTCGTGACAGTCTGCTACTCTGCTAGCAAAATTAATGTTCCAGTTAAAAATATATATATTTTAAATTCGAAGATCAAATTTGCAATGACTATTGCAAAAGACCAAATTTGCATATTTTAAATTATTGATTTATTTAAAAATATTGATTTATTTAAATTATGAAACTTGGCAAAAAAAAATAATTAAATACAAATTAAAAAGAGATAAAAATTCTAAAAAATCAATTTAATACTTGTTCAATATGGCTATCGTGAATATTATTAAATTTAATTTAATAGTTAAATGAAAATATAATAAAAAAATAAAGTCGATATTTATTGATTGAAAAAAGTATATAATTTATTATTAATTCCTAAGAAATTGAGGTTTTAAGTTAGCCTGGTCTACTATATCACACTCACCTAAATAAAACTTAAATTAAGGAAATTACAAATAAGCCCCCGGACCCCAATTACAAATATTTTACAACTTGCTAAAATTTTAAATTTTTATTTTCCACGTTAATTTATGAATAAAAAATTGAATTAAATAAAAAAATTAACTAATATTTAAGTTAAGATGGGTAGTATACACTCTACATAAACCACATAAAATAACAAAATGGGCAATAAATAAATATCGTTTCTTGTTTATTTAATTGTATGCCACAAAATACAAATAATTTTTAAATCAAGAAATAAACATTTAATTTAGAGAATTTACAAATATTGCTTAAAATTTTGACTCTCATTATACAGAGCCTGCTATATTAAAAATAATATATTGTAGTAAATAACAATAAAATTATTAGAAATTATTGGACATTATTAATTACATTTTTCACTCGAAAATATTTGTGATCTCGTCTTGGACATTCTAGAATATTCCGGAATCTTCTAGAATCTCCATGACATGCACGTCAGCACGTGCCAACAGCTTGCCTATGGGTCCTCCAAATCCAGCTGTTGCTCTACTCCCTTCACCTGCAAACAGAAGAAATTTTTCTAAATATAATATAAAACAGAAAATTCGAGAAATAATTTTCAAAAAATAAAATACTTATTTCATCCTACTTGAAACAAAAAATAAATAAATAAATAAACGAGTAATTAAAAAAAAAAAACATCCTTCAAATCACATGAATAATATACATTTAAGCATAAAATAATATGCATTTAAATGTATATATTTATATATTTAAATGGTGATCCATCATTTGAATTTTTTGTTTTTTTAATTTATTTTATATCTTATTTTATTTTACTCTATCCAATACCATTTCTATATTTTTTAAATTTACTTTCTTGAGTGGTATTAAAGTTTTCTACTGCATACATATTTATTTTTTTTATATTATAATATATGATAAAACTACATTGAAACATCAAAAATATGCATAAAATAATTGGGACTAAAAATAATGAAATATAAAAAATAATGATAAATGATAAAATATTACTTATCATCAAAATATACAAAATTATTTTTATTAATGATAGCACTCTCATGCTCTTAGTCTTGCATCTTTTTCATTTAACTAGAAAAAAATAATAATAATAAAAACTAGAAATTATGTCTCTTGTAGTTGGCATGTTGCTTGATTTTTATAATAATATGGTGGGGTTGGGTTTGGGGGAATGATAGGGAGACAAAAAAAAATTATAAATTTATAATTTATAATATAAAAATTAAAATAATATGCATGAATAATTGGGACAAGAAATTAAAATAAAAATGATTAATTATATTACATAAAATAATAGTAAAGAAGTATTAACATTTTCATTATAAGCCTTAGTAAATCTAAAAAAACAAAAAAAAAAAACAAAAAAAAAAAAACAAGAAACAACTAGACCTTGTTCGTCATAATAAAATAATAATTAAAAGAACTAAATTAATTATAATTTAAATAAATATAATCTTTGCATTATGTTCTATTTTAGTTTTTTTTTTTTTTTCTTTTTTTTTTTTTTTTTTTGTATCCCATCCCTCTCCCCCAACACATACGCTATTATTCCTCGGCCTCGGGATGAAAGCGGGTAAGACTCTCGTCACAGCAACATACGTAAATAGGGCATTTGAAAAGCATATCTTGAGGCTCATAGCCAACATTTCTATGCGTCAAACTTTTGTCCTCCAAGAAAAGGTATCAACTGGGTCAGGCAGTCTGGGCAGGGCACACGGCGCGGGATGGTTCATAATCGAGCGTGGATGTGCCACGGGCCAACTCGCAACACTGCTCGGCCCATGCCGGACCAAACTTTTTAGAATGGGAGGCTCAAAATGGAACAACCCAACATGACAGCCAATTTGGGCTAGTCCACAGCACGTTCCAAGCTTGCATGGACCATACCCAAGCTAGCCTAAATTGAACAAGACTAGCCTAGCCATGCATAACCCGACTTGGCACGACCAGGCCAAAATACGTGCCAATGGGTCATGACGAGCTACCCATTTTTAGATCCAAGCGAGTACAACATGGCTCGTGCTAAAAACCTAAGAAGCACAGACACGGACACGGACACAGGGATACGACACGGCAGGACACAGGGATACCATTAAAATATACGTGTCCTATAAATTGTTAAAACATGCATACTATTCATATTACATATACACATAAGTGTAATATATGATATGAGTATTTACAAAAGAATACGAGCATGTCATATATTAAAAAATTAAAAAATTTTAAGAATAAAATCTATATATTAATAAATTTTATTAATATATTGAATTTCAATAATATTTAACATTAAGTTATTTTTTAAAAAAAATCTACAGTCTTACATAAATCACAAAATTCATATAATTTACTAGGCATGTTAATAAATTTTATTAAATTTCAAATATATCTAACAAATGAGAAATTAATTTTAAGCTGATTTTTACTATTAAATTTATAATATGACATATTCATCTAACATAAAATATTAAATATCTCATTACTCGTCTATGGAATGCTCTCTGATAATTCATACATATAACCTTGTTGTGACCCCATTATTTATTATATTATCAAATCTAATATTATATATTTTATTTTATGTTCATATTTCCAAAAGATACTCATCAGACTGTCATAAAACATATCACACAAATATATAAAAATCCAATTTATATATTTGTGTGTGCGTGCATGCGTGCTTGTGTGTGTGTGTCCGTGTGTGTGCGTGTTTACTTAATTAATAGAAATAAGTAAAACACATCAAAAAATCAAGCGACAAATCTCTGTTCTTCATCATTGAATATGCTTCCAATGAGTGCAATCATATTATTTTTTTTAAATAAATAATGATGATATTTTAATGAAATTATATTTCTCCTGACTGTCGACCCATCTAACAAAATACAATATTAATTTTTTTATTCTATTTAATAAATATTTATAAAATCTTTAATTATAATAAATTTCTTATTAAGATCCATTACTTTTATCACATGCAGTCCAATAACTTTAATTATAAGTTAGAAATAGAAAAATATAGCCATATTAAGAAGAATCACATCGTCATACAATCATCTAGTATTCAACATGTACACTCTACATGAAATAATACAGACACATAATTTTCTTGTTTTGCCGTGTTTAAAAGATGACATCATGCTGCTAATCACTCTTAGATTGTAATATCTGCTAAATTATTTATTTATTTTCATTCTATACGCATTTTAATTATGTTACCTCTGCTTATATTTTTTTTTTATTCGATATGAATAACTATGTATTAGAGGTGTCAAGTGGGCCGAGCAGTCATAACATAAGGAGTAACCCGCTAGGCATTAATTATGCCTAACGAGTTACGGGTTACCGAGAAGCGGATCCGTATGAATGTGGCTGGTTTTATTAATGAAACCAACCACGTAGGTTTTATTAATGAAACCCGGTGAGTAGATGTTGTACTACTATACAGCATGTACTCAGTACTAAATGATGTGGTTGCCTGTCGGCATCGGGGCGACTGGTGTTGGCCCTGGTCGACGTTGTGATGCGACGGGGTCGGATTGAGCTTACCGTAAGCTCGGCCCGACCCTTGGCATCTCAGCTAGTGGGTGCTCGGCTCAAGTGCAGGCATACCACTAGATGTACCTACTCACACTGCACCTGAGACCCGACCCGCATTTATAACGGTCAGATACCCAAAATAAAAATTTTAGTATTTTATTTTTGTTGTAATCATACTAACAGTTGGATTTCAGTCCAACGGCTAGAACAGAAATCCAATGATTGTGAAATTTCTGCTCAATTAAAATTTAAAAAAAAATATATACTTTTTAAATAAAAAAAATTATAAATATAGATTATGAGTTTGAAATTTTTCATTCTCATTTCTATATTGAAACTCAACTCTCTCTTCTTTCCTATCTAATCTTCATCTCCTCTACTCTCTTCTTTCCTATCTAATCTTCATCTCCTCTACTCTCTTCTTTATCTCTTTTTATTTTTTTTTAAGCTTAAAGTTTAAATAAATTTGAAGTTCTAGCACAAGTCTTTTCATGTTTCCTATTGCTAAGGGTTGCAGGCTACAGCTTTATCTGTCTCATCTCCGATCCGTAACATTATTCAGGTGATTTTTTTTTTGTTTTTTAAAATAATAATAATAAATAAGTTAATTAAAAAAAATTATTAATAATGAATATATCAAAAAAGATATTAATGTAAATTTAGACATAGATAATAATGATAATCTCACGGAAAAATATGAAGACGATATTATGTTTTATCTCATAATCTCATGATCTCGACTCAGACTCACTTTAACATAATAAAAAATAAAAATATAAAAAATATCGATGAAGAATCAACACAATATCAATACTTTAAAAAAATATATACATATAAAAATACATGTGATACTAAGCACTTAAAGAGATATGCTGATCAATGCACCAAAAAATATAGCCTAGATAAACTCAACTAATCAAGAGCAGTAAACTTTTTGTAGTTAGATCTAGTTCAGCTTATTTGACCTAGTTCATATATCACAATGATTTTGGAAGGGAAGACGTGACCAAATTGATTACCATAATAAGTCTCCCAATTAAATTTTTAGAGGAAAATAAGATTATCATTATCATGCGCCCTACTTCCAACCTACTTATCATAAGATTCCTAGATCCACATGTAAGAATGATATTATTAAATATTATAATTTAAATAAACAAATAATAATTAATGAATTTATATAATATAATGGTGTGATGTCCATGACATCCAATATCTGGACTAACCACAATGATATATCTTTTATATGCATCACCACCCACTATATAGATTCTAAATGCATATTTGATAAAATATTTAGCATCATATTTGATAATACATATAATAATTAAATAACCATTAATATGTTTGTTAGGACCAGTAAAGATAGAATATTAGGCGAAATTTTTTATGTTAAATACATGTGTCACATTATTAACCTGATAATATAAGCGAGGATAAAGATTATTTTCTCGCATTAGAAAAAAATAAGAAACTCACAAAAATATCTTCAGGCATCTAACAAATAGCGAGTTTCATAATTTCTATTTGTCTATGAATCTAAAAAAAAATAATATAAGTGAGATGTCATTAAAATTACACCTACCTAATATTATACTTGTGTATTTAATACAAACACGTGATACCCGACTAGGCAATAATAATAATGACAAACTTATTATTAATAATACTAACTAAAATACAAAAACTTCTTTTATGAAATTTTTAAATATATATATGATAAGACAAATATGTATTTGTCTGTGTACATGCCTACCACTTGTATTACACTCGAGTGCATATGTGATATTAGTAGCACATTTAATAAGTTTATAGACGACCCTACATTTAGTACGATGTTTGTTAAGATTAAAACTAAATACAAAAAATACTAGCTTATCATTCAGTTTCTTTATTGCATAACTGCCTACATGAATCCTAGAGTTAAGGTGAAAGAAATAAAAAATATTTGTATAAATATCCAGATATAGAAACTAGGATCATCAACTTGAAAAATTTATTCATGAAAAATTGACTAAGTTATTTATATACTACGACACTAGGTATGATAGTAGTTATAGTCATACTCTAAATACTGACATAGACATCATATTCATAAATAATAATTTATCCATTCAATTAACAAGGAAAAAATAAATAGATGATCCGTCGAATAAGAACGAATTGTCTCAATACTTAAATATCGATTATTGCTCAATTTTATCACATAACGATAACAAAAACTTTGATATTTTATAATAATAAAAAACATATGAGTCCACATATCACGTGTTGTCAAAAATGGTATGAAATCTACTGACTCCCCCAATGTCGGGCATAGCATCAAAGTTTATTTTTTCTGTTGTGATCAATATTATTTTAGATATAAGATCGAGACTACGGCCAGGATATCATTAAAATATATGCATGCATCAAGGATCAAATGAATTTAAGGTTGAGCATCCAGGATATGGCTGAAATAAAAGCACAGGAGTTGCTTTGAGATGATGACTCATCTGACTTTGATATTTTTGATTTTTTTATCATTTTTTTGTCATTATGGATATTTTTTTTATTTCATACAAATATGACATGTAACATACAATTATATTTTTTTCATATATTTTACATTGCAAATTTGCAATTTACATACGTAAAATCAAAAACTGGTACGACCTAGAACCACCCGACATGATTCTACCTGGGTCCTGGACTCATGCCGATCGGCCAGTGCCAAGCCAGCAAACCACAAGTCGTGTCATGTCAGGCAGGATATGATAGCCCAACTGAGCCACCCAAAAATGAATTGTGTCAGCACGACATGAAACTGTCTAACACCTCTACTACGTCTTCATTGAGATGTAAATGAAATTTTAAATATTTAATAACATTCACAAATCCCCAAGCTAAATATGATGTGTTAATATATGAATGCTTAGTAATTACTAAAGTATGAAAGTCCAATTGACAAAAGGACAAAATCATCTAACTCTAGGGACTTGCGTTCAAACTTCAAGTTTTCTTTGCCAAATGCTCCCTCTACCCATACTACTTGTAAATGGGATTTTACCTGCTCTAACCCCATGGCCCAAGGCCTATATATAGGAAGCAAAGAAATAATATCGAATGGGGTGGGAGGAATGAAGGACAAAAAGATATAAATTCTTAGTAATTCTTCCACACAAAAATGTCATCCATTTTTTTTTACCGAGTGATATCCCTAGGTCCATTGGGCTCAAGCAGAGGTGTCAAAAAGATCGTGCTAGTCAGGCACGACTCAGCATAAAAGTAATGTCGTGCCCGACATGGCAAGGCCAGCATGATTTTAGGTAGACTCGTGACTAACGTGATGGATCGTCATGCTGATTTTGTGAGTAGTGCCACCACAAGCACCAACCACTACCACCACTACCACACATCACCATCACAGCACCACCATAAAAAACTGATTAGTCAATTTTCTGTGACCCATGACTCGTCCCCAGTCCCTGGTCACGGTCACCATGCTGGTGGATCATGCAAATGAGCCAACTACGTAGGTCATGTCTGGCCCAGCACAAGGCATGGCATACTCTGGCCCAGCAAGGCACGAACTATGCCTCGGGCCAGCACGGCCCAAGTCTAAGCATGATTCTTGACCGTGTCATGCAGGACCAAGCACAACTTGGTCGAGTCATGTCTCATGCCATACTCAGGCCACCCAGCCCACTTGACACCTTTAGGTTCAAGGCAATCCACTCGTACCTCAGAAGGAGTAGTTTCATGTCCCAACAATCGACCATAACCCATAGAAATCAAACTCGCAACCCCCACAAAGACGTGAACTCGGCATCTCGCCAATATAACCACCAATTGCAATCATTTGATCTAGTAGCCGAACATATTTCAACACCATCTCTCTTTTCACTTGGATTATCTCTCGCATAATCTTTGTCGCCATTACTATCGTTCAATAAAAATTTAAAAATTAAAATTATAATTATAATCTTCACCCTCACAATAACTAAAATTAAAAAGAAAAATAGTTATATTTTTCTGCACAAAAAAACTTTGTTCTTGGACCACATGGGCCCACAGAGGTTCAGAACCACCAACCACTGTATGGTTCTTCGACCAAGCTATTCCAGGGTTTGGGTTGAGCCATGAGGTCAGGACTACGCCATATACTCTCATTATCTAGCCCGAGAGAGAGACAAGATCCAGCAAAGCTCATTCAGACAATACAAATGCATGAACCAATGGTTACCTCAGGAACATAGTGCATCAGCATATTTTCTATTCCAGATTTCAGAGTGACAGATGAACTTGGGCAGCCGCTACACGCACCTTGCATCCGCAACTTCACAATTCCTGTTTCTCTGGAGGAAATCGCATTATTATGCTTCCGCGAAGGCGGGAAGAACGAGTTCTGAAATTGGCTACCCAGATATTTTTTTTTAACAGAGTAAAAAGGAGCTCACGGGTCAAATCCACGGTACTCGATATCTCCTCCGTCATCTTGCACAGCTGGGCGAATGCGCGTCTCCAGTAATTCTTTGATCATCGCAACAGTTTCTGAGTCATCCTTCCAAGGAATCAAAAGTATTTGCGTCAGGCACACCATAGAGAAGTAGATCATACTAAGTGCACAAGGCTTCTGTTTTAGTACGAGATACATGAAAAATTAATATCTCGATAATCTTGCTTAGAGGTGTCAACTATGCCTAAAAGGCCAAGGCATGGCTCACGACATGGCACGATTCATTCGTGCCTAGCCGGGCATGGCACAGTCCGGAACAGTGTCTGGTCCGAGACCATGCCGTTCCTCTGGCCGGGCCAAGCACGACCTGGGTGCATGGCCCGATAGCTTCGTCCACAGCCCAGTGGATTGAGGACCGGCTACGATCGGGGCATGAATCATGGGTCATGTCCCGTCAAATGGCCACCCGACGAGACATATTTTTAATAACTAGCTACATAAAACAGATATTGCTTATGCAGTTATGTGGCCATGGGCATCCATAATTGGGCGGACACACCTAGAGGTGTCAAACGGGCCGTGCCGGGCCGGCTCGGCACTTTTTTTCCAGGCCCAACCGGGCTTTCGTGCCGGGCCAGGCACGAGACGGAACAATAACCATGCCGTGCCTGTCCCAGCACGGTTTATTGGGGGTTCAGCCCGGCACGGGCCCGCGACACGATTCGCCGGGTTCGGCCCAAATTTAAAAAAAAAATTTAAGGTTTCACCGCGCGCCGTCGCGCCGAACCGTAATTTTTTTTAAAAAAAATTAGGGTTTCGGCGCCAAGCAAACCTAATTTTTTTTAAAAAAAAAAATTAAGCACGGTACCGTGCCGGGCCAAGCACGGCACGAGGCCCGGTTGGCCTCGGCACGGCATGGCACAATCGCGCAGTGGTCGAGCACGGCACGAGCCCGGGCACGGGAAATTCCCGTGCCGGGCCGGCCCAGGCACGGCTGAACAGTGTCATGCCTCGTGCCGGGCCGGCCCGGTTGACATCTCTAGCCACACCTCACTTGTCACCCATTGAATTTTCACATAACAGGCTCCATGTCATCTTGTTTATTAAAAAGATTAAATATTTCATGTAAGTTTACAGTAGCCATTAAATTTATCTCAATGGCTACTATGATCATAATCCAATGATTACCATGATTCTGGGTATTATTTAATTAAATAAATTCACTATATATATTAAAATTTCCTTTTTCTGTATATATAGAAAAGAATAAATTTAAAAATGTATCATCAATTTCTTCTACTCTCTTTTATAATATAAATATTATTTATATTTTTATTTTGATTTAAAAATTAAATCAAAATTAAAACTTACATCATGGTTTAGGCTTGCGCATACAGGATAGACGATTGTATAGGTGTGCTTGTGTTGTTGTGCAACAATGTAACATGCCTCAAGGCTATAATTTACAATAAAGTATTCTACGAGATGATACTATTTTTTTTGAGTTTTGGACGTAAATAATGATTTTAAAATAAAATATTCAAAATTCAAGACTGGTTTCAAAAATATGCTCAAACTAGTATGTCTAGAAACAGCGTAGTAATAATCATCATTATGAACGACGGCCATTGTCAGGCTGTTGAATTTTAAAAATCAAGGCCAACATTAAAAATGTCGGCTATTGAAAACATTGTGGAGATTCCGTTATCGTTATCTCAATTCGCATCTCTCCCGTCGCCCCTCCCCCCTCACCAATCTCCCCTCTCGCCCATCTACCCTCGTCTATCGCCCTTCTCTTCCCACCCC
This sequence comes from Sapria himalayana, assembly GCA_029783825.1. Classification (NCBI taxonomy): domain Eukaryota; kingdom Viridiplantae; phylum Streptophyta; class Magnoliopsida; order Malpighiales; family Rafflesiaceae; genus Sapria; species Sapria himalayana. The sequence continues at coordinate 1,370,195 of JAREIK010002286.1, read as the reverse complement.
TCTCCCCCCGCACGTCTCCAGGATCTCCTTCGTGGAGCTCCGTCGAGCTCCAGCGAGCTCGACGTGGAGCTCAATGAGCTTCCTCATAGAGGTCCATTGAGCTCCATCATGGAGTTCGACGAAGCTCCACTTCGAGCTCGTTGGAACTCGATGGAGCTCCATCGTGGAGCTCGATGGAACTCCACGAGGGAGCTCGTCGAGCTCCAGTGAGCTCCACGTCGAGCTTGCTAGAGCTCGACAGAGTTTCGCGAAGGAGCTCCTGGAGATGGGCGGGGAGAAGGGTGGAAAGAGAGGGGCACGAGGTGAGGGAATGCGGGCAAGGGGAGAGAGGTAAGAGGGGAGGGGCGAGCTGAGATAACAATAAAAGATCTCCACATTATTTTTAATAGTTGACATTCTCAACGCAGGACTTGATTTTTAAAATTTAATAGCATGGCAATGACTGTCATTAGTCGCACTAATTTTGGCATATTTTTGAAACCAACCTTAAATTTTTTATTTTTTATTTTAAAAGTATTATTCACGTCCAAAACTCAATTTTTTTGTCAATTATTTGTTTGAGTTTTTTTTTCTTTTAATTTCATAATTGATTTAAAAAATAAAAATAGCAAAAAAAAATATCACATAATAAATTTAACGTTAATAAATAAAATATTGACATAGATACATATATATATATATATATAATAATAATAATCTTATCAAAAAGTTCAAGGCAAAAACTATAATTTCTTCTATAATCTCGACCCAAACTCTTATATCGCCTAAAAATCAAAAAATTAGACAAACATCAGTAGTATGCTCACGCTTAAAAAAATAAAAACTAAAAATTCTATTAGTGTCGATAAAAAATCAACACAGTGTATATATTATAAAAAATATATATACATGTAGAATTATATATGGGACAGAGCACCTAAAGAGATATGTCAATCAATATATTTAAAAAAAAACACAATACATTAAATCCGGGATAGACCCAACTTAGCAGTGGAATCTATCAAGATAGATCTAGTTCAACTTTATTAACATCATTCATATATCACAATAATTTTGAAAGTAAATATATGACCAAAACTAATTACAATCATAAGTTTCTCAAATATATTTTTTAAAAGATCATATGATAATCAGTATTATGTAGACCTACTTTTAGTCTATTTATCATTGGATTTCTACTTCTTAGGTTCACATGTAGGAATAAAATTAAAAAATATAATAAATTAAAAAAATAATTAATAATTAATGAATTTAAAAAATATTATGAAGCAATATCAATAACATTTAATATATAAACTAGTCACGATGATACATTATTTATATGATTCATTTCCCACTACGTAGACTTTAAATAAAAATTTAATACAAAAATTTTAGAATTTCCAAAAAAATTTAATCCTCAAAATTACTCTGTCATATATAAGTGTATGACATAAATCTTTAAAATATATAAAATTGAAAATAAAATATTTAATATCACTTTCAATTTTTCTTCTAATAAAAAATAGCTATTAATATATTTGTTATGACTAATAAAAACAAACTAATAGGTGAGATATTTTATGTTAAAAGCATATCTAGCATGATTAACTTCATAGTACATGTGAGAATAAAAATTATTTCTTTTTTATTAAAAAAAATAATAAATTCACTAAAATATCTTAGGATACTTAACATACAATGGGAGTTTAGCAGTTTATATTTGTCTACATGGCTAAAAAAGAAAAAATTCCAAACATATATAAGATACATTGGAATTACACATACTTTATATTAGAATCTTGTGTTAGCTGCCAATACATTATATCTGATTATATCAATTGCAAGAATAAAAAGATTATTATTGATAATTCAAACTCTGATATAAAAATTTTATTTGTGAAATTCCTAAAATTTTTTTATGAAAAGATGAATATTTATTCGTCTGTATATACTCTTATCATTTGCATTATACTTAGGTGTATGTGAACCATTAATAACATGTTTAACAAATATAGAGGTCACCATGTATTTAATATTATGACTACTGAGATAAAAACTAATTATTTGAAATATTGATCTTTCATTCTAATTATGTATTATTATCTAACTGTATCGATCAAATAATTAAGAAGAAATGAATAAAAAATTATTTAACATACATATTCACGTATATGAACCAAATATACCAATTATGTATTGTCATGGTCATCGTGATTTAGATTTTAAATTTATATTGAAATTTAAAACTTAAAATAAAATCCAACAACTCGAGCCCAAGTACCACAATAATTAATAGTGTTACTATTAGTGAATACAAAATACTAAATAGGCCAAGAATAATTCTGGTTCAAGTAGGCCCTAACTGGCTTGAATCAGCATAGACCACCTCAGGCCCGACACAACCTGACAAGCCCTACACTATGTGGGCCAACTGTGTTGTGCAAGGCATGACATATGCATCATACTGTGAAGTACCAGGCAAGACACGAGAATCATATCGTGTCGTGCCTAGCACGGCATGGTTGCATAGTCGTGCCACACTATAAAGAGTTGTGCTAGCACATCACGACCCATTTAAAAACTCTAATCTTACTCCCTAAAAAATAGAAAAACTACATCTGATAAGTCTGGAACTCGAGACTTACCATCCCTTGGATGAAGATACTTGTCATCACACAATATATGACCTCTAATATATACATGCAACACATAGACTTTTTAGTTGTTTTCATACATAACAAGTTGTACTTGGTTAACATAGAAAAGAAAACATCACCACCAAAACAATTAGCAAGAAATTTTATGGCAAAACATGCCCTAGTCCACCCCTGAGCAAGAGTCACTAATATAGAAATATTATGGAGATAAAAATCATATTTTATGCACAAAACTTCTACTTTGGAGTGAGATTTGTGAGAGATTAATATCTTGACAGTCATACTCATAAAAATCAGAGATACTACATTTGATGAGTCTCAAACTCAAGATTTATCATTATTAGATAAAAATATTTATCATCGCATAAGATATGACCTCTAAGATATAAACGTAACACGAACCTTCTAAGTAATTTCATTTCATCATACTTAACAAGTTGTATTGCATTAACATAAGAGATAAAATATCACTACTATAACAATTAGCAAAAAATTATATGGCAAAACATGCCCTCATCCACCCCTGCGCAATAGCTACTAATGTAAGCACATCTTAGAGAAAATGATCATACTCAGTGCACAAGACTTCTACTTTAGTGTGAGGTTTGGGAGAGATTAATTATTCGATAGTCTTACTCCCAAAGGTCAATAAAACTACATAGGATGAATCTTGAACTCGAGACTCACAAAAAGCACAAGACTTCTGCTTTCCAAATAATTTCATTTCATCATACTTAATATGTTGTATCGTATTAACATAAAAAATTAAATACCACTTCTAAAATAATTAGCAAGAAATTTTATGACACAACGTGCCCTCGTCCACTCCTAGGCAAGAACCACTAATATATGCACATCATAGAGATGAAAATCATACTCAATGTACAAAGCTTAGGGTTTAGTGTGAGATTTAAGACAAGTTATTATCTCAACAATTTTACACCCAGATATATTAATTTCAAAATTCTTATAACATCCAGTATTTTTGTAATCACACACTAATGTCAGCACAGCATATTTGCCATAAATCTTCTATAACATATAACTATCTCTTAGATAGGTGGTTCATCAAGGACAAAGCGTAGATGAAATGAGAACCTCGTGTATAGCAGTGTCCATAGCAATTGTAGTTTGTGAGTCCAAAAACAATGGCTTCCCTGAAGAATAAAAGTCCATGATTGCTGCAAAAACTTCAGGCTTTAGAAAATCCCAAGAAGAATCATCTGACTTTGTGACAGTGATAAAATCTGATCCAAAGAAAACTCTAGTAATCCCTGCAGGAGAGATCGAAAGATAATGCCACCACAGATCGAACAAATACCATTAACATATTTCTGCTACACGTCAAAGTCAAATGGGTGTGTCCATAGTTTTTGGTGGACAGGAAAAAGAATTGGAGAATGTCAGAAAAAATTGCTACTGTTACTGTTACTGTTACAAGGACAAGAAACAAACTCACTCCCTTCCTTTCTCATGCAAAGAAATAAAATGTTAACCTTTTTATGACACACAAGAGTTTGTAGAACTCATTAGGAGGGAGTGACACTCATTAGCTACTTCTAAATCTCTCTCAAGTCTAGATGAGTTTGTAGCACCTCAGTTGATTCTAGCATAACTCAAAATCAATTGGGAATAGGGCAACTTGACCACTCAAGAGTTCTAAGTGAGGACTTTTAGTTTATTCTAAGTAAATAAAACAAATGCAATTTGTTAATAGCAAAGGAGAATCTCTTGACAAATCACATAAGTTATACTCGGTACTCTATTTCATAAGCATTATCCTACTCATATATTATTCTACTTTCATTTGTTTCTTTTATTGTTTTTCTTAATAGTTCTAAGTGAAGTTTCATTTTGAGAAGTTATCTTATCCAAAATGATGTTGGATAATGTTGAAGGAAAAAAATACCTTTCACTCAAATGAGACATGGGAACAAATATTTTGATTTTTGGAAAATCTATTATTTGATGCATATGAGTGTTTACTTTAAAAAATAATCTAAATAAGAAAGTAGATCATATGAAGCAAAACATGTTGCAGGGTGATTTTATCAAATATGTTGTATATAATTTATTTTGATAAATTATTTATATAACCAAAATATAATTCTGTTTTAATATTTTCATATAAATACAAGAAAGAACATATTAAAAGGTTGGAATGCAGCAATAACACAATAATAGAGATCACACTGTCCGGTTAACAAGTCAAAAAATTTTTTGAGCAGAATCCGACACACTCCGGTTAATTAAACCGAGAAATTATATTAATATAAATTATTTATATTTCTATTTTTTGGATGTTGTAAATTGTAATTTTGCGTTCTAGAACTGTTCATCTCTCTCTGTTTTCTCCTCTCTGCATGATTATTCATGACTGCTTGTGTGCACATACTGTAAGAATATTTTGTTTGATTATAATCTGTAAACACATAAGTAGTTTTCTAGTAGAAATAGCTAGTCATTTTGAACGACTATTGAACCACGTTATTTGCGCATTTTGTAGCAGTTTGTATTTGAACTGTACTTTTGTTCTATCGTGGTTCGGTTGGATTGGATTATGAATATATATCATTTGTTGTTCTTTTTTCTGAATTTCTAAAATCACAATCGTGAAAGTGAAATTGACTAACAAAATATTTAAAGTAGATTACTACAATATTTTCTCTATAATGACAAATATGATATCAACACGAATTCATATATCAATAATAACATCTCATAGATAAATAACATACTAATTTAATATGACAAATATTTTTTTTTTCATGAAAACATTGAAAATATGCATATAAAACAATCATTTGATTTTCGAGCAGTGACAGAGCAATCAAATTGAGTGTGTAGATTACAAAGACAATGTACAGTCAAAAGCAATCATCAATAACTTGATTTATAATATCTTCACTTAAAATCATATTTTTAAGTTACACATGTATATTATAAATTATTCTTTTTTTTAAGAGCTCATGACATATTTAGTTTATTTATTATGTACACAAATGATATCTATATTACATCAGATGATAAGTTATGAATTATCAAACTCAAAGAGTATCAACAATCATAATATAATACGAAAAAATTTGAAAGGCTAATATATTGTTTGGATAGAAGTAGCTTACAATAAAAAAAATTATATTATCACATAGAATAATCATAAAAAGACCATATTTCTTGAGATTATATAACTCTCATTGAGTTGTGCTGAATGCTCTAATGGACACTCCTATGTAATCAAAGTATTAATTTCTTGTCTAAAATAAGACCATCAGTTAGCTCAACTATTATAGAATAATCATAAAAAGACAATTATATAACTCTCATTGGACTGCATAAAACCTTTGCAGTTGGTGTAGTTAGTCATTTCTGAGATTTTTCTCAACATATTTACATTTATATAACCCTTTGCATGCTTATGTATGTAAAAAAATATCCAAGTCCAAGCATCTTTTTTAGTGATCACGAGGACACGAGCACTTCCATCTAGCCAACTTTTCTAAATCCAATTGGGCACCTGCATGTACAAAGAAAAAAACTAATACTAGATATAATTCTTTTCTTAGAGATAATATTATCTTTTAAAAAATAAAAGACAAATAATAGTCTCGAGATCCAGCATCAAGGAAGAGTTCAAGATGATTATAATAATTACGTGAGAAATACTTTCAATCAAACAATTTCATAGGAAAATCATGTACTCACTCACTTCTCATGTTACTCTCTACTATGATATATAGAGAGTGAGACATTTAGCTAGAGTGTCAAACAGGTCGGCCCAGCCCAATTTAGGCCGCCCAACCAAGCTACCGTGCCTAGCCCGGCACGAGTACTATTCCATGCCGGCCCGGCACAGACCCACAGCTGGAAACCACCGAGTTAGGCCCGGTTCGAGTTGAACAAAACCCTAATTTTTTAAAAAAATCAGGGTTTTAGCACCACACATCCACGCATCTTCGCTCGTTTGGGGCTCGGCAAGACTCACCCATCGGGCATTATCTCGTATTGACCACGTTCAATGCATGATCACGTATTGTGCCGTCATGCCGGCACGAAAAATAGGCAGGAGCACAGCATTGTAGTGTGTCGTGCCTAGCATGAGCACGAGGCACAGCACTGTAGCAAATTGTGTCGATGATGGGCCGAGCCAGCCTGGCCCATTTGACACCTCTACATTTAGCAGATAATTTGGTATTTTACAAACAAAGTACATTGAAACAAATTAATATGATGATATTATTACAACTCATATTATTATTACTGCAAACCAATCATAGATATACCTACAAATACTTTAAAGAAATCTCATTTTACTTCTCATTCATTCAAACTTGATATGCAAGATAATTATGCACCAATTTAATAAAAAGTGTTGTGGTTTTTATTGAATTTTTATTTAATTTTTATGTTTTTATAGGAACACACAACTAGTGGGCTACCCATAATTTTTACTTTTCTATTTAAATATTTAAGATTCTATTCATTAGTATTTATATTAATTTTTTCTATGAATTTCTCAATGTTTATTTCAACACCATTAATAAAAATTAAAAATTCACAAGATAATTATTGAATTCTATATTTTGAAAAAATAAGATATTCTCCAGAATCAAGATGATTAGTAACAATAATCATCAGTGAAGACCTTAGCTTATCTTATCCTTCACAATTAATAAAAAATTTAATTTACACCCAACTCAATTTTATCAAGATAATAATTATTAGTTTCTACCTGCTAAAATTCATGTCTCGTCTAACAATCATTTTTGCCATTTCTATCATTAATCTCCAAAATAAATACATATGTTATGTGCTTCTAAAATCAATATAGTAGTCATTAATATTCATTTACAATACATACTAGCATTATTGATATTAACTATCACCACTTTAAAAATTAACAAAATCAAAATAAATTGACATTCAAGATTTTTTTAGCACCCATATCTCTCGTCTCACGCTACAATCATCAAAGTTCTACATATGAAAGTTTATATCTCATTTTACTAATTTTTCTACCTTAAAATATTCAGAGCAACTCCAACCAGAGGTGCTATCTGGGGTGTCATCACTGTAACTACCAAAATGACACCCAAATAATAATTTTTTTGCTCTAATAAGGATGACATCAAGGGTGACAAAATAATATCCGTAAATTTAGAGTACCATAAATGACAATCTTGGAAAGAGAAACTGTATGATACAAAATAACAATTATGATTACTGTGCATCTCAATGGATCTCTCACAAGAACTGAAAAAAAAAAAACTCTAAATAAACAAATATTTAATTATTAAAATAGCATCCTATTTTGGCACCTAGCATTAGAGCAAATATATTATTTAGAGGTGCCGAATACTGTTTAAGTTTGCAAAATAATATTTGGCACCTATTTTTTGCCAACTCCCGTTGGAGTTGCTCTCACTACTTCGATTCAAGTCACCCAATCATCTTGCAGATTTCAAAAATGATTATAGATCCCTAAAGTTACATGAGTATCAAAATATGAATGTAATACTTATAGAAGATATAGAGAAGTTAAATATCATATTTAAAAAAAAATTAAAATAGGTAATTGTTTTGCCAAAATTTTTTAAATTCATAGACATAATATATTTTCTATATAGTTGATGTAGGAGTAGCATATGAATCATACAAACCACAAATATATAAGCTTACCATCAATCCCATAAATAGCTTTTGCCAATGGCACATTCATGGCCGAACGAGAATTTGGAAAATCTGCACTGCCAGTCTCCATCACTGGCTTCCCAGGGCAGAACATTATTGAAGATGGGTTGGGTGTAGACTGAGTTTGTATAAACATAGTCCTCCTTTGCCCTAGCCAACAAACCATTATATTATAACTGCTCGTTTTGATCTTCATTTGCACATTAATGGCAGCACAAAAAACAGTAACCTTGCAAATTGCATGCAAAAACCCATGAGAAAATACCATTGGGTACGCTTGTATCTAAATTTAATGACAACTTTTAGCAATCAGTTCACTTATTTTTGTTAGTAAATTGGATATTAATATTAAAAAAAAAATAAACTCCATTCAATCATGATTTAAAAATGATAAACTATTATTCATTAATTCTAGTTTATCATTTTTTGTGTCTGAGATCTAAAGTTTATCAATATCTTATGAGTACATACACATAGTTAATCAATCATTTTTTCTTACAAATCATATGAAGATTAGAGAGAGAGAGAGAGAGAGAAAATATAAGTGGATTGCATCATTCAAATGAACAAATCTAAAAAAAAACATAGTCGAAATTAGCATTCTTCATTGAGAACCACCAAATATTATAGTGCAAATTAGAGAAGTATTATAAGTCATTAGCCACAAAATAGAGCACATAAACGGAGTGTTTGGTGGCTCATACAAAATTCAAGACATGCATGCCCATATCAACAAAAGCCTATGAATTACAAGTTTAACATTATCAAATAAAGATAAAAAATAAGTATATTATTCATTGAAATGAAAATAATTATGTGTCGGAGATCTAAAGTGTTGAGCGATAAATTATCTAAGCTTTTTCTACAAAACAATTAAATATCTAAGTCAATGTTCTCCCTCAGATCAACTAACACCTAAGGATGATATGCTTAGGATTGATATGGATATATTCATCTCATAAAAATTCATAAATCAAGTTGAACAAGTTTATCAACTCTTATTTCATCGAGAACTAGCTACTGACTCCCATTTTATAGGATAGTATTACATTCTAGATATATCGAAAAAACTAACAAGGCTAAAAGATGGTGAGATATCCTACCTCAATATCTCTCTATGCTCCCTACCCATTTCCACTAGCAGTGCCAGTGGGTCATTAGCATGTCTGACTGTGGACTCTAGCCAGTGGTTGTGTTGTGTCGTGCCACTGGCCGCTGCCAGCCAGACCCTATATGACCTAACACACCCAATTCAAGAAGGTAAGCCATCAGACCATGTAGGGCCGACCTCCCATGTTCCCATGCTGGCACAGCATGGCCCAGGCACACATTTCGTGTCATGTCCGACATGGAATGGTGCCCAACTAGGCCACCAAAATTCAAACCATGTCAACCTAGCATGACCCATTTTGACACCTATAGTTAATCAATCAGCCTTAATGAATGTATCACTTATTTATTATTAATCCTAAATTATTTATATATAATAATATTAAAAAATTATTTGCTTTATGCAACATGCAACATTGTTTAAGTATTATGACATTGTTGTAATTTTTCATTTAGTTTTTCTTTTTTTTTATATATATATTTTTGATTGAAACACTTAACATATGAGTTATCTCAATCATTTCTGATGATTATATAAGTATAGTTGATATATATTTTTTATTAGAAATTATTATTGTATTATTTCTTTTGTGCATTGATTCTAATAGCATATTAGAGCTAGATTTGTAAACCATAAGATATATCTCCACCCTTATTTTTTTTTTGTCATGTCATGTGTAGTAGTGTGGAAAGAAGGTTCGCACAAACAAGGAGCAAAGTCATTGTTTTGTAAAAGTCTCCAACCCACTATGTGTGACAAATGGCACACACATGCAGAGCACATGGTGGTGAATGGTGAGCATTATGGAGCAAGTGATGGTAAGCACGGTGGAGCATGTGGTGGAGTACAAGGTGGTGAGCATCTTGCGAGCACGGTGGTGAGCACATTGGTGAGCGTGGTTGTGAGCGTGGTGGCAAAGGTGGCGAGCATGGTGGTGAGGGTGGTGAGAGTGGTGGTGAGCACGGTGGTGAGCATGGTGATGAGTGTGGTGGTGAGCGTGGTGGTGAGCCTGGTGGTGGGTGTGGTGGTGGGCCTGGTGGTGGGCATTGTGGTGGGCGTGATGGTGAGCGCGGTGGTGGACGTGGTGGTGGGCGTGGTGGTGGGAGTGGTGGTGAGCATGGTGGTGGGAGTGGTGGTGAGCATGGTGGTGGGCGTGGTGGTGGGCGTGGTGGTGGGTGTGGTGATGAACGTGGTGATGAACGTAGTGGTGAGTGTGGTGGTGAGCGTGATGGTGAGGATGGTGGTAAGCGTGATGGTGACCATGGTGATGAGCATGATGGCAACCATGGTGGTGAGCACAATAACGAGCATGGAAGTAAGCATGGTTGTGAGAGTGGCGGTGAGAACGGTGGTGAGCACAAAGGTGAGCATGGTGATGAGAATGATGGTAAGTGTGATGGTGAACACGGTGGTGAACATAATGATGGGCATGATGGTGAGTATGGTGGCTAGCATGGTGAAATGCACAATGGTGAGCATAGAGGAGAACAAGGTGGAGCACATATAGAGCATGATGGAGTGTATGGTTCAAAGGTGGAGCACGAAAGAGCATGATGAAGCATGATGGAACACACAGAGAAGCACAATGGAGTACAAGTTGGAGCATGCAGTGACGAGCAAAGTAAGTTGGAGAACACAGTGGCGAGCACCATCGTGCGCATGATGGAGTGGGGCAAAAACCCTTACATAGTTACCTTTTATTATTTTGACAAATTTCAATAAAAAACAAAAGATATTAGTTAATTTTTAAAAAAAAAATTGATATACCTTTATTTTTTTGGAAGAATCAATATGAATTATCATAATAAAGATAGATGAAGAAGAATTTTAGTTCAGTGTACTCATTGAAAAAAGATAAGTTACACCAAAAATAATTGTTGATATTAATTTCAAAGAAGATACCAAGAGTCTTATACAATAGTGAGAGAAACAAAATAACTACCACGACTATCCATGAGTCTTCATAGAGTTCATTCATCATAACACTTATTAGATATCAGTATATGAAATTCATCTCTAAAAGTAGCAACAAACTTTTTCTTTATTTTTTTTTTAGGTATTATAAGTTATTTTACTTATACCCTCATTTCAGACTAATATATTATCGACACATGAACAAATATTCATATTATTGATAATCCTACCATACTCTCAACATTTTTTTCTTGTTCTAACAATAGTATTCTAACAAATGACAAATATTTAAGTCATTAGATATTATACTATTTAACGTACATTTTTATTAATTTCTCATGTAATATTTATTTTTGATTGTACTATTAGTTTATTCTCTATGAATTATTTTTTCGAATAACTCATCTATGATTTATCTTTACTTTTAATAATGTTTATTTATAAAATCATAATATTTTGAGAAATATATCATTTAGGATTGAGTATATTGAATTATATATCCTCTCATCAGCAATAAGATCTCCCTCTAGATGTTAAGAATATTTTATTCTAGAATAAAAAAATATTTCAATTCTAGAGTATGATCCATGTTAGTTAGGAAAACCCTCTTGAACTTCTTAGCATATAAGTCATTATGATTTTAGTATAGACTCATTCGATCTGATCCACTCTAATTTATGAGAACTTAGTAAAGATATGACCAGAAAAAAATGCAAGTATTTGATAAAATTTATGTCTATTGTTCTAGATATACATTGATATATATTTATCAAGATAGTTCATAAGTTTTTTTATCTTTCAGACTTTTCATAAAAAAAATAAAAATTCAATTCGATAAAAATATTGAAACATATAAAAATAACAATAGATTAATATATATATCCAAATTAATACTTATTATATAAATCAAAATATTTAGTTCTTTTTAAAATTGTTACAACAAATTTATCTTAATACAGTTATTCACATACTTGGGAATAAGAACATATCTCCAAGACTTAGCTACTCACTTATTTATCTTATTATTCTCTATGAAAATAGTAAAGCATCGAGACATTAATTTCCATCTTGTATTTCATGAGCAGATTAAACATATCAACATAAATTACTTCTTTATTAAAAAAATTAAAATGAAATCATTATTATAATTTATATTCCTATAATAGATCATCAACTAATATGTTTATAAATATTTTAAAGAATCTTCCTCTTACTTCTATTTTCTATAAGTTTCGTATATTGAATATTTGTGCATTTTTTTATGGGGGTTTTATAATTTTTATTGTTTTATTTTTGTATTTATTTTTTATGGCAGCCCCTAACATGTAGCATGTGAGCAACCCCTATAATTTTTATTTATAGTTATAGGTTTTGAATTTTCATATGTATACTATTGAGTTGTGAGTTTATTATTTTCACTTCCTATATTGTTTTATTAACTATCATCTAGAATACAACTCTCCAAAACATTGGCATCAATTACAAGCAAGCATTGAATGTTAATGAACAATCAACACTACTTGTCTATGTTCTCATTGTAGATGTGTCAAAAGGAACGTGCCGGCCCGGCCCGGCATGTTTTTAGCCGGCCTGACCATGCTTTCGTGCCGGGCCAAGCATGGCATGGTTAACGTACCGTGTCGGGCCTAGCCCGGCACGGTTCTGTGGAGATCAGCCCGGCACGGACCCGAGGCACGAATCCACCGGGTTCAACCTGATCGGGGCGAATCCCTAATATAAATAAAATTAGGGGTTCGGCTGCACGCCATCGCACCGAACCTCTAATTTAGAAAAATTAGGATGTCGGCACCCCCACAACCCTAATTTAAAAAAAAATTCAGTTTCTTGGCTCGTGCCGAGGTACCGTACCAACGGGCCATGGTATTGTGTCAGGTCAGGCACCGCACGAGGCCCAGTTGGCCTCGGCACGGCACGACACGATTGGTGCCGTGGTCGGGCACAACACGAGCCCAGGCACGGAAAATTTCATTGCCAGGCCGGCCCAGGCACGGCCGAATCGTGACGTGCCTCATGCCGGGCCAGCTGATTGACACCTCTATTTCATTGAAACATCATTATGTCACAAAAAACTTATACTAAAAAACATAAAACAAAACCTTGACAATTGTTGTATCATCATTAATGGGTATTTATGTGGGCAAATAAACTTTATCTTGACCATATTAGAATTTCCTTTGGAATTTTTGACCTTTTCTTCTATAAAAAGAGAGTTTCTCCTTTTATAAATCATCCCAATCTCAATGGGACCAAAAATAATATAGTAAAAAAAATTAGGATATTATCACAAAACTGTATAAGATATAGTCACTACACAATAATATTTTCTAAAAAAAAACTCTGCACTCTTCGAATGATAAAATCTAGAACAATGACTAACCATGTCAACACCTTCAATACTTTATTTTATCGACTTACTATATTAAGTCATAAAATAGAAGAAACTAAACATATTAAATTACACTTCAAAGTTTACTTAATTTTTATGATCATCTCATCATCAATATGATAAATAATATACATATAAATTATTTTGTCTTCAATAATATTGTACTTACTATCTTAGAAAAAGAAAACAAACATAAAAATAAAAAGAACAAACAAGCATGTTCACAACAAGCAAAAACTTTGATGATGGTACAAGAAAAATCATAAAAATATGTCTTTAGTAAGAATCAAAATCATGGTAGATAAAAAATAAGAAATAAAAATAATATTAAATATTACAACTATGACAAATAATAATAATACAAAAGAAGTTATTGGTATAAGAAAAAAAATTAAAGATGATGAGTCATCAAAAACTCAAGATAATGTAGCAAATATCAATAATAATAATATTATTATTCTATATAGCAAACAATAATAATAGTTAAAAGTAGAAAATAATTTGTTGATATCTAAATATTAAACTCATAAACATCACGCAAATGATATCTTAAAAAAAATAACTCTGCAAATATGAACTAATCTCAAGAAATTATATATACATCAATGATGATAATGGTTTAAAAATTATTAATGATATAATCAAAATAAATATATTTAATAGTATGATTCACATCATTTAAGAAGTATGATATATGAATGAGATGAAAAAAAAATTATTACTTTTAAAATAAATAGATAATCTTGGATACAAAACTCATGTTAATAATAATGTGATAGAGATTATAAAAATATATTTGTGATTATGAAAACAAAAAAATTATTCATACTTTAAGGAAAAATAGTACAAGAAATTGATATATGTATTACATCAATTAGTAAATGAGAATAATCAATGATAATGAAGTATCTCAAATTAAGCCATATCATAAAATATGATTTAATGATTCTCTTTAATAAAAAATTACTTTCGAGGTTCAAATGGATAGATCTACCTTTTTGTGAATAATATGTTATAAATAAGTAGCATATATTGATATTATAAGTGTATTCTAAACTTAATTAATTCTGATATATAAAAATTACCATTATATCCAAAAAATGAGCAAAATATTTTAGATCTTTTATTGATAATTATTTTATAAGATAGTTGGTATACCAAATTAAAAAGCCAAATATATTTTCAATTATTAAAAAATTTTAAGTATGAATGAAACTTGAATCTGAGAAAAAAATTATGAGCTTGAGAACAAGTAATAAAAGAGAATATACATATAGTAAGTTAGTTACCCTTTGTATGCATTAAAGTATCAAACAAAAATTCAGTCACATACACATCATAATAAAATGAAATGACTGAACTGATGAACAAAATTCTTATAGAATAGATGAGAGATTTATTGAGGACACCAAGTCAACCTAATTATTTTTGGGCTGAAATAAATAATATCACTTGTTATGTGATAAATCAGTCATAATCAACTATAATTAATTTAAATATACTAATGAAGATGTAAACTAATAAGTTAGCAGATTACTTTCTGTTATATTTATTTGAATATCTTGCATATATGATATATAATACCCAAGAAAAAATAAAATAAGATTCAAAATTTTAAAAATATATACTCTTAGGATATACTGAATGAGTATAGGGATATCACTTGTTGGATCTCACTACTCACGAGATTATTATCAGCATAAATATAATTTTTATAAAAAATTAACGATAAAAAATGAATAAAAAAGATAGAACAATCAACAAAAATTTCAAAAACTATAACTCTACGAGTAAAAAAAAAATCTAACACAAAAAACTCTAATATCTATAAAAAAATTATCAAACCACAAGATACAAGAACAAATCGAGTCTAAAGCTCCATAAGTTAGCCATCAAACTTAGGATAGAAAGCTGCCAACTTAAAACTCAAAGTATGTTATGAAGAATAATTTTATAATATTATATTTTAATAAAGGATGAAAATTATTAATATTTCATGAAGTTATAAGTAACTTCAGATACATCTCTACGAAAGATAACAATATAATAAGAATTTAAAGTTCTACATAATAACAAGACATAAAAACTAATATTATTACCATATAAAAAAAAACTATTAATAACAAACAAATACAAGATTAAGTGAGATATCAATAATCAAGTAGAATAATATCGTATAAGATTAGTAATAAAAGAAAATGCCCATAAAAAAGGTATCAACTTCAATAAAAAAAAATTTAATTGTTATCTTACAACAATCAAAATAATAATAACTGTATTCTATATTTGATTTACATTTAAAACAATCGATATCATAATTATATTTTTTCATGAAGAACTTTAAAAAAAATTATATGCTACAGCTTTAGGGTTTTGCTAAAACAAACAATAAGAACTTGATTTACATATTGAATAAATCTCTATGTGATCTCAAACAAATATTAAAATATTAGTATAAAAAAATTAATTCCTTAATCATTAGCTTTGAGTGCAATATTTTCATTTCAGACACTTGTACATAATATAAAATATTTGAAGATAAAATAACTTTATTTCTCTACTATTATACGCGAATAACATGTTAATAGTAACTCTTAATAAAAGTTAAATCTAAGAATTAAAGATATGGTTAACTAAAAAATTTTATATAAAAGACTTGTGACTATCAAACAAAATTTTAATAATACAAATTTAGCAAAATATAAATAACAATATAATTTGGCTCTCTCATGAAAATTATTTTAATATCTTGTAATACTTCAACATGCAAAATAATAAGTCTATTTTTATTTCACTTATTATTAATTTCAAGTTATCCTTAATTATTAATCCTAACACTAAAGAAGAGAGAAAGCTAAAAAAAGATATCTCGAATATGATATGCATCAACAATGAAAAATTTGATATTAAATATGATTTATACAAAATCATACATTACAAAAGAAATTGAAGTAATTAATCGATTTATAACAAAACCTAATAGAGAATAATAGAGTATTATGAAGATACATTAGAAAAACCTCAAATATTATTTTATGTTATACAATTTTAGGGCCTTATTAGTTATTATTATAGACTATATTGATACATATGCTAAAAATATTAATAATAATAAATCTACAACAAGCAATATATTTATTCTAACAAAATGAACTATAAATTAATTTCAAAGTTATAATTTATTATGTATACTTATATGATAGAAAAATAATATATCACAACTACACAAGTAAATTAAAAAATTATCTGATTATAGATACTATTATAAGAGTTTGGACACCAACAAAATAAAATTATTTTATTTTGTAATTGTTAAAATGCTCAACATTTAACAAAAAATCTAAAATTTTACTCAAATAAAAAATATATTCGAGTATAATATTTTTTGTACAAAAAAATAGTAAAAATAAAATATAGGTATATAAAAAATTCACACTGATGAGAACCTAATAAATATTATGAAAAACTTATATGGTATACAACTTCCTATGACTTACACGAATGTATAGTTTATTTATATAAAATGAGAGTTGATATGTTATTTTGTACAAGGGTATTTATGAACTTTAAATAGTATAATAAAATATTATTAACAAACATTTAGTAGATAGGTGAACTCCATCTTATCCACATCAAAAATCCCTTTAGTATTTCTGATTTTTCTTATATAAAATGAGAGTTTCGCCTTTTCTAAATCATCCAAATTCTAAATCTCATTTAGGTTGTATTTTTATTTTTTGCATAATTTATTTATTTTAAGGTTGAATTTTTTATTTCAGATTATTGTAATGATTCCTATTTTTATAACATAAATAACCTCAAAAAAATTACTTGAATTTTGATTCCTTTTATTGATAATGAAACATGAAGACAGACTCAAGAAAAGCAACGAAAGAAATGAAATGGAGGATCGAATGGAAATAATTTCTAGATGAATAAATACCAGAGATCATGCCGCGGATTTGAATATCCAAAGCCAGTGGTCTTGGCGAAGACATGTGAAGCAAACGACAGTGTGTTGGACAAGAGGTCCAATTGATTTGCTTGTAAACCCTAAATCTTTGATGACGAAGGGCCATCCTTGTTAGCTTATCGAAGAGCTTCATGGTCTCTTTAAAGCCTTGTCCCAGGCGGGAAGACTAAGGATAGGGATAGCAGTTACCATTCAAAGCAAAGCTAAGAGAGCTAAACGAATCTTCCGCCACGCCCAAGCGGCTCCCGTGCCTCGACATTGTCTGTTCTGATAGATAGGTGATTTTAGATAACATTGAGTATTTAGTAAAAAGGTTTAGTCCACGTGTTATTTTCTCAAAAAAAAAAAACTCATAGAATTTACAAAATTAGTTTTGAAACAAAATTATGATCATTACAATATCATAGAACTTTAATTTTTAAGTAATCTACAATATCACATTCTTAGCATACTTAAAAACTCATAAATTAAAATTTATCATTTTAAGTCATCTACAATATCAATTTCTAACATTGACTAATGGCCTTCATCATAGAAATAGCAGCCCAACCAAAAAGCTCATCAAAAAGCCCATCAAAAGCCCATCAAAACCCATAAAAAGCCCATCAAATTATCAAAAAAATTAACAAATTGTTATTAATAATATTTAACATTATAAGAAAGCATCAAAAAATAAATAAAGCAAAACAAAAATATAACTCATGAGATAAGTTTCATTTCATAATTAAAACCTATTGAGTAGCTAGTTTGTCAATTTCTCTAGAGATATTGGAAAATGAGATATGAATTTCTTTAGATTGATTTTTATCTTTGTTTTGTAATAATATCAAATATCTAAGTAATTATACTAAATGCAAATAAATAAAAATCATTAATAATTAATTATATCTTGTTATTTATTTTCACTTCATAGATGGATCGATGCCAACTACCTTGCATAGCAATTTGCATTATTTTTGGAGCAAGTGAGAACTTGTAGTGATCTATTACATGACCCTTATCACTAAAAGTTACCTAAGATGCCACTGTGGTAATTGGAACAATCAAAATAATTAGTGTCAACATAGACAAAATATGAAACTTCATAGATTTTTTCTTCCACCTAGCCAATACATCATTTTTATAATATTGAGATATGAAAACACACTCATCAAGATACAATTCTAAGTTCTGATTTCATAAGTTTTATTTCTTACCCACTTCTAACCACTTGTAAAAGTTCTAACAAACTACTTGATGTACTTCTTCCTTCGAGAACATTTGAAACAAATTCACATTCTATACTTTTTTCAATAGTAAAAGAAGAATGCACCCTCAAATATTCATTGTGAAGTTGATACATGATATCTCTGACTTTACTAATGTTCTCTCGAGCTACATGTGAAGAAAACATTTTGGAGAATGCAATATTTAGGACCCTTATTTTCAATTTAGAGTCCTGCATTGCTCTTATTGCCATTAGCATATTGCATTCACCCCTTATACTTGTTAAAAATTTCTTTCATGTTTTGAACCATACTCCTAACAAAATTATAAGCAGACTCATTTTTTGATCCAATAAAACTTTAATCATCATATGCACATCACTAAGAAACATGTTAGAAGTTGGAAATTCAAAAACAAATATAAATTTTATACTATCTTTAAACACTTTTACGAATTGAAGTAATTTCTCAATATTTTCCCACTCATTATCACTAAGACAGCAATAATAATTTTCACTGTAAAGCATATCTAATAAATATATTTATATACTTGATATCACAATCCAACATGTTATAAGTTGAATTCTAACAAGTCTAGCATTCAATGACTTTTTTTTGCTCTTACACTTTATATAAGCTATTGAGTTCACCAAACCATTTGAGTCGTGTCTCACTTGAATTTAAAAAATGTATGATTCCATGGACTTTTGCAAAGTTGCTCTCTACTTGATCAAGACCATGCGGAATCATTATGTCAAGAGCATGTGCACGATAATAGGCATGAAATAACTTTTTATTTCATACAAGTCATTCATTAGATGCAAAATTATCCTTAAGAACATGAATACAATAATCATTTGCACTTGCATTATCAACTAAATTAGTAAAAATCTACGAGAGAATGAGAATAAATAATTGATTAGTAATTAGTTCACAGATCATAACTATAAAAAATATTAATATAAGTATAGCAAATAATACAAGCACGTTTACTTTGTTCTCAAATTTTACTCTTTTAAATAAGTCAAGGTGCAATTGAATATGTTATCATCTTTATGTGAAGGAGGCAAGTGAACAAAGTTGAGTATTCACTTTTGAAGCTTTTAATTAAGATCCACAAAATGAGCTATTAGAACCATATATTCGATCCTTTATGGGTTTGACCACCACAAATCTTTTGTCAATAATAAGAATGAGTTTGTTCTTATTGCATGACAAGACAGACTAATCCATTGTGGTATTCTTTATTTCATCAGCAAGTTAAATCCTTCCTCTTTTACAATAGTGCAAGGATGCTCATGTATCGGGAGTAAATGTGTTATGTCCTCTCTCATCTTTAACATGTCCAATTTATCATTATGAAAAGCACTAAGAAATTCAAATTGATTTGCACTACTATCGATACTTAAATTTGATAGTAACAAATTAATTATTTGTTATTGATTTAAGTATAATGTCTTTTTTGAATAAATGTCCAAACGTTGATTCAAATGAGTAGTAATTTTAGTTTCCAAGTTAGAAAGAAAGGATTTATAATAAAATCATCCAAAATCTTTCAATTGAGTACTTTGCTTTCTATTTTCATTTTATCATATCAAGTTCAAGAAAACCATCCAAAATTTTCTTGGTCTTTTAAAATGATGGAAATAGTTTTCAATATCAGTTTATTTCAATGTTGTGATAGGAGGGGGTTCACTATCTGTAGTTACTAAACTAACAATATTCACTTTATAAAATTCATATGATTCCTTAATTTCATCATCAACATTCACATAAAACTTCTCTACTCTTGAATTGACAATGATTGTTGAAGATTATTGTCATCCACTAGAAGAATTAGACACTTAGAAATATATATGATAAACTCTACTAACTATTAACACATTATAACAACATAGTATAGACAAGGAATAAAACATATCTTAGGTTTTACCAAACCAAATTTTTTAATTAGGATTATTGGAGATGGAACTAAAACTCACTTTTGGATTGAATTCGCTCGCTTACAGTAGCAATGGCACTAGAAACTACAGATACAATGGTAATAAAAGCAATAGACTTCCCAAGCGTCTGAATATCAAACTTCCACAACTACAGCATCGAGGCACAGACAAAAGAGAGGGGTCTCGCCTAGCTGGCTCCCGCAAGGTAAGGACTTCAAACTCAAACAAAGAACTCTTTTCTCCAAGGCTTGAGTCAAAGAAAATGCTGTATGTATCTAATGCAAGACTCGTCGATAAGCTAAGGCTAAGAGACCAGAAGATCTACAGAACCACGCCCACTAGTTAGAGAAGCTTGTGAGTCTGAGGCCCGGCTCGCAACCTGAAGGTAATGCCTTTGATAGTGCGATAATCTCTTTAGCAAGTAAAGTAGGCCAATCCGGGAATGAACTAGCCAGCCAGTTACTGTAGGATCAGAAAGACCTGGCCCTGTTCAGGCTGTTTCAGAGTTCGGGAAGGTAGCAAGCCAACTTTCATTAACCTCATTTGGGATTATCATCCTTCCTCCTCGTCGGCTTCCACTTAACCATACTTGGCACTCATTTGTTTGAGGAGGAACGGCAATACTTAGACCGATTGCAAGAGGATAACCAACGCCGTCTGCAAGAGAACGCCAACCTCCTAAAATGAGCTCAGGCCGAGTTTGGCTAGAATGAAGAAATCAAATCATGAAATCATGGGACGACCCTACCAAAAGCATAACATAGTTCATAACCTACTTTAGCTTAAGAAAGGGGGACAAGGGGATCCTAGACGAAAACTTGACAGGAACAGGATATGGTACAGAATGTCGGCAATGCCAAGCATGATGACCGACCCTACTCTACTCAGAGCAAGACTCCATATCGTCTAATCAACATCAATGGTGAAGGTGATTGAGGTCCATCTTTTCCTTACCATTGGGTTAGTTTTAGGTAATCTAACCTCTATTAAAGGTGTAGAATACCGTTAGTTGTGACTAAGGTGAACCTTAACTGGGGGCGATACCCATATCAACCAGTTCTGGTGGGTGTGGAAACCGGAAGTCTCATGATATTCATCAGCACTATGGCATGATTGGATTGTAATAGTGACAAGTGTTTCAGTGATTAGTTTGACATGAGGATCCTCTCAGCTATCTAAGTGTCACTCGTTGGAGTGCGGTACTTGCTTGACAGCTGGGATCTTTCCTAGGTGATGGTTGGGACTACGTTTTCTTTGGGGACGCAGGTTTCCATCTGAATTGGAGGAGGCCTATATCAAGAAATTACCTTAAAGGTTCCTAGGGTGAGCTGAAGTTGGCTACCCCCTGTGAGGTGGGGTGGGCAAGCCAAAAGCTCCCATTGTGCCTCTCAAGATGGGCTATTTTAAGGTTACCTACCTTGGTCATCAGTGTGGTTGCTCCCCTCCCCTTAACGTATCTCATGGTCTGGAGTGGGTCATAGGTACTGGTCCGTCGGGTGGAAAAAACTGGTCGCGGTCACAGCACGGGCCAAGTGGGCCAGGCGCCCGAAATTAGAATCTGCCGGTCAAGCCAGCCTTTCTCTCGAACTCCCATTCATGCTGTCCCTATTGGCTTGTCTCCATTCGTTTTCTTTCCCGAATTATCCTATTAGCCTCCCCCTGTTTGCATTCCTTTCACTCCGACGTCTTGTCTTGTCCTTATGAAGGACCACTTTCCTTACAAGAGTTACCTCCTTACTAATAGATGTGCTCATACCTTTTTTAGGACTAGTTGCTTGAGTCTTATCTACTTAGGAGTTGTCTTACTAGCGTTATTGGCTATCGATGACTTTGGTCGCTTGTAGGGTTGGATCTTCAATGCAGTAGTTCTTTCTTTGAGAGTGCAGGCTATGTAACGTAAGTGACCAGCCCTTCTTTCTGAATGAAATAAAGAAGAAAGGAGGAGGAGATAAACCGAAGTTAGGGACGCCGCCCCCTCCATTTTGCTCAGCGCTAGTCTTTCCAATTGATAGAGGTTTCTCGGAGGGTGTCTCGCTTCATTCATGCACATGCATATAGCTTCTCGCTCGGAGATGCTTTTCAGACAGTGCAAGCTGAGGTTGCGCCCATTCCTTCAAACAATCCCCTCTCATGAGGTTGAAGCTGAGCCAAAATCTACCCATATCGAGTGAAATGTCTGGACATATGTAACCAAGAAGAAGCTGTTGAAACAATAACCGGGCTGTCTGGTATTGTGGGTGAATGCTTATCCCTTGTTAGCGCTTTCGACTTCTCTCTGATTTCGCCTTGAAGAGATGGATTGGACTTGCTACTGTACCTTACTGGGGCAGCACCATCCTATACCTATAGGCTCGAGTGTTTGGATGTACCTATTTTGTTCATATTCCTGCACAGGTAAACCTGGTGAACTAGACCATGAGAAGAATTCTAATAGCTGCCTCTCATCCTATCCTCCTCTAGCTGGCTGGTATTCCTATCTATGATCTGTCAATTCAGGAGAGATTGAAGTTAATAGAATGCAAGGAGGGGCCCTTCTCCGGGGCACCCAAAGTCTTTTTTAAGCCCTATTGAGTAAGCTGCCCTTCTTCGGGCTTGGGCTTTGGTTGGTTATTGACCGCAAACTTGCTGCTCTCACTGCTCTTGCTCCAATCCAACTAGTCGAATACTTTTTTTAGGCTATTGGGAGACAGTCTCTGACTGGAATAGCTTTCTATTTTATATAAAGGAGAGGCTCGAATCAATAGAATTATCCATTGATGATTTCATCCTTGATTCTTAGCAAAAAGGAAGAATAGAGGAATGCAGTGTTGGCCAAGTCCGAAAGAAATAGAAATAAATAGAAAGAAATTGCTTAGTCAATGAGTTCACCATGTCTTAATATGAATGAACGGCGCTCTCATCCGTAGTGCAGTCTTCTACATATGAATTCACTGGCTCGCTTCAATTTCATTTCATTAAGTAGTAGTCCCTTATGTGATAGTTTAATTCTTGTTTTGTAAAATTATTCCTCTGTGGGTGTATGTTACTTCCAAATTTGCACCTTCCTTTGCAACCCAAACTTACCAAAGAAATAAAATATGAGAAAAACACACTACTTTTATCACAATCATGCATTATTATTACAAGGATTGGGGTTTAAAATTTACAAGGTATTACTAGACATCAAATTAGATTTAGAACTACCAAAAAGTATATCTCAGTGAACCAAAACTCATATGTCATCTCATTTAACAATTTCATATAGCAAAAAAATATCATAAATGATATATACTAAAAAAACAACAAACATCATACTTCATCTTTAGATGGAGGCATTACTTCTACGAATCTTCTGGTACTACCGTTCCAATTCCAACCAATAAAATTAAATATAGTAGTGCAAGACCAAGACATCATTATTCAGTACAAAAAGGGATTAACTATTCAAAAAAAAATCAAAATTTATTGACCAAAATTGGTTATGTTCAAAAGAGCAAAAAGATCATATTCTTTTTATTATTCTCTAAGTCTTGTATCCTTTCCTATTTTTGAGTTTATAAAATTTGCTAAGCATATAATGCTTGTCAAAGTAAAGCCATCAAACATCATATTTTTCTTCAACCATTTGCAATAACATCCTTGGTCTTGCATGTTCTTTACTATTGTTTGTGTACACATCCATGTAACATGTGACATATTCATCAATCATAATATTTTATGAGAAACTAAATCCAATTTTATTATTTCATCTTCTAACCTCATTTGCTTTGCATAGGCATCACCCAATGAACTTTGTACAAATACATTAGAGCTCAATCCACAATGAATAGTATAATTGACTGAGCATGGAATACATCCATTAATTCAAAAGCACCAATTAAGTCATTGGCTCATTACAATCACCAATTAACCCAAAAAAAAACATAATATGATTGGGCTTGACATCTTTTTTTTTTTCAATTTGGAAACATCATAGTAATTCAAAAACATCATATTCATAATCATCATGGGCAGAAGCAAAAATCATTAAGTTAAAAGTAACATCTCTATGAGGCATGACATCAATTATCAAGTAGTTAATGAACATAATGATTAATGAATATGACCAAATCAACATTCTGAAAAAATTTGGGTTTAAATTGATTTTTATTTTGAATGAGGAATTGAGGTCAAAAACTAGTTTTTATTCAAAAAAACTAGTTTATTTTAGTTTCATTAATTCTTCTAAAATTAAAAATTTATTATCTATGCAACTCAAATGCACGAACCCACAAGCAACCAAGTATCAAAAATAATAGACAATGGGCACAAGCAACACGATAACACTAAAAAAACCTTATCATTGTTATTGCAAATCTTAAACTAAATATAATATTTGTTCTATGGTTGTTCGAACTCCAATTGAGGAGGTGGTCTTCTTCGTTAGAGGCCTATGGGTTATGCAATAACTAAGAAGAAGAAGAGCTTATTTGAACTCTAAAGAGTGAAACCTTAAGACCAAAATGAGGAATATTATTATATGATTTATGATGTGTCATTGTCATTGGTTATCCAAGTTGTTAATGAAAAAAACATTGACCACTGACCAAAATGAGTATATATATGGAAAATAAAAAAGTTTAATTTGATAAAAAAATAATTTAATAAATTAAATTTTTAATTCACAAAATCCTAAAATAGTTTTAATTACGGCATAAAAAAGCTTTTTTTATTTCATAATCTAGGAAAAATTTTAAAAATAGTAATATATGGCATAAAAATTATAATATTATATTTTAATATATAATTAGATATTAAATTTAATGTATATATTTTAAATTTTATTAATTTCATTTTAAATAGAGTAAAAAAAATTCATTATTTTTGTTTCTTTATAATTTATTAAAAATAAAAAAAAATCAAGTCCTTAAATTGATAGATTGAGACCTTTTCTTTATGATATGTGTAAAGCATCTCACATGAGTTATATACTCAAATGATACGAGGAGTAAAAAGGTAAAAGTTGACATAAATGGAGGGCTTGAACTTAATATGTGAAGATATTTTCTAGAGGGTGCCTTGGATTTGTGCCCCAATAGTCACCAAATCATGCCTCCCCAAGCTCGCTCAAGTTTCTCACAAGATTTTGGAGTCAAGTTATGAGTTGCTTATTAATACATTGAGTCGGACTCTATTGAATGGAGTTTTGATCAAGTTTTGACAAAGTCAAGTTCAAGTAGCTTGTTAATTGTCTATCTAATTAGCACTCCTAGTAACGATCAATCTACATTACTTTCTCTGATTTTACTTCATCATAAGTGTATACTGGTGGGATAAGTTGGGTAGTGTGATTAAATTGTGTTGGAACATTTGATTTGACAAATTTAGGTGTTGCAACATTGAGTGTCACAACATTATTTGTAACAAAGTTTTTTTTTACATTAACTTTCCCTTTTAATTTTGTTTCTATATTTTCTACTAGTGGTGTGAAACAAATATTGCCATGTTGGAACAACCTATTTTTTAGGCATGTCTGGGTTACCATGTCATGCCTGACATGACACAATTTTTAGCATGATCATTACTATAGTGGCACGACTTTAAAAATAGGCAGCCAAATATGGCTCATTGACATAATTTTTGTTGAAATATTGCCAAGTTATGTTGGGTCATGTCACACTAGGTCAAGCCTAGCCAAGCTACCATGATTCAGTCCATGCTAACTTAGGTTTAGTTTAAGCTAGCTTAGTATAGTTTAGGCTAGCTTGGTATAGTTTAGGCTAGCCTAGGTCAGTCTGGGCTAGCCAATTGGCAAGCCAGACTTAAATAAGATCACATATTCTAGCATGCAAAGTCATACAATGCATAGCCTGAGTCACGTCATGAGCCGCCCATGGCATGTTCTAGTATAGATTTGAACTAGGTCATGACATGCCAATAATGGTTGAATCATATCGTGCCTCAACATGTCATGCTCAGGCTACTAGCACAATTGATATTACTATTTTATGCCCTTCTACTTATTTGCCTCTCTTTAATTTTATCAACATATATTTTTTTAGATTTGTCTCAATATTTCTTGTCAATCCATTGATATTCTTATGTTTCATTGTGAGTGTAAACTATCCAATTTGATTCTCAATTATTTTTATCATCATGTCGATGTGATCAAGTTGTGTTTCTATTTGTTCCATTTAATTCTCTTATACTTCATTTATTCTTTATCTCTATTATAAGCACTAGAATACAATCTTCAAATAATGACTTCATTACCTTCTACTAATCATAAATAGAATTAGAAGCTCCTTGTGTTTGTACCTTGTCAAGTTGCTTCCAAAAGATTGACTCAAGTTTTACAATAAATCATTTTAGCTCATATATGCTAGATTCTCATAATTTCTCATATTTGGATGATAGTGTTTAAGATATTATCGTTAAGTCTAAAAATATACTCTATGTTGTATAACATGTTGGATTTTTCACTTGATTAATATGATCAAAAGTGTTTCTCTATTACTATTGCAATGTTGTCATTTATTTCACACTTGGTCTTTTATCATGTTGTGCTATAAATTTATTGAAAACACATTCATCTATCAAACTCTAAGTTTCTAGTTTGTTTCATTCAACATACAATTTTATTTGGAGTTTGATAATTATTGTTAGCTAGTTTCTCATATAAGTAATAAGCCTCCACAACTAACTTATTCATTATGGACCCACTAGAAGATATGTCTTTAGTATACTTCACCATGTAATTCAACTTGTTGTAGAATGCTTGGGTTTGCAACCATAGCTCAAATCCATGTTGTAGACAACTCTTCAGTGAAACATTATCTTTGAGAAACTCCATTATTATTAAAAAAATGTGATAATTAGATTATATGGAGATGTGTCTCCAAAAATAAGCAATAAGTAATTTCTCTCAAATGGCATTCATCTCCATATGGAAAGCATTTTTAAAAAAATAAAATAACTCAAAAAATATTTTAATCTAATTTCTTTTTGCCAATAAAATTTCATGATTGTCAAAATATGGCACGACAATATGACAAATATCAATGATGAGGTAATATATATAGTTGACATAAAATATCACTGAATGACATTCTAAAGTGGAAACCTTAGAAAAAAAAATATAGAGATTGATTATATGGGCTGATCATGATTGGACATATTAATTACTTAAGCACTACATGGTAGCAGAATTGATTCAATTCGCCCCTAAAATTTTATCCTCCTTGTTCCCCGAAATCCTCCTCAAAAACCCTAAAACCTTTCATTTCATTTGAAAATCTAGCCTAGGTAGGCTTGGATCAAGCGAAGAATTGGATGGAGGTTAGTTTCTACCCTTAGAAACTAATCTCATCTTTTTAAGTTTTGTTTAAATGAATTTTACAAGACCGCCCTATAAATCCATAAGCTTAGAAGTAGATGATGCCCTAGCCACCACCGAAATTCCTCCCGAAATACAAGTGCATTCCTCGCAAGTTCAGAATCCCACTGAGGCCTCCCCAAGGTGAAATCAAAGAAGAAGTCTCCCAATATGTTAAGAGGATGATTCCGATGCAATTGAGTATGTAATCAAAGATGAGAAATGCCAAAGATTCTTTTACGGTAAGATTTATGTTGAATCAAAATAACTTCTTCAAAATCACCTTGAAAATGAAACATCACGTGAAATTAATTGTAAAATCCATAATACTGATAGCTTTATCAAAGTTTCAAAAAAAAATAAGGAGTTCCTAAATGATTATAATGATCCAGTTCAGGTTAACTCCTCGCTGAATGATATTCAATATAAAAACCATCTTGATTCTGGAACATCTAGTGATGCTAATGTGGATTTGCAAAACATTAGCAGTGTCATTGATATCTTAGGTAAAATTAATGAGATTCAAAGTGAGTTAAATATTTATACTCATGATAATGCCACGTGAAATAGTGTTCCTAATATTTTTTAATGGAGTTTTTAGTATTTCTAATGATATTCGGGATGAAATTAAAAATGTGTGACAAGGAATTTATTGTCCAATGGCTAGCAGAGACGTGAATGAGCATGTCGAAGAAGGTTTTAAAGGTATGTTCTTTTATTCTGGGTATGTAAATAGTCTGAATGTGGCTGTGAACTCCCTCTCTACATCTATTGATACAAATATATCACATGAGAAAAATGACAAATGGGGAAAGATGAATATTGTGAGCGAAAGTAGTGGATATTCAAATGATAATAGTGGGAAAATGGGAACCTTGGCTAGCTATAATCTCAATTCACATAACTCCAGTACTTCGAACTATTGTTCTAATGATAACAATAAAGCTTGAAGGACACTAGTAGTCGGTCTCTTCTTAACTCCTTACTAAAAGAGGACTCTTATAATGGGGTAAGTGACATAACTTTAGTGGGTGTGGTTAATGGCTCGGGAGGCCTAAAATCACTCTTTGAACATGTGAATATGCATGATGCAGCCCCTATGAATGCTATAAATGTCATTATTGAAAGAATTAATAATGTGAAAAAAGAACCCCAACCCCCTGTAAACTCTAATAATAATGCCTCAAAAGAGTGGATACTTATTGATTCTAAATTTGATGGTAAGTACCATAATGAAAGGGGTAATGTTTATGTCCCCGTCACCAGAACTTATGGGAGGAATAAAGCTCATTGGAGTAGTTTATTTGCTAGAAATAGATCTCTAGATAACACCACTAAATTGTCCGACCTCTTCACCAAATTACCTGGCAATGCCTATTTTGAAGAGTATGATTTACTCCATGGAATAGAGCATTGGCAGAACTATTTAGTAAGATATTTTGTAACTAAACATCTTTAATAACTCTTGCTAAAGAGGTTAATGGATGAGCAATAGAGAATAACCCCTCGAGTCTTCCAGCACCCAAGTGGCTGGATAGTTTTTAAGTTTAGAAGTTCCAAATAAATGGAGGAGGTTCTCAAATCTGGCTTGTATTTGGCCGACGACTGTATGCTAAACCATTTCCGGTTAGTTTTTAATATGAGTTAAAGAAGATGGCTAAGATCTTGATATGGGTTAAGTTTCATACTTTTCTGATTCACCTATGGAACCATATGGGGCTGAGCAAAGCAGCTAGTTGCCTTAGACAACCACTACGACGTATGGATAAATTGACATTGAACATATCAAAAATAGCATTTACGAGAGTACTAGTGGAAATTGATTTAAATTATGAACTTATATATGAAAATCTACCATCATATTGTAAATCTTGTTCTATTTTTGGACATTTGATAAGTGGTTGCCATATAAAGAATAGAAAGTAGGAGATGGATGATGGGGACCCTCCAACAAGCCCGACAACTTCAAACTATCTAAAGAAAGAGGAGGAAAGAGTCTCTCCACTTGAAGAATGTCAGTGTCAACTTGAAGACTCACCAAGGGAGGAAATCCTAACTATTCAATCAAAGCCAAAGAATGAAACATGCCAAAATGATGAAGAAAATGAAGATTTCACGGTGGTAAAAGCAAGGAAGAAAAAGAACCCGAGCAGTATAAGGGAGGGCCCTTCACTGAACCTTAGAAATAAAAGCAAGATCAAAGAAATGATGTTCAAGGGCACTACCCCAATTAGGCCAGCATAATAGGTATTTAGGAGTCCTCCACCCCTCAAAAAATGAGGTTCTAACGTTATATGTTTTCTATTAGAGATTTTTCTTATAGAGTTTTGGAAGATGGAATAGAGAGAGGAAAATCAAGCTGTCCCAATTATATTTTCCAAGAGTTTAATGGCGAAAGGTGGGGGCACCTCTAGGTGTGATGACCTTATAGTTGATGGCATGGTTTTTTTTGGATTACAAAGTACCCCTAGAAAAAAACAGGCAAGCTACATGCTGCTTGAATTTTAATATGAAAATCTAGAAACAAATGCATTATGTGAGTGTATGGATAAGGAGCCCCCAGGGGCCCAGAATAGCTCAACAACTGATAATACACATAGGGCCTAATGTAAGGGGAAACTATGTGATTGATGGAAGTCTCATGAGTTACAATGAGCATAATGTACGAGTGCATAAAAATAATGTAAATAGGATAAAAATACAAGTTGTAATGAATTTGTATGTGTACTACCAAGAAAGAGGGCAAGTTCTTAATTTTGGGGGGCAAACTAGTCAGAATGCATGGTTGGTAATGTGCTATATAAATGAAATTTTACAAAAATGTAACCATAGGGAAGCAATGTCAATGTATATGGATCTTCTAGGCGACAGAAGCTTTCAAATGGAATTTTATCTAAATAAAAAAAGTGTATACCCACTATCTGATATGTATGACTGCATAGGGATTTCTTGGGTTTCAATCATGTATGGTAGGGTGAGATATATTCTAGAATTATTTTATGGAAATTTTATATAGTTCTAGAGTTGTATGGTGGCTGGGAATTCTCATATAATTGAGTTATCTGGAATATTCTTGAATGTAAGGAGTGAGATATCACCATGTGAGAGATGGAGGATGCATTGTAAGGGTAGCCCAAGTCTTGTAATCATGGGAGTATGTAAGGTGAATACATGCTATGAAGAATTCCATATAGATGCAAAGTCGAGTATAATTCATAAGTATAATGGAAAAAAGATAAGCCAATCTATTTGCTTCCTGGAATATGATCTAATGGGTTTCTTTGATAAGTATGAATGCATAGGGGGTTTTTGAGTTTCTTTCATACATGATAGGATGGAATATGTAATGGTATCAACACAATATGGGATTTGTAAAGGGGCTGAATGTTCCAATATATTTTTTAGGATTCTCTCAAATGTAATGAGTGAGATATCATTTATTGGGTAGTCTATCAACCATGGGCAAATGTAAGGAAAATATATGCTATGAAGAGTACTACATAACTACAAATCAGATTATAATGCATGAGCATTATGAAGAGAGGACAAGCCATATCTTAAATAAAGATAGCATCCTAGAATATAAGAGGGTTTAATTGCCCGCTAAAGCACAAATAAATCCTCAGGCTTTTCAAGGCCTATAGGATAGATATTTTTGCATTCATTGAAGCCAATCTAAATTGTTAAAAATGGTCTGGCTCATGAAATAAAAGTTCAAGAGTTTCAAAACTCTTGATAAATTTTCCACTCATAGGAATGACAGAATCCCAATCCTGTGGGATAGCCAAACTACTAATATAGAGATTATCCTTTGTACGACACAACATGTTTTTCTTCAAGCATGGGATATTGAGAAAGAGATATCTTTCAAATTATCCGTAGTATATGGTCATCACTCTATCTCAAGTAGAAAGGACCTCTGGGAAAATCTAATAGAAAAAGAAAATGTGCACTCATTTTCATGATTCATATTGGGAGACTTTAACTCTTCTCTATCTGGATTGGATAGAGTGGGAGGAAGAGTAGTAACAAACTATGAGTGTCATGATTTTCTTAATTACACCTCTACATTAAATTTGGAAGATTTTCCCTCCTTTGGAAACTTCTTCACTTAGACTAAATGGTAGAGTCTTTATTAAACAAGATAGAGTAGTGGTGAATGATGAATGGGAAAACTTATGATTGGATAGTCACGCAAGATTTTAACCCCAGGAATCTTTTTCGATCACTACTTGATGTTATTAACTACATAAGTCAATAATAAAGAAAGAAAGATTCCTTTCAAATTCTGTAATATGTGGCTCTCTCATAAAGAGTTCACTCTCATACTTTAACTAGTCAAAAAACTAAAGAATTTGAAGGAACCCTTGATGAGTTTGAATGAAAAATATTATACTCACATTAGCACAAGGGTGGCTCACACTAAAAAAACCCTTCAAGAACTCCAAACAAATATTCTGTAATGTACAAATCAGGCCCGGAAAGATGAGGAAGTTACTATCAAAACATATTTAAGAAAACTTTAAGAGGCGGAATTATTTTTTTCTAAAACAAAAGGCAAAAATTAACTATATTAAGTATGTAGATAGATGTACAAAATTCTTTCTTGCCTTTATGAGCTACAAAATACAAAAAAGTAAAATTGTGACTATAGTAAAAAAGGATAAAAGTCACACAACATCAAAAGAGAATATCATGTAGGCATTGTTACATACTATAAGGAGCTGTTAGGCACTTCAAGTAACATTAAGAAAATAAATGAGGAAATCCTAGGAGGATGTAGAATGCTTCAGGATGAAGACCATAAATTGCTTTCATTATCTTTCATCCTATAAGAGATAAAGAAAGCACTTTTTATGATGGGTAGTTCTAAATCACCAAGTCCATATGGATATACTATGAAATTTCTATAAATCCACATAAAATGAAATTGATCGTGACATTGTTAAAAGTTGTATACAGCTTCTTCCACTCTAGAAGAATGTTAAAACAAATAAATCATGCTATATATCATTGATACCATAATCTTTACATGCATCAATGGTCAAAGATTATAGGCCAATATCTTAATGTAATATCATATATAAGATCATTACTAAACTTATAGTATCCTGACTGAAATTAGTGATGAGTGACATAATAAATCCAGCTCAGAGAGCCTACATAAAGGGGAGACTAATTTCAGATATAAAAATATGTAAGAAAAATGATTTCTCCAAGATGCTTCCTCAAAATAGACATATAGAAAGTATTTGATTTGGTAGAATGAGGATTCTTGAGAGGAATAAACTTTCCAAAATGATTTTCTGAAATCATATATGAATGCATAAGCACCACTTCTTACTTTATTTCCATAAATGGGCAGCTCAATGGATTCTTTAAAGGTAATAGAGGCTTAAGGCACGAAAATCTCATTTCTCATTACTTTTTCACCCTATGCATGAAATATCTTTTAAGACATGCAACTGACTATTGAAACACTTTCTGAATCTCTCTCATTCCATCTGAGATGCATACCACTAAAGATATCACATCTTATGTATGTGGATGATCTCATCTTTTTCTCTAGAGGTGATTTTGTATCTATAAGCACAATTCTTGGAGTATTGAATGATTTCTCACTAGTCTCGGGTTTGAATGTCAGCTCCTCCAAATCGAATATATTCTTTGGAGTAGGCCAAAAGCTTTAAAAAAATCTGAAATTTTCTGGATTCAAACAGGGTACCCTCCCCTTTGTTTTCCTTGGGGTTCCCTATCTTTAAGCAACTTAATAACATCTCGATTTTCTATTTTATTGAAAAAAAAAGTATTTTAGTCATTTACTAATGGGTAGATTAAATTCTTTCAATAACATGAAGATTAGAACTCATTTGCATAGTATACAATGCATTGAAGGATATTGTTATCGGTATTCCATCTGTCAAATTATATCATAAACACTTTTGATAATGCTTGCATAATATTTTTTTTGGGGTGGACCCAAAACCAGAAGATATAGGCCCAAAGTCTCCTGGGCCAAAGTATGATTGCCAACTTGAATTGGAGGCCTTGGTATCCTTAAAATCTTTATATATAATAAAATATTTTTTATCAAAGCCCTTTGGAGGATAAATAAAAAGGACACACTTTGGATCAAGTAGGTCCGTCATTTTTACCTTAACTCCTAGGATATATGGGATTACTAGAATTTCAAAGAAAATCCTCATTATTGGAAAGCCTTAAATTTGATTAGGGACATCTTTATTGGGAAGGTGGGTTCAAAGAAATATGCAAAAGAATTGCTCGATAGGTGGGGTAAAAATGAAAGATTAATATCTGAAGCTTATAATTATCTCATGTGAATCTACAAAAAAAAAATCCTGAACAAAAATTATATGGATGAAACAACATGTGCCTAAACATGCAATATATCTTTGGATCACTAAGCACAAAATGTTTATAACGAAGGATCAAGCATTTTCAACACCCAAAAACACAAGCTATGAATTCTACACTCTTGCATAATCTACTGACCATGTATTCTTTGATTGCAGCTATTCAAATGTAATATGAAATGAACTCAAAGGATGGATATGAGTAATGGGAATGAAGATTCTTTAGATATTGTTTTCAAAGATATGAAAGATAATCACGCAGAGGACAGCCCAATGAACATTGTTTGGAAGGTAACTTTCGTAGTTGTCGTATGCTATATCTAGATAGAAAGAAATAAAAGACTGTTTGAATGTAAAGAAGTTCAGGATGCTGGAAATTTAGTTAGAAAAATTAAAAAAGAAATTTATATTATTTTCGACAAAGAATGTAGTAGTTTGAATCTCTTGAAGTTTGTATAAAAATTTTGATAGTGAAATATTTATTACTTATCAAAAAAAAGTGCAACATAAACTTTACCAAATTTATTTTCACATTGAGGTTTCCATCCCATATGATATAATAAAGATCACATACCTCTTTGAATCAAGATATAGGTGATATGATGGTATAACACATGAAGATAAGGAAAGTCTTCAAAATATTTGTACCAACTATGAATAAAAATATTTTTCTCTATCAAAGCTAGGCTATACTTTCAATCTATTTATAGCATTTATTTTGTGGACAATGATGTCCACCCCATTTGATAGTATGCCCTACACAATATTGACAATAAAACTATATCTAAGACACATGTTGCCCATCTTGTAATCTCAAACAATGGTAAGCAGTGTTTAAAATGGAAACAAACCATTCACATAGGCCAAGTTTCAGCTTTGTACAACTCAACTACAATAGTCCATTAAATCTAGGAGGGAATATATCATCTTTCTTATCAGAGGGTAATTAACAAATGAGTTTGATTAATATTTTGAGTGAGAATCTTGATATTGTTATAATAATTGTGATGATGAAATAAAAGAATCAATATAGAATAGAGATGGACAAAAAAAAATAATATATATCCAATGTGCCCCCAAATGTAGGATAATGCCTAGGGTGGTATGAGTTAGATGTCTCATCAGACAAACTCAACATAGGTTTTCTTCGAGACATAATGTTAGCTACAAACTTGCATACCATTAAAATAGTATAATAGTGCAATTAACTTTAACAATGTTGAATATAATTAATACAATTGGTATGAATTAGGTGATACATTCATTTGGATATGAATAAATTATAGTAAGCAATTATGAAAGGACTGATATAATAAAGCTAGCTGAATCACATTTTTGACACCATGGATTCACTTAAATGCAAATAAATTATTATAAGCATTCATATGAGTTTTAACACATTAACATGAACAACAAATATATAAATTCATGTCGGTTGGTTCTTATAATTTTTTCCATTATGACCCACCGTATGATATCTAAAAAATTAAAATATTTCAAGACATGGGTTCCCTAAAATGCAAATAAATTATAATAAGCATTCATAATACATGGCTTGTTTATGTATATTTAGAATTGGAAGGATCAAAGTAGAATAACACTTGACCAGTCACATGTACAACAACCCCATGGGGACCAATGTTTGACGTGTTATATATCTTAATGCCCCAAAAAGATAATGAATACATGAAATTCTTGTTAATGAATGTATAACAATTATTCAATTAAGCAATGACACTCTTCTAGTTGATAGTTTTATTGCACATGCATGCTCTCATATAATACCCATTAAATGTCAGCCTCTACATGTTCTTGTTTGATTGACTATGTTGATAACGAGGAATGTCCTATATATGAACACCCAAAATATTTCATTCATAAAAGGACATACAAGTAATGTCTTGCCCTTAGTAATGTTGATCATTACATTCTCTTCAATCTTAGATCCAATAGAGCCATCGTGGCTGAGGGACTCTTCTATGTGTTTAACTAATGATGCGCCCCACTTGGTCATATGCTTTGTAATAAAGTTACAAATGAAGTGAAAGCATTCGATGTGAATCCATGCATTAAAGAAATTTGCTAAGTTAGGAGTTATTTTATGCCACATTTTCTTTGTGAACTTAGATTGTGCATGATGCTCAAGTTCATTTGATTCGATTTGGGTTTCTAATGCATCCTTGAACTTTCTTAATTCCCTCATGGATACATTTTTATCATGACTTAACCTAGCATATTTAATTTTTCAACCTATCAATACAATAATTTGCTTTAAATTTTGTAAAAATCATAATAAAGCATCATAATTCCCATATCATTTTATACCACGAGCATAAGGGAAATAAAATTTTTTGGCATCGTATAAGTTGGCTAAGAAAAGAGTATCACCATTAAGAACCATTAATATGAGATGGATCAATTGAGATGACTAGCCAATAGCTTGTTTGAAATCTTTTTTATGAAATTGAATATGTTATGAATATTTTATTAGGTGGACATTACTTGAATGTGCGAACTCAATAATGATTCATGGGTTCATTTGGCACATGAATTCCTGACATAGCTGACACATGTTTATAACCAGCAATAAATTGAATAACATTGATAATGAGGATGGATATCTTTTTTGACTACATTATTGGTTGGGATGTAGAAACATTCTTTCGAAAATGATTATAACTTATTGAAAGTATTGACATGCACAATATTAGAGAACATATATATCATAACAAATAATTTTTCATGTGTATGTATGCACTTTGCATATTTCTATCATGTGTTCTTTTTAAATTTGCACTGGAATCTTCAAGCAAAATACATTAGTTATATGATGTCATGAAAATTTTTCATATTTGGGAAGGTATGGCCTAAACTCATAATTTCACTTTGATATCACATCGAAAGTTATGGGACCAAAAATGGTTTTCTCTCACTTGTTGTAAACTTATATAACTCTATTATATGTGGGTTTTTGTTGTGTCATTTTAGTTTTCAATGTGTAGTATATAATTTGTTTTGTTATTTGTTTACTTAATTATTTATTTTGTTTCTCTTTTAATTTATAGATGCAAGTACTAATATGTTGAGAGATTTGATATGTGACTTTGGGATAATAACGGGGGTCCCACTATATGGTCAATGGGCCAACGAAATTTTTAGAGCGTGATTAGATCTGCTTTGAAGATTTGATTCATTTTTTGTTTTATGTAGAAACCTACTTATATATATAGTGTATCTGTAATCACAAATATGTGCTCTATTCTTCTTATCTCTTTCTTGGTTATGTACTGTAATATATTGTGTTAATAATCTACAAGTTTTATATGTTTTTCTGATGGACATGGTAAGTCATATTGAATGTCTAGTGAACCATGTTAAACTGGTATTTGTTGTGGTTGTGATTATATTATTTTTATTTCTTGTGATGTGTTATTTATTACACAGTCCCATAATGTTACATTCAACATAATTACTATATATACATAGATAGAAAATACTAATACAATGATTGTAGGACATATAACTACTTAGTTGGAATGCACCATTAGGGTAGAGTTATAATGAAAATTAAGATGATGAAATGTTCTTATCAAAATTGGATTTTAGCTAACATAAACATAAACCTAATAAAGGTACAGTGTTTAAATAAACTTAGTACAAAACTTATTATTTGGCTAATAACTTCATTTGCATTGTTGTGTAGGGATTGGTAAATATGATAGTAAATGTCACAAAGGTAAAATATCTTAGTAATTGATGTATCATTAACCAAAGAAAATATGCAATATGGTTCAAAAAAATATTCAAGAATGTGTTTAATTTTTCACATACTTTCTCTAAAAAATGACTACAAAGAAATAGTTGGTTGAATAATACGAGTTTGTACGACCACCATTCTATTTCACAAAATGAATACATTTAATTCTAACATACAAAATGCATAGCTTCAAACATCTAAACTAACTATCTCAATTTTTAAAGATGTTCATTATGATAACGTTTCAATCTTCTAAATTGTAATATTTATAAATTAAATTAAATAAATCATTAGGTAACCTAAAATATGAACAAATGCTAGTAGGCATATTAAGTCTGCATTAATTAGTATGATAAAAACTATAGGTAACAAAAAAATATACAAAAATTCTATACCTCAATTATGAAACCTAAAAAGTGAACAAATCCTGGACCTAGTATATGCAAAAAATGTGAAATGTAAATTTTATTGATTAGTATGATAAAAAATTTAAGAAAACAAGAAAAGAGAACTACTGAGAATGTTAAACATGAAATAAAACAATACATAAAAAAATTATAATTTTCAATTATAGCATATATAGGAAAACTGAAAATACTAAATTGCACACCTCAATGATAGATGAATAGCGCGACAGATACTAAATGGATGAAAGCAACCTCGAACATAAATTGGACGAATTCAAAATTAAAATAATTAAGGCCAAACTCTAACTTTTTTTTCAAAGAGACAAAGTGTTATTTAAAAAATTAATTAACATAATTTAGCAACAGAATAAATTTATATTTCTAAATCAATGATGAGATGTATTCCATTGCCAAAATTTTTTAAGTTCAAAAGCGACAGACTCTAAAGACTTTTCACATTCTTATTTTGCGATCGTATTCATTTCCGTCGCCAAATTTAGAAATGGAACCATGATTAATTTCTAATTTAATTGAAATTGAATTAATTTCCATCTCAATATTCATATAATCTATAATTTTTAATAAACAAAAAAAAAATCTAGAAATAGAAATTTCCATCACTAAATACCATGCAAGCTAATCCACTCATGACCCCGCGTGATATTAGTGACGTAAGGTTAAACAGTTTCAATTTCGATCTCTATTTATGTTTCTAATTCCATTTCCATATATTTTCAATTAATCCACACCTTTTTAATAGTGACAATTTTTATTTTTCATTTCTAATTTTTTTAAAAACTTTTATTTCCATTTATAATCTGTTTCAATTCAAATTTAAATTTTAGAAATGGAATTAGGTATCTCTAATTTCCATTCTAATTGCTTTCTTTCTTACAGTACTAACACACACACACACACACACAACCATATACACATATGCACACATTCATAATATATATGTTTATATACCTACATATATGTTGATATATTTAAATATATTTATGTATACTTATATATGTGTTTATATTTATATTTGTATGTATATATAAGTAATTTGATTTATTTTTTAATTGATATTAACCTTGTAATCATGTGGTACATTGCTATTTTGGCAATGTGGGGGGGTATGTGTTCAATTCCCATCTTGCCACTAAAAATATTAATTTATTTTTTTAAAATTGAATTTTGAGAAATTATGATTTTTGAATTTGAAAATATAATTTTTTTGGATGTAACAAAAGTTTCCAAATTAATTAAATCAAATTTTTTTCCC
This sequence comes from Sapria himalayana, assembly GCA_029783825.1. Classification (NCBI taxonomy): domain Eukaryota; kingdom Viridiplantae; phylum Streptophyta; class Magnoliopsida; order Malpighiales; family Rafflesiaceae; genus Sapria; species Sapria himalayana. Next base: position 1,330,168 of record JAREIK010002286.1, on the reverse strand, counting down.
AAATTTTAGTGAGTAAATAGGGTTGATTTTAGTGTACAAAAACTTACTTATTTTTGAATTTCGTATATATATATATTTTTTATTATGAAAATTTTGGTATATATTTTTTGGTTTTGAAAGGATGATCAAATATCAATGAATTCGACTCGCGGGCCGCGGCGCGGATGATCAAATATCAATGAATTCGATTCGGATTCACCAGAATTCATGATTGGCAGGCGGCAGCTCACTTAAATAAAGTTGGTCTTGGTCAGCCTTGTTCGGCCAAAACGAGGCAATCTGGTGGCCTTCGCATTCTTAATTCCAATACCTCGAACAGGAACCCTAGGTGGCATACTTTCGTCATTCTTCCGGTTGCCGCAGGAAGGACATAAAAATTAATGGAGGATGCGGCGGCGGAGGATCCGGCGCCGCCGGAGTCATGGGAGGTGGCGGATTTGGACGAGGCTGTGAATCGGCTGATGATCAAAGACTTGGAGAAACCAGTCGAAACGTTTTTGGCTGACGCAGCTGATCCTTCCACTTCCGGTCACCCGGATAGCTCATGCTCATCCCTCGTTTTGCACTCCATGGATCGAGGCCCAGTTGGCGGGGATGGTAATGTAACGAGCGAAGCCATGGGGAAGGTCGATCAGTTCCTTCGCGAAGCCCTCCAGAACCCCCGTGAACGCCTCTCGGGTTCGTATGATAAATGCTCCAACATCTGCTTCGTTTGCTTTATTAGCTAATTAAGCTTCTTGCCGAATTTTCAAATCGGCGATGGCCTAGTAGTAACCAGCTGATGATGAAGCATGGAATTTCGTAGCTTAAGCTAGTTAAAACCTAGCTGTTCTTAGTATAGTTGGAATATAAGTTAACACAGCATTGATGGATCAACAAATCATAGAAGGTTTTATTGGCCATATTTTGACTTTTGTTCGTTCTCAGCCATTTATATAAGCAGCAATGTTTCATGAGTGCTGATAGTCTTGCATTTATCAAGGACGATGAATTTGATGTGGGTCACCATGATGTATTGTTCTTGCTGAACTTTATACAGTTTGAATTTGAATTTGTTTTGCTGCTTGTTCAAAATAGAAAATTTGGTAGCTCAACCATCTCTCATGGCTTTTTTTTTTGGGTGTCATGTTTACTTTCGTGAATTAGTTTCTAAAATTTTAAAGTCTCATACTTGCATTTGAACTTTTTAATCAAGTTCACAATTGAAAAGATGTTAAATTTTGTAATATGTGATAAATAAGAGATTGGAACTATCAGTCATTTAGGCCCATCAGTCTTTGGAGATGATTAAAGCTTTGTAAGTAAATAAATTTATTAGTAATGTTACAATCATAATACATCCGATCCTATATTGGTACTTTTACACATTTTTCCTTGTAATAATAATTTCTATTATTTAACATTAATATTCTAATTTCTTTTAATAAAAAAATTAAAATTAGGAAAAAATAATTGAGCATATGGGTATTGTTGTATCATGATGTCACATATTATAATGTATTTTATCGAGATATATAAATTGAATTTGTATTAGAACTTTAAAATCAAAATTATTTAGACAAAAATAAAATTATGATGGTTGATTATCTGAGAAGTCTTTGTGTTCTATGATTGTACGAAGGGTCATTCTTTTTGATGACAAGCTTCTTCTTCTTCGAAATGCAGTAGATCTTGAGTTTGAGATTCATTGAATTTCACTATTTTTATATGAAAAAAATATATATTTTTTTTGTGATCACACAAATACTAATTTTTAACACATTGAATTTTATTAAAATTATTAAGTTACAACTATCTGAACAAGAATAACATTTAGGATAATTGATCATCTAAGAAGTTATTGTGTTCTATGCATGTGTTGAAGATCATGCCTTTTTGATGACAACCATCTTCTTCTTCGTAAGACAGTAAATTTCAAGTTTGATATTCATCAGACATGATCTCTTTGATTGTCAGATGTAAGATTGTTGAGATACTAAACTTTTTCAAACCCAATGCCAGGCGAGATCTCTGTGCACTGGGTATGATCTTCATTCGAAGAACTACATCTCAATCTGTGTGTAATACTCTGTAGATTAATGGCAAATGCATTTTTCTCCATATGAATTGTTGTCTTGTTCATGCCGTGCAGTTTTGCGAATTGAACAAGATATTGAGAAGTTTGTGTGCGATCCTAAAAGGCAGCAGCTAGAATTCCATGATTTGCCGACCTCTTATCTGCGGCTAGCCGCCCACCGTGTGGCTCAGCATTACTCTCTTCACTCAATGGTCTTGTTGGATAGTAGCTTGCCTGATGGTTCAGGTTCAAAAATTATCATATGCAAAACATCTGATTGTAGGCTCCCATTCGTTCGCCTTGCAGATCTCCCTGCAAGGTTGCCATCAGAGGACAATGGCAGTGTAGTTAAGCTTGCTATAAAACAGCGGCCAAGGGAGCGCTCACAAGCTACTAGCAATTCAAAATTGATCTCCAGCAAGGTAAATAATTCCAAGAGCATGGAGGAAAGAAAAGAAGAATACAACAAGGCCCGGGCGCGGATCTTCAATTCAGCCAGCTTTAGCAGCGGTTCTAATCTAAAACGTGACGGTGATCCAAGATTGCAAGACGAGGCTGAGTATGATTCCGGTGTTATGCCGAAGAGGGAGGAGAAGTACCACCTCGCTGGGATTCCCGATGTGAATGCCCACCACGGGTTTGTTGGGTCCCCTTCGAGTTGCAGCCGGTTGCCAAAATCTCGGGCCGAGAAGGAACACGCCGGCGGCTACAGACCGGTCAATAAAGTTGCCATCTTTCGGGACCGCGAGCTCGATAGAAGGGATCCTGATTATGATCGCAGCTATGATAGGTAGCCTACATCATTGCAACTATAAACTGATGCTGTTGAGAGATCACATGTTGTTTCTTTTGCATTTGGTTTGGCTTTCTTCAGTTTTATTTCATTGGGAGATTGAGACGCCTCAACAATTGGCATCTCTTTTTCCTCCTCTATTCATAGCTTAGTTTGTATCTGGTGTTTTGTTTTGCCTAATCATCTTTCCTTATGTATTTGTACTTGTACAATTCAATTTTGTGAAGTATCATTCTTTTTCTCTAACTCTTGGGTTTTGGTTTTACTTCTCAATCTAAGCGTGATAAAATTGGTGAAAGTTTATTATGACCACATGTCTACCTGACGTCACCTTCCTCTTTTGTCTGGGCTCGAGCTAACAATGTAAGCACAACTGACACAAGAGAATGACTGAAATACACACACACATATTTAGATATGTATAGATACACACACACATATTTAGATATGTATAGATGCGCGCACACATATGTAGATATGTATAGATACACACACACACATATATTTACAGATACACTAACACCCCTATACACATTTATACTAAAATACATGTTTACCTGACGTCTCTTTTCTATTTTATCTGGGCTTGATACACCCACATATATATTTATATGTATTTATATAGACATATGCATGCACACACACATAGACACACACATCCATACATTTATATGTACATATATACAGACACTCACACATCCATGCACATATATACAAAAATAGAGATGTCTACTTGGATGTATACTTTCTCTTTATCTAGGCTTGAGATTAATAATGTAAGCATAACTCATATAAAAGAATGACTAAAATACACACATACACATACATACACACACACACACACAAACACACACATATATTTATACAGAGACACACACACACACTCATACGCTCATATATATAGATATATATATATATATGTATGTGTGTGTGTGTGTATATATAGACACACACACATGCATGTGTGCGTGTGTGTGTATAGACACATATACATGCACACACACATTCACACACACACACATACAAAAATATGAATGTCTACTTGATGTCTCCTTCATCTTTTATCTGAGTTTGAGACTAGCAATACAAGCATAATTCATACAAGAGTGACTAAAACACACACAAACACACACACACACACATATCTACACACACCCACATATCTATACACACACACACACACACACACACACGTATGTATATATATAGTCACAAACACATGTATGCATATATGTACACACACACACACAAATAGACATACATACCTATACACATATACAAAAATAGATCTGCACATGGAATGAACGACTAGTAACTTTAGTAGCAAGGGAACCCAATCGTGATTCATAATTATTTGGTCCTTCATGAAGAAAATATATGTACCATGGTTTGATAAGTTGTGTGTTTTCAGGTACATGCAAAGATTTGATCCAGGATTTGGATTCGCCACCACACCTTATGCTGTTCAGCCGTTGTATGCTCCAGCATTGAACTACAACACTGAGTTTCCCCAGCTGGTTCCTGGCCATCAATCTCAGATACCCGTAGAACATCAATCACACCCTCTCACTCAGCACCTACGTGGTCAGTGGGCTTCACCATCAGCCCCCGTTGGAATTGGTTATGGTCACTCTGAATCAATGATGCCACCGTTTAATCCTTCTGATCGTGTTGCTGGGGCTGGGCATTCTGCTTCCGCCGTCTACCCCTCCACTTCTCAACTTCCCTGCCAGTTTCCTGGATTGCCTTTTATCAGCCATTGTGATTGTGTTCAGGCTTTTTCACAGGTATGAATATTTAATTTCTCCCTTGCCCTTGTCGTAGCCATTTTCAGATCAAATTTTTGTTAGTGCACCATCTATAGAGGTGTCAATCAGGCTGGTCCACCCATGCACGGCCCGTGGCATGGAACGGTCCGGACCATGCCTGGTCTTGGACCATGCTGTTTCATGGCATGGTTCATGCCATGCTGGGCCGGGCGAGTCATGCCTCTTACTTGGCTATGCACAATTTGTGTCTTTGGCTCGGCGGCACGTTTCATGTCCTGTGACCCTGGGACCGGCTATGGGTCACATGGGTCAAGTCCTATTTGGTGATAGCCTGATGGGGTGAGTTATTTTTTTTTAATCTGGACACTAAAGTTGGATTTTGTTCATGTGGCTGATTCCAATTGACAAGCCACGTAAGCTGGTCACTTGTTGTGTTTTCATGCAATGGGTTTTGTAGGGATGGTCCGGCATGGCCTTGCACTCTGCAGTGCCACCATGTCATGTCTGGCACGACACTGTGACTGGCTAGTTGCCACCTCTAGCCACCAATGGAGAAACCCTAACTGATTGAGCTAGTTTAAAGCTCAGTCACACAATTAAATGAAACCAAATTCAAGAGGATGCCAATAAATTTAAATGCTAGATGGATTTGATCTGTTGTTATTTACAAATAAATAACAATTTTTCTTGAGATCATGAATATTTTATGAATAAAAATTGATCGTTCTTCATTTGATGCTTATTCTATGCATCGTCTAGCGTTTGCTAATTTTTGTTTTATTATTTTTTATTTTTAATTTATTTTTGGTTATGAATCCCATAAATAAATGTTAAATAATACATTGTTAATTGTTATCAACATCTTCAAATATTATTCTATATAGTCTAAATCAACCATATAAATTTGTCTTCCTACCAAAATAATTTTTTTATTATTTCTAATAAAACTCTAGCTTTTGCAAATCATTTTTTTTTTCTTAGTTCTTTATTTTTTTTCTTATTTTATATTTTTTTATTTTACATTTTAGCTCGTTTAAATTGATTTAGATAGTCTAAATCTATCATATAATTCATTTAATGTTTAAATTTTTTTTAAAAAAAATTTTTAATTGTTTTTATTCCATTCAATTAAAAAAGCCAACAAATTTTTTTTTTGTATCTTGTATTGTTTATTGAAGATAAATTATATGTATTTTTTATGATATAATAGTATCTTTTTTTCTTATGATATACTAATTTTTTACAAGATATTTTTTTTATTTTTTATATTTTTTATTTTTTTATTTTTTTATTTATCTATTTTTTTTATTTTTCTATTTCTCTAGTTCTCTTTCTTTTTTTTTTTTTTTTTTTTTTTTTATTTGATCAAATTTTACATACTATTATCTTGAAATAATAAATTGATTATCATAGTCTTCTTAAAAATTAGAGATGTTATATCTGATGAGCCTCAAACTTGAGATACATTACTTTTATACGAAGTTAAAATATATTGACAGTTTTGCCCCTACAAATTAGAGATATTATATCTGGTGAGTTTCAAGTCTGAGACATGTTCTGCTATTGGACTAGTGTATTTGTCATCACACTAATAAGTAATGTGTTGTTAAAAGATGTTTAATATATTTGAAATAATTTTTTGCGTATTCACCACAGTATATTAAATGTATATACACTACAGTTGTTTCTTTTTTTTTTTTGTATATGCTTTTTCTTGCTTATCACCATCTGAACTGTGGCTTGTGCCTGTGCAGCAAAATCAACCGCAATCTGATGCTAGCTTTGGTATAGCCCGGCCCTGGTGATGGGCTGGAGCTGTGTCTGCGCACCAATGGCCGCCAGGGTGCCAGACACCAACCGAGATCGGCTAAGCTTCTGAACCAATCCATATGCTCGCTTGTCAATCTCAAGGGTGAAAAGTAGATGTTATTTGTCTGCCGATTATGTCGATGAATAAACAAGTTCAAAGTTTGCTTTCTTTCTTAAGGTATGGTGTTTCTGTCATTCTTCTTAATATATGTTCGCTGCCATGCGCACTTGTATAGGCGAGTATATTGTGTGTGTGTGTGTGTGTGTGTTTTACTGTGTAATAGTAGTTTGAATGTGCTTTGTGTGGTTGCAGAACTTGAAAATGAAACCCTGTAGCAGCTTGGTTACACGAACTCTTTGCATAACCTTTTGTTTCTAATTGAAGCTTAGCTTAGCTCACGTTTTTTAGGGTCTCATTGTTTAGATTCTGTTTCTTGATCAATGGCAACTGGTGACTATTTTATTTTATTTCTTCTTGAGTGAATTGTGTGATATATTGGCTATGTACATAAACACAATATAATGACAATTTGCTTCCTTTTTTTTTTTTTGATTGAAAACTGGGTTTTATGACTTTTTTTTTGCAAAAAAAAAAAAAAAAAAAAAAAAAAAAAACCGTTTCTGTTTTCAGAGTCTGTTTTCAGGTTAAAAGTATTTGGAAATGACGATGATGTTCTTTTAAAATAATAAGTCAAAGGGTCTGTCACTTCTTATCAGCCACGTAATCCTATTGATAAATCATAAATATAGTAAATTGTTTTTATTTGTATTAAAAAAAGATAATATCTAAAAAGAAAATGATCATCTTTGATGAAAATAAGCCACGTAGTGAAATAAAAGGTCAAATAAAAAAGTGTAGAGGGTGCAAGATGCTTTCTAATAACTTGTATAATTAAATTAATTAAACAAATAGGGATCCCCTAGCGCATGCGTGCGTGTGCATGTGTGCATGTGTGCCTGTGTGTGTGTGTGTGTAATTGTATGTTGTGTGTATGTTGTGCGTGTGTTGTGCGTGTGTATTCATGGGTGTGTGTGTGGGTGCATGCGCACGCGTGTGTGCCATGCATGCATGTGTGTGGGTGTTGTGCATTCGTGCGTGCGCGTTGTGTGTGCGTGTTGTGCTTGTGTGTGTGGTGTGCGTGCACATGTTGTGTGTGTGTTTGTGTTTGCGTTTGCGTGTGTGTGTGTGTGTGTGTATGCGCCCCGGTCTTATTTTCATCATTTGAGGCAATCCCACAATAAAATGTTTTGAATGATTATACTATTCTAAAACATCTCCCATTGTGGGCCTTGTACAAACTGCCTTCCACCTAGAACATCAAGGTGCCCCCATGGTGGTGTTCTTGTTATCAAATCTCATTCATTGTTTACTTTTTTGAATTTCTATTAACTATAACTATTTTGTGTGCGTGTGTGTGTAAAATTCAATAATATATTATGCTAATATGTTTGGATCTAGAACGAAGTATCAGGTTCTCATAGTGGTAATGACTTACTATTTAATGATTAGCATGCTTCTATTATTATAAAAAAATTGTTTTGTCTATACCACTCAATAAAGCAAAAATTATTCAAAATTTATTGCCAATACATTGCTTTTTTAAATGGAATGAATAATAACCTAAAAACAAGTACATCTTAGTTGTGTCTCCCATATATTTCATAAGCAAACTAGCAAAAACATATCTCATAATAGAACATATTTGAAAAATATGTGACGTTTAATCAATCCCTGATACACAATTCCTGGACACTCAAGCATAGAGGAAGCATTTTCAATACAATAGAACTCACATAGTTGATTTTTGTATATTCCAAACATAATCCCTCAAATTTTTTGTCATGATGTTTGAGTATTAAAATTCTCAAAATGAAATAAATAGAATGTTATGGTATATCATTCTAGAATGATCTAGATCACTTTTAAAGTTTTCAAAATGAAATAAATAGAATGTTATGGTAATTCAACTCTTCTCATCTGAACTATTTTTTTACCTACCCCTCCCCTCAAACTTTGCTCATACTATTTTTTAGCTTATATATGAGCTTCAAGGCATGATGTCAGAGCAGGTAAGGCCCCATCTCAATAGCATGCTAAGTGATAAGTCCAACTGACAGATACCCCAGGGAGCATATCTGACAATCATGGGGATCAAACTCGTAACCCTATGGCAAGAGCATTGATCTGTTTTGCCAACTGGACTACCATAATGTTGGTTCATTCAAACTTGTTTAAACAAAGAACAGAAAATTTTATTAGATCACTTCTAGAACACAAAAACTATCCCACATATTTATAGAATTCATCTCATTTGAATGTATCTAGACAAGTGATAAATTTCAAAATATGGAAGAAAAAAACTAGCCAACAAAAATTCTTTTGTGTTTTAGGAAATTCATATTTAAGAAATTATGATAAATATATAGACTACGATTTTATATAACACAAAATGAGTGTATTAGATGCAAAACTAGCCAAGACAATATCATGCAAAACTAGCCAAGCATTTGATATTTGTACCCAAGTCTATCGTTAAAAAAATCTAAATATAATACTAGTGAAAATGTAGTAAAGAAAATAAAAAGTAAAAATCTCTTTCCTCTCAAATGTTATTTTTTATAATTGTAAGGAAATTTACTTCATTTTTCAAGAAAAGTGTTCTATCAATATCATGTAAACATTTTATCATTTGTTGTCATTATCATTACCAAACTTAATTTAATTTTACTTTTGAAAAACATAACAACAAAGAAAAATTACAATGGAAGAGGATAAGTTATCACGCAAAGATGTGCTTATCTTTTTGTCTTGATTATAATGGAAAGTTTTGTTTGAAAGATCAATCATGACTTCATGAGACAAAAAAGTCATAATCCATTGAATTAATGTAGTAACGATTGAATGTCCATGCTAATTCTTGGATTACCTTCCAAACAACACTATATTTAATATTCGTATCTATACTATTATAATGTCATTTCCTCCATCGAAGATCTTTGATGTGCATGCTAACTTCTTAGTATTCTACCCTACCACTTTCTTTCTTGTACTTTCGGTATCAGTAGTGGTTATTGGATGAATGACAATCTCAATACCCTGATTTATGAAGACAGTTTAGGTGGAACTCCTTTTCTTTATTTTCTCTCTAGCTCTGACATTGTGAATTGTCATAATTTTTTCATCTTTTTGTTTACACTTCTCCTCCACAACGTTCTTCATTGTAGCTATCAAAATGTCATTATTCACTTTTTTTTTCTTCTTGTGCGAGTGAGGCCATATTTTAATTTTTATCTTTAAGATTTTCTACCACAAATATCTTTGTATTAGCCATGGAGATTTTGTTACTTACTTCATCTTCTTCTTTCTGAATAATTGAGATAGTATCTTTAAATTTCATGACTATCAAAATCAAACCTTAACTAGAGCTTTATCAAATCAGACCAAAAAGAGCATGAATAGCGGCCCCTATGTTTTGTAAGGGGCAAGTTGAAGTATATTGCTAAGTTGGAACTGTGTAAGTGAAAGTAGGATATTTGGTGTGATGATTTCTTTATAGACATCTAACTTATCATACTCAAAAACCATGGGTAATATGATAGGGGAGAACATTAGTTGATTTTTCATGAAAATATGTTTATTTCCGTTAGTTGGATAAGAAGAAAACATGCTGGCATACCATTGGCATACCTTTGTGGAAGAGTCCATAGATGCTATGTGTTGATAGCAAAACCAACTAGCATGGCCTATGTCAGCTTTAGTGGGATGTCATAGCTTTAAGAGATAAATGTGGAGATAATCGGAAAGACATTTTATGAAGGATGACCCATTCCCTTCTATGTTGTAAAAAGGAAGTGTTCTATAATACTCTTCCAATTTGATACCACCCCTAAATCTACAAGTGCCGACATGATGACCCCATGATATAAGAGGAGAAAATAGAATCTAATTGAGTTGTTTGCATGCATGGGTTTAGCTTAAAAGCAACTTCTTGCATATCCCCATATGAAAATGAGGAGATATTATATCAAGTTGATAAATCATTGTCAAGTGGGTGGGAAAGTCTCAGTCTGTGTTCAATGCCTACTTGAGTAGCTCAAAAGGAGGTAGCTGGAGTGTGTAGATGGGTTTTGAATAAGAGTTTGGTGAACTGTTTTCAATAATTTCTGATGGATGACATAATGGGATGCATTATAGGAACATGTTACTTTTGAGCTTAAAGTCTTTATTATTAGAGAAAAAGAAAAAATTATTCTATGATCAAGAGCAAACTTATTGTCAATCTACTTTTTCTCTGAGAGGGATTTTTCTTTCCTCGCTCACTCTTTTCTACACATGCAATAGAGAACGAAGTGCTCTGAATGATTAACGATAAGTTACTAGAGAAGGGACAACTCCTTTCTTCCTTGACTTGCTTAATCTTCCTTTTTTGATTGAAAGTAACAAGCCACTCCACTACTATTATATAGGAGAGTTATAAGGTTGCCTTCTTGTATATTTTCAGGTTAAGCACATCTAATCTATAAACAAGATGTTGTCTTGTAAGAAACCAATTCCATTCCAAGTGACATGGCTTCTCATTATTCCTTTCCAAAGAAGGTTGCCCTGGATATCTATTATTTATGCGACAATGTATTGCAACTAAAAAGTTGAATGTAAGCCCCTTTTTCTTAGTAAGGTAAAGGGGTGAAAGTAAAATTAAAAAACAAGTGTGATCATTGATCAGAACTTACTTTATATAAAAATAAGTTTTAGGAAGGGGCAATCTACTATACCCCTAAGCTTCAAGTTGCAAGCTAGAAAGCATACCCCTAAGCTTTATTTTAGGACAAGGATTCTTTCTATGCTGAGATAGTTAATTACCCCTCTTCCCAATATGCATGGGGATTATGTCATATATGAAACTAAATAGTATACTACTTCTGGCTTATCATGTTGCTTATGTTCCAAGACTAGAAATAACTCTAGCTTATTGTGTGCCATAATTTCATAATTTAATGAATATAATTTCTTGCTATGGTTTGAGCACCAAATGGGATGTCCCTCTTTTGTTATTCTATTTTACTATTGAATCCACAACTACCTACATAGGACCAAGAAATCCCCAACAAGAGTAGACCAAACAAGCAACATAATGAGTGTCTCACCCCAAGGGTATTAGTTCATCATCATTTGTATCACCTGGCATTAAGATGGGTTAGGATTGTTTTTTTAGCTTGAGAGGCTGATGTTACTTAAGCCCTCCTACATACCTTTTGCATGCAACTTTTTTTCCTACTTCAATTCTTTATAGGATTTCAAATGGACATTTCTTCATCCCATACCCATATAATTTATAATAATGGTAGTCGTGATGAAGAGTACCTTGTGCGAATATAAAAGAGGAATCAGTTGATATTGCCTACCTAACAAGGAAGAAGAGCTAGTTGAAAGCCACAACAAACAATGGAAAAGGACCCTTTGTTTTTATTGCCCAATAAGAGAGATCCCTCATTCATGATGATCTTTCCACCAGGGACTATTTTTTTCCCTTCACATTGCTACCAAAGAGAACTTCACTTGGTAAGAATCAAGATTCCTCGAAAGTCAACCTTGGGTTACAAGAAGATATACTTAATGAAGTGGTGAAGGAGTCACAACGCGAGCTAAATGATAGCCATATTTAACTAAAATAATAATTTTGGATATCTCAAAAAAAAAATATTCAGACTAAATAGCTTATAGCATTGATATTATAATATCAAATATCATTAAAAATCATCTAATATCAATATGCAAATTCATCCACCATCATCAATTAAACATTAGAATGTATCAACTATAATTTATTACCATTAAAATCCTTTGAAACACATTGAAAATAACTAAAGACTACTGAAATTAAATATAAATAAAAATTACTAACTATCTTCAAACTATGAACGTATTAAAAAAAATCAATAATCATCAAACAAAATACTAGAGCATATCAATGATCATAAATTATTAGAGACATGTTGAATATCATCAAACATATTCACATGTAATCTAATTTTATGCAATATCATTAAAATTTAAATTATATAAAAACAACTATGAGCATCAAAGAATCTATATGAATTCTTTCAAATTCAAAAAAAAATATCTTTAAAAAAATATCAAATATTATTGAAATGTATTGACACTTATAAATAAAATTTATTCAATCAAAAAACACTAGAATGTCATTAAATATCATTATATGTTATTGAAAACCACTTGATGTTATTAAAAAATTCGAAAGTACTCAAGAAAATGTAATAATGAATTTTATTAAATTTATGTTGTTAGAAAGTCATGGAATTCTATCAAGAAGTATTGAATGTCATATAGTATCATTAAATAACTTAGCAATTTTTTAAACAAGATGATTACCAATTTGACATTGAGGATCAATTAGTAAAAAATAAAAAAAAAATAGATACAATCAAATATAATTGAAAATATGATCAATACCAATAAAAAAGTAAACTTACAAGTTACAAATAAGTGTCAAATGCTATCAAATCTCTTCAAATATTATCAAAAAAAAAATCTAGAAATTGTGTTCAAGGATTATTTTGAACGACACTAAAATATATTCAAAATATCATCTAGCATTTAAGCAACTATCATGAATTTGTGAAAGCATTTGAACACTAGAGAAAAAATAAAGATTACTTTTCTCATTAGAAAATTAACTCTTATATTATCTTTTTCAGTCTAACTTGATTCAAAATACATTTTGAGGAAGAATGATAGAAGAAACTTCCGAGAAATTTATAATTTGACCGTCTCGAGTTTTTCTTTTAATAATTGATGAAAACTTGATTATGAGACATAATTTTGGTAGTTTTATTTCAATATCGTTTCCAATTTTTCTTCTAGGAATTGATTGTTTTATGTTTAGCATATTATGTTGGTTATCTTCCAGTTCAAATAGAAAGAAATCAATTTCTCTAACCACATAAGTGATGCCTATTATTTTTTAGACTATATTGCATGTTAAATGGTCAATTAGGTTTGGGACCGACCGAGATGCAAGCTGAAAAACAAGAATGGTTTTAAATTAAATTTTTGGTGCAGCAAAGTTAATCAATTTAGCATTATATCTTAAAATCTTTTAATTTTTATCCTTATGAAAATTTACCCAGAACACATAGTAGATTCTAGATAACATTTCAAGTTTACATATTTTTTGTCCGAAATATATATATGTGTGTGTGTGTGTGTGTGTTTATATACATGTAACTATATTTTAAACCATAAAATTTTACCACAAGCACACACCATCACAAACAAATATCCTACTCCCAAAAATAACAGAATATTCTCACAATTAAAATTATATAGTTTAGAAAATCCTAAAGTTCATATGATACAATTCAAGGCTGAAAAGTGAATGTAATTGAAAATACCTTAAAATCATGAATTTTAAGTTCTTGGATTCAATGTTTTTGAAGATTTTCGAGTATCATGAGCACCACACAAACAATCTTCATATGAACATTGCACGTCCACACTCACAAACTCTACATGAATACTATACAAACTCCACATGAACATTATAAGATCACCAAATTTCCCTCTCCCCTCATAAATAGAAGATGAATGGGAAAAAAATCACTATTTCTTTCCAAATTACTAAAGAAGTTTGTTTAAGATTTTGTAAAAAAAGTTGTTATATAAAGATAATAAGTTACAAAAGAGAAAAGACTTAAAGAAAATGATATAGAAGCTTTATATAGGTATATCATTTTCATTAAAAAAACCATAGGATAAACACACACAAATAAAAGTGGGACTAGTTCCCTTTTTATTTACAATTCGAACTCACCACCCCTCATGCTAAGCCAAAGACTTTGAATATTTTTAATTTTCCGAAAAGTCATGTCACACCCACACGACTTTTTATTTGCATGGTTTGTTAATCTTAGATTTTTTTCTAATTTTTTCAAAACAAGTTTATATATGTAAAAAAACTACAATTTTATTATTTATGATAAGTACTCACACAATTAATAAAATCACCCAATGGGTCTTTTTAAATTAATTAACATAGACCAAACAAAAAAACTAAATTAAACTTAAACCAAAACAATAAATATGGTATGCCCAAACATGGGCAAACCCAACAATTTTCACCACTATCATATTTGGGCAGACAAAGATAAATCTTTCATTATAATTTAGAAAACCTAAGCTACATGAAATTTATTTTCTCCCAAAAAATATAATACTATTTCTCATTTCTCATAAAAGAAAAAGTTCTTCAAAAATTAATATTACTCATACATCTACTTGAGAACTCCATTTTTTTCTTCGAGCCATCAACTCCCCATTGATCGAATTGATCTTAGAGAGCAGCCGAAATAAAATTGTTTACATTTATTTCTAACTCATAAGCTTCCCCTTGATCATTTGATCCTCAGGAGTGGCTAGAGTAAAAGTAATATCAAAATATTTTCTCTAAGATTCCTTCTTATCTTGGAAGAAGTATATAAGAGATCTAGATCGTTCATCATTGATCTCCTTGAAGAAGAGGGTAAAAGCATCATAGTTGTATGATTTTTCCTAGTTGTATTAACTGTCATTCCATATCTATGTGGCTTTTTGAAAGTAAGTGTGGAAAATGAGTTATCCATACAAATATAAACAAATCTAAGTACCATGGAGTCAATGCTTAGAGCAACTCCAACCAGAGATGCAAAATGGTGTGCCATCCCCGTAACTGCCAAAATGGCACCTCAAATATTACTTTTCTTTGCTCCAACGGGGATGACATCTAGGTTGCCAAAATAGCATCCATGAAATTGGGGTGCCATAAATGACAATCTTTGAGAGAGAAAGTTAAAGATGCAAAAATACGGTTATTTTATTGTACATTTCAACGTATATATCCAATGGATATATTTTAATTTATTTTATAAATTTGAATGGGCTGCTGCACAATTCAATTCCATCCAGCTTTGTTTTTTTTTTTGAAAGCTCTACTGCACAGCTTCCTTCCAGCAATCAAAAAAAAATCTAAAAAAATTATTTCTTGTCTTCCATATTTACATTCCATCCTTACATTCCTTCCATTAAAATCTGCTAGAAAATAAATATTTCCAAAAAAAAGGTATTTCTTTCTCTTTTATTTTATATTTTGATTTTATAATTAATGTAGATAATTTTCTAATTTTTTAAATTGTTTATACTTTTAATTTTTAATAGATTCAATTGAATGTTTTATAAATTACTCATTATATAAATTGATTAGAATATTTTTTTGTAGATGAATTTGTAATATCATGGTTCATTAACTGATTTGCTAATGAACGAGACCGACTTATATGATGATATTATTCAGAGAAATCCAGCAGATTTGGCACCAATACAAAATGAAATTGTCCCAAATGTGAGAAAGTCGCAAAGGACAAAGAATTTCTCTGTTGAAGAAGATAAATTAATTGTGTCAGCATAGCTTAATGCGAGTAAAGATTCAATTACCGGGAATCAACAACAAAGTTGTGCATTCTGGCAAAGAATATCGCAATACTTAGAACTTAAAGGAGGTAATAATGAAAGGTGTTCCCAATCTTCTATTAAAAGTTGTTGGAGTGATATAAATGCAAAATGTAGTAAATTTGTTGGTTTTTCTTGTCAAATAGAAAAACTATGACAAAGTGGACATACCGAGCAAAATAATGTAAGATTTATAATTTAAATTCAGACACTAGCAAGATTTGATTTCTTAATAATTTATTGAAATTTTTCAAATGGTTTTAGGTTGATGAAGCTAAAGAAATATTTAGTAAGATAATTGGAAAACCATTTTAATACGAGCATTGTTGGAATATATTGAAAATAGAGCGGAAATGGAATGATAATTTGACCAGCAATAAGAGAGCAAAAACTCATTCAACTAGTAGTCCTGCTGAATCAACTCATGTTGAATCCAGCTATTCTACTCCATATTTAGGGGACAATACTGGACCATCGTTCTCTCCCGACCTCAAAAGGCCATTGGGCAAAAAAGCTTCGAAGAAAGAACTTAAAAGCAAAGATAAACAAATTGATGCTGAAAGGTCACTAGATTATCATTACTAGAATAAAAGAATGGAAATAAAACGACAAAAAATTGAGCGACATGAAAAGATTTATGTGCAACAGGAGATAGCACTGGAGTAACATTACAAATAGTTAGAAATTGAAGAAAAACAAGTGCAAGAAATTCAAATGCAAAATGAGATGAAAATTATGGAAACCAATACTACCAGCATGGACCAAATTTCTGCAACATATTGGAATAACTTGAAGATGGAAGTTATGAAAAAGTGGGTTTTATTTTTTAGTCGTTATTTATTATGTTTTAAATTGAAATTTAAAAGATTAATAAAAAAATATATTAAAGTATTAAAATGGCATTTCATTATGGCACCTACCATTGGAGAAAAAAAAATTTTTGAGGTGCCAAAACACTATTCAAGGTGCCAAAATGATATTTGGCACCCCATTTGGCAACTCCCATTGGAGTTGCTCTTATAATTTCTAGCCAAACATTGACCCAATCCAAGCTAATCATAGCTTGGTTAATATAATAAGAATTTATCCTTATCATAGACAAACATCTAACATGTACTATCTAACATTCTCTTATATAGCACATTCATTTGAACATCTAAGATATATCGGACATTCTTTAGAAGAAATTTATATCCCACATTTGTATATAGACAAATGTCTTTGATGCCCAGTATTCTTGATGTCCTTTCATTGCTTATCCTCACTAATATATAGTCTTCAGATGAATATGTCACAACCTATTTAGGGTTCAAAGTGATAAGCTTGGTGGCTATCAAATTTGCCACCAGTTATTCTTCTAATTGACTTTGTCATATAATTCAACACAACTTAAAAAATGTAATGTTGTCCTTTAGGGAAAAAGTGTCAGTCACCATTCCAGCCTCATCTCTTTTTCTATGTTCCTCTTTTTGTTTATTCTACTCGAGGTAGTCCCTCTCGAAGTGTACAACTAATTAGTTACGATAGTATTGAGTTAAAATTTATTATACTTGTTCTTTTATTTTCTTAAGTAACAAGAATATTTGGAATTCCTTTTTTTCTCTATCTCGTAACCTCACTTATTAGGCTATAAATAATGATAACCATGGTAAGGATGTTATTTAGAGCCTAGCTACTCAAGAAAATTACATGTCTCCAAATTCTTGATAAGGAATCTAAGAAATAGAGATGTTTGCACCTCATAATCCAAAACAATTTTTTTAGATACTTGATGGTTAATCAATGATTGATAAATAATCGAGTAGCCATATCAAATTTGTCATGATATTGTATTTTAACCAAGCATCAAATTAATATGATCTTATTTCTCAATATGTTTTTCTTGTATATCAATTCTGACTTTTTCCACACGTCATTTGCTTTTATGGTAGTAGAGATATGATGAATGTTGTCTTTTCAACACATTATCTCATTATGGTAAAAACCTTCTTGTATAATTTTTTTCTACTTGGCTTCATCCATATTTTCTAGTTTTGTTATACCAAGAGATAGTTCAAGTAAGCCATTCATCATTAAAAGATCAAACAACTTTATTTTTCATATCGAATAGTAGGATGTATCTAACCTAATCATACTAAGTGAACTATTTTCTTCATTATTCTTAGATAAAATTATTCTATTACTAGAAAATAAAAAAAAGTTAAAATAATCAATTCACTAATATCACTTGTTGGGGATCGACCGCGATGCAGCCCAAAAATCAAGAATGATTACGAAATGAATTTTAAGTGCAAAAAAGTTAATCAATTTGACATTATATCTTAAAATTCTTTAATTTTCATTCAATTGAAAATATACCCAAAATATAAATTAGAGTCCAAATAATATTTCTACTTTATAGATTTTCTAATCGAAATACACATACACTCACACCCACACACAGACACATGTGTGTGTGTGTGTGTGTGAATATACCCGAATATATATATATATATATATAAAATAAAAAAATTAACAACAAACACAAGCTATCACAAACAAATATTCTACCCCCAAAAATGGTAGAATATTCATACAATTAAAATCGCATAGTTTAGAATATCCCAAAGTTCGTATAACACAATTAAAGATAGAAAAGTAAGTGTTATTGAAAATATCTTAAAATCATGAATTATAAGTTCTTGGATCCAATGTTTTTGAAGATTTTATAACACCATGAGTACCACATGAACTCAACAGGAATATTGCATGATCATCTACTCTTCCCCATTTCTCATAAATAGAAGATGAGTGAGAAAAAGAAAATGTTCTCTCTTCAAAATTATTACAAAAGCTTGTTTAAGCTTCTGTAATATTGGTTACATAAAGATAACCAGTTATAGAAGAAAAAAATCTTAAAACATGATATAGAAGCTTAATATGGGCTTATCATTTTCTTTAAAAAACTAGAAGAAAAACCCATGCAAAGAAAAATGGGATGATTTCCCATTTTATTTTTAAATTGAACTCGTACCACATCTCATGCAATGAGAAAGGCTTTGCATGATTTTCCATATTCAATCCCAATTCTTTTATACTAATAAATTTGTATGGTTCTTATCAATATATTCAAAAAGGGGGAAATATTTATGATTCTTATGTCCTATATATAAAAGTTATAAGACTAACTATGCTTTATGAAAGTGAATGTGGTGCAACCGAGAAGTAATATATACAAAAAAAAAGAGGTTTCCAAAGATGATAATGGTAAGATAGATATATGGTAAGACCAACAAAGATAGAATTAAAAATGGAGTTATTAGGAAGAAGATGGTAAGACAAGAGAGAAACTATCTGAAGTTGTTTGATCCAGTCTAGCTTAGAACTCCTAGTATACTAGTTAGGAAGTGTGAGGTTATTTAGGTGAAAAGAAAAAAAAACAAAGATAGACATTAGAAGAAGCGTGTAGAAGTTGTTAATAAAAATTTAATAAGAATAAGATCAGGTATGATTTTTAACAAAGTAGATAACAAAAAAGAATTCATACAATTAACTTATAGTAGTTGGGATAATGCTTGGTTGATGATAATGATCAATATATTTCAAAAAAAAAGTCACCTATAGATTCCTTTATAATCAAAACATCAAAGCAAGCCCTTTATTATGACTTCCAAATTAATTAATTTTAAATTACAAAAAATGGTCAATAAATAACTTTTTTTTGAACATGAGTGTTTTGGTAAATACATTACCCTTGATCTAAAGGTGAGCTTTAGACAAAAAATCTTATGAATAAACTACATCATTAGAGCTGCTGCAACTATATAAACTAACTCATAAAAGTTATAACATGCCATTTTTTATAAGTAATAAAAACACACTATCAAGAATATGTACAAACTAATACAACATAAAATTGTTACATATATTTCCAAATAACATATAAATATATGTTTCTTTTTCTTTATGATAGTCACTACATCTTAACTTCCATTCATGTCATATTCTATTTCTTTCACACTAGATATGGCATGTTGTAGTTGTGAAGGCAACTTTCTTAATGTTGTTCTTTGGAGAATTTTCTGCATATTACTTGATAAGGTGCTTGAAAGAGATGAAGATTGAGAACATGTTCTCCTTCATTTCTTTATAGATTTTGATTACTAGCCAAATTTCATTGTCGAAAATACATTCAAAAAAGATGTGTTTTCTGATTTTCAGACTCCCATAAAATTCATAATATGTGTTTCAGGGGGTTTAGAAAAGTTTGTTTTTGGTACTTAGGTTTCCTCATTTATCAATCCATAAAAATATAGCATGTTTGAGAATTCAATTGGGCACTCAAATCACTTTGGTCCAAGTTAGCTTCTCTTTTGAATGTTGTGATGAGAGGAAGGCAGGAAGTTGTCCATGTCCACAAGTATCATGTCATCTGCTTCCCATTTTTTAATCATATGTTTTGCTTGTTGGACTCAACTAGCCTTTTGTATCAAGATATCCCTAATTGAAATTAGGGACTTTCAAAAGGGAGGATACCAAAGATGAGCCATAGTCATAATAATGTTAATTTGAAATAATTTAATTATATTTATATGTAATTGATGAATAAATTAATTATTAAAAATTGAAATAAATAAATTCAAATATACAAAGACATTGAAATCAAATATTATTGACTGATTCACAACTTTCACACTTACAAATCTACTTCCAAGTTCCAAGATGCAAAGGCATTATTTTTAGCTAGTGTGGAAAGTGGTAGAGAATTAATGTCATCATGAGAAGTTATAGGAACAAAAATGATATGATATAAAAAGTTTAAAATGAATCTAGAGAAAAAAAAATATAGAGAACTTAACAAGACTATATCAATTACTTCAAAAAAAACAAGAATATATTATTACTAACTAATGAAGGTAAATTTTCGATCAAAGATAAGAATGATAATGATGAAAGAATAATGTAGGTTGAACTAGGAAGAGAGAGCACGAACTTGGATGAAAAAGAAAAATGTGAAAAGGAAAATAGACAACAACCCAACTTAGAGAAATCAATTTGTAGATAACTAGCATTTAGTGCCTAGTGGCTTCATTGACCATTTGAGTGTATAGCATGAAACTAACATTCTAGAGATTATCTAATCTATCCATCATCATCTAGCAATGTAATGTAATACGAAATATCATTCATCAATTCTTAATTATACCAATATTAATTTGTGTCACTTCATTCATCATCATCTTGTAGTGTAACTCCATATTACATCACAAATTACAATAACCTTGACATGTACATAATATGTCTAATAATATGATCCATTTGAAGCAAGTTTTAAAATCTAGTAGTCCCAATTATTGACTTTGATACGAAATGTTAAGAATCCACACTAAGCTCTAATACTAAATATTGCAAATCCATGAGGTACTAAGGATGGATGATGATTGTGATTTATGATTTATGATGTGTGATAAATCAACTACAAATAGAATTTTTATAGAAGCACACACGTACCACTAGAGAAGAGGGAAGAAAGAGCAAAGAAGAAATGAGAGGAAATAATTTTCACTATTTAGAAAATTAATTGTGATGTATCCTTATTTTGTGTTCAAACTATCGAATATTCTTGAATATTTTAGTATTTTGAGATAATGTGTAAGCATTGAAATAGAATATAAATGGATTAATTTCATGAATATTTGAGTTTTGGTGGATTTTAATGAATAGTCATGAAATCGATAAGCTCTTGGAGGCTTTTAAATAATTGATAGATTATGTATAATCGAGTAGTTTCAATATTTATTCTTAGTTGAAATTCTACCTAATTCTTCATTGTAATCATTGAAATTCATGATTCTACTATCTCATCAGTACAATCTTTTAACTAAACAATATATTCTTTGTGACTATATTATTATTATGAAGTTACAACCATGTTTATCTTATAACAATTAAATGACTGTGATATTAATGTCATGCCATTGTAACCAAGTATACTACAAACACAAAAAGTCACAATTACTTCCTAGTACTATAATTTTATCTTTAATAAGACTTTATAGTCTCAATTCAAAGTAACTGTCTTTTTTACAAAATCATGATTTTTGAGCTACAAGAAGTTGTAAAGCCAAAACTAATTAGGCAAAAGTCACAGACTTTTTGCAAAGTCATGAATTTTTAGATACAAGAAATTATAAAACCAAAACTAATCATGTCAAATTCATTGTAATTATTTAGCACAATGACCTTTGAACACAAAATATTATATAAGGTATTTACTTGAGTATGACCATTCTTCAAGGTCATAACATATGTCCTCAAGAGGAGGCAAATGCATGACTTTTATGTCAGGCTAATTGCTAGAGTAATAGCCCCATTATAATATTATGACCATATGATATATGAAACAAGTTAATCATTCTGTTATGATCAATCTTAGTATCGCAACCATAAGATACACATGAGAGGTAATTTTCAATGCTACAACCATTTCCAATATCATAGTTATATATTTTACTACTCATTGTGTTGTTGCCATATGTTGTACATGAGAGGTCATTTCTAATATTGTGAGTATTTCTAGTGCTACAACCATATGATGAATGAGAGAGACAAATGTTAAGATTATGACCATTCCCAACACTACAATTTGTATTACAATGACATTTGGCCCAAGTATCAGATATTGACATATTGCCCACCACTACAAATTTTTCTTATAGAAAGATTAAGAGATATTTTAGAGTCAACTATTTCTAGAGTCGTGACCTTGATCTCAAGAGATAAAAGCCAAAGTTGTGGTTTTTTATGAAAAGTCATGACTTTCCATCCTAAGCAGTGGAGAAACATTCAAGTATAAAAGTGCAAAGAGAGAGAAATCTTTTTCTTTTTCAATACATCAAGTAGAATCCAAAGTTTGTGTAGGACTCTACAAGCAAGCATAGGACACAATATATCAAAAATATCATGTGGTCTATACTTTGTGTAGACCACATGATTTATAGATGGCCAGACTGGGACATCTAGAATGTGATGACCCTTTCTAACTAGGTTGGTTTATTGTTTTTGCAACTCCATTCAATTAAGAAGCACTGAGGGGAGTTTCTTGATTAGAAATAACTTGCTGCATGTAGAATTCATGAGGGAGACATGAATATTTTTTTCTATTGTCTGTGCGAATATATTTTACCTTTTTTCTAGTTTCCCTTTCCACTAGGGCGAAGAACTACTTAACAATATGTAACAATTGATCTTTGTGATTCAGATAGCATAACCTTATTTCCTTTGAGCGATCATGAGGGAGGGTGAAAAAATATTGAGAACAACGTAAGAACTTCCTTCTTTGAGAAACATGCACAAATCTGAGTGAACTAAATCAATGAGATACTTTTTCTCAAAGCAGAATAAGAATACTAAAATATAAACAACTTTTTTTTTTCAATCATACAATATGGGCATTTTTAAAAGTGACTAGTTAGTATAGGTAAATAATTTTGATGGGATAATTATACCCTTCTCACTCTTGTGATGTTGATTTTTGTGCCATAAATCAGTGAAAATCATACTTTCAACTATATGGGTTGAATTATTTAAAATTCTAATGTGTGACAATTATATATTTTAATTTCTTGAGCCTTTATCAATGACCATTGATCCTCTGATATGTTTGCACTTTCATTTTTTAAGATAATTAAAATAGACATCATCATCTGGTTGTCTAGTGTAAAAAAGGTTCATTCTATTATCATGAATGTGTTTAACATGCTTGAGAAGAAGAATAATTCTATTAAGAACATTTTGAAAAACATCACCCACATTGACAATCTCAATAACATAATTATTGGTCATTCTATCTATCCCATAAAATGTAAACACATTATGATTGAAAAGTTTTATGGGTTGCCTCTCCATTATCTATCTTGCAACTGAAATCATTATTATTGAAATTCACTAAATCATTATAAAGTAAATGAAGGTTCTACACAATCATGGAAGTGAGTTCATCATCTTTGATCTCTCGTTCTTTTTAAGTTCCTCTCAATCTATTATTCTTCTTTTTTAAAGCATAACAAAATCTTTTGAAATGTCATTTTTCATATAGTATTAATATTTAGCATCTGAAAATTGACTTCTTGAATCCTCTCTACTACTTTCACTATTTCAGAAATCTCATATTCTACTTTCCCTCTTGCCCTATATTATATAAGCCTCAGCTAGAGAAGTACATTGATATTTTCTCCCAACTTTCTCATCCAAAACACTAAATTTAACATTCTCAATGGTCAATTCCTACTTTGGAATAGTGTTCATAAAAGACATTCAAAATATCTCATAAGAGTCAATAATGTTGCCCTAGAACTACAATTCTTGAAAATTCTCATCAATTTTGCTCACGTAGAAAATAATTAATTTATGATATCTTTTAAAGGTATTTAAATGATTTATAATTAGAGTGACATCATGATATCTTAAAAAATAACAAATTTTCATCAAATACATTTTATTATTTCCAATTTTTTAGCATTGGGGTTTTTAAATTTAATCTACGAAAGATTATTATTTCTCTTCATTCATATGATTCAGAACATTATTGTTTTGCATTAAAAGTACCATGTTTTTATGGAAGTATTTGGCTTGTTTCTTTTGGTGTATGCACTATAATGGGCATACAAGACTTGTATTTTATGAAAATAGATTTATGGTGAGTTTTGATGAAAAATAGTAAAATCAGTTATAAATCAAGTATAAAAGTCAAACCTGTGGAAAATAGAAATGAAGTATAGTAGAGTAAAGTGAAATCACAATATTTTAAATGTCTTTGCATCATTAACACTAGTACACATCTTTAATGTTGTCATGACAGGTATTTATTGGCCACGACTTTATATAGTAGTCACGATATTCATTAACATTATGATTCTACCATATTCTTACACTATCTTTGCACACCCTATACCTTCTTATTAGTTGTGATAACCTTTTTGAATCATTTATATATTTCCTCAAAAATATATTTTCAATCATGACATTATTTTAATGTAATGGCAGCCAAAATATTGACTTTCAGTCACAATATCGAAATAAAGTTATGACAATGCTTGCATGATAATATGAAGTTGTGATGTACTTTTTGTACCATGAAGTCATTATTATAGAACCAAAATTACATTCTTTGAAGCTATGTTATATCATGACATTTTTTCACATCACAATATCATACTCAAGGCCATGATTGGTACTAGTCATCATCTTTGTTTCATGTTGCAGCATCATCCTAACACATATATAACAATGGCACAACATTGAACATTATATTTCAAGACATGATTATTATAGAATAACTTCAATGCAATCTTCCACCATAATATCAACTAAGCATCATGAATTAGAATTCATTAAAGACACTATAGTCATCAATATGATGCAAAGATATAAAAGTTGGACTTAATGAATTTCAAGGGAGAGAGAATAATTTAAGAGGAAAAAAGAGAAATCAAGAAAAAACTTCAATACCTCCTTGAATAGGGAAATAGAATAGAACCAACATGAAATAGATTGAATTGAGGATTGGATTTAAAACCTAGATCCTAATGTTGAGTTGTCGACTATCCTTGGAGATACATGATTTGATGAGGTGATTGTGATTCCCAAATTACTTTGCTTGATTTCCACTCTAATGTCGAGCTTGTTAGGAACATGTGGTTAGTTTTTGTAATTGTGTATGATGAATATGATTTGTAATAAATTATCATGGATTTGTTATACGTTGAATATTGATGAATATAGGTGTGTCTTAGAATGTCAATCTAGGGTTCCACCATTTCGGTGGACCCATGTGTGTTTACTATGGTTGAAAATGATAGATAGGCCATGAGATACAACATTAGGGGCTTGCATTGATAAGAAGTGATAGCTCTTTGATCACTTTTCTCTTGTGATTGCTTTATTATGAGAAATTACTTGGTTGACATAAGTTCAATTGAAGCGAGTATGACACTATGAAAGCCAAAAGTATAAATATTTTGATGACCATATCATTATGTATTTTTAAGAAGAACTGACCTAAAAATAATATGGGAGTATCATAGAATGTCTAGCCTAGAGTTTCATTAATCTTTGGATATTATGTGTTGGTTGTGATAGATTATGATAAGTAAGTTATGAGATACATACAAGTGGATTTGTATGAACAATAAGTGACATCCATGCATTCACATCACCCTTGTGAAGGTTTCTATGAGTAAGATTTATAGGGTGGTGTAAGTTTTATTGATAAGAATATGACACACATGAAATTAAAAATACAAATATCATTATAACTATATCATTGTATGTCATACAATAAAATTGATTTCATATATTAAAGATATGGATAGTGGAAGCAATCATCATGGGCAATTTATGAATTACCAAAAAGGAGTAGGAATTGTAGGGTGGCAGCCCATGTGCAGCTTTAGTGAATAATGATAAGTATACTAATGATTCAATCACAGGGGGACCATCCATGCTAGTGATAGCCCTTGGTTGATAACCTCTTGAAGGCTAACAAGATGATGAGAGATTCCATTTACTCTTACCCTTTGTCCAACAAATGTGTATAACATTGTCACAACATCAGAGCAAACATTATTCTATACAAGAAAGTAAACTAACTATATAATCTACATATCTATACGAGACCTAATTTTATCTTGTTAACTTGAGCAATTAGTTTATTACTTGTAATATATGTGTTGAATTTTATTAGGTGCACACACATGTCTAACATGGTTTTGGTATAGTATCAAAAAGTGATTTTTTGACATCATAGAAAAGTCACAATAATTATCATCTAGCCATTATTTGATATGACCACATGCTTAACTATGTAGTAACATGTACTCATTTTTCTAATTAGACTCATTAAGTTTAATCATATCCCTAATACTATCTTTCATATTACTCTCAAGAATAAGAACTTTCAATTTTTATATCAATTAATAGAATTTTTAAAACTTGAAAATGAATGTAGAGAGAGAAAAATAAAATGAGCATTGAACAATATCAAATCAATGATGACTAATCATGATAAATCATTCATCTAAGATAAGTAAGACAATGATGAAAGAATAATGCAACTTGAACTAGGAAGAGAGAGCATGAACATGAATGAAGATTGAAAAAATTGTAGAAATGTAGGTTGACTAAATATCCACGGAAGAAAATCAAATACTGGATATCTAGTTTTTAATGATTTCATCAATCTTTGAGTGTGCAACTTGAAACTAACATATAAGTTGTTCACAACATGCACATATCAAAGAGTAGCAAACTTATTCATCATTATCTAACAATGTAATGTAAACTGAAACACCATTCATCAATTATGAATTATATTAATAACATTAATTATGTCTCTTAACTCATCATTTTACTAAAAACATAACTCTAAATTGCATCTAAAATTGCAAATGTCTTCGCATGTATATAATAGGTTTAATTATACACTTCATTTTAAGCAAGCAACATCTCATAACTCTAAATTTGACATTTCATTCCATAATAAAGTAAACCATATCACATATATAAACATATCAATGATGAGGCAACAAAAACATGCAAAACCAATGATTAACCTTCATCAAAAAGAACAAATTACAACATCTAACACAAAATTATTCATGTGTGTTAATTTTTAGATTCAAACAAATAAATTACAATATCATTAAACCATATTCAAAACACAAATGACAAAACCTCTTCAACAATGTTTTACATCAAAATTTTAAAATGATTGTGTAGATGTAAGCAAAAAAAAAAAAATATGATATAGTGTTAAGTAAAATAACTTGTCAAGAGAACATATTTTATAAAGCCATAATCACATATCTAGTGGAGCATAATCACATATTATTTTCTTCATTACAATCTCTTTTACTTAGAGTCTTAATGGAAATTGCCTTAAAATAGTCACCACCATCAAATAGTTAGAAAGAGCAAAGGGTTCACCTCACCACATGAAATAAAATAAAGTGAAAAATTAATATGGCAATAACCAATAGTCCTAATTGCCATGATGTTGATGAAACCTTTCGCACTTAATAGAAATTGTGTGATGCTCATTTGAAACACAACTTAATGTGGGTTTTAATCTTTCAATCTAAATACTAAAAAAATATTAAGATATTGCAACCTCCTAAGAGAATGAAGAATGATGCTCAAACGCATAAAAACAAATTAGTAATGTTCAAGGGAATTAAGTTTCATAAATAATATAAAACACATCTATTTTTTAAGACATATTTTCTCCCTCTTAATTTATGCATTTTGTAATAAAAAATTATTTCCATAACCTTATAATTTAACTTTATTACTAATTTCCATAACTTTGTCCTTTCTAATATATAATATTAAATATATATATATATAGTTGCATAATAGCACACATATGTAGACACATACACACATTGTTGAGAGAGAAAATATAGTTTTTAAAATTTAGAAGTCACATCATAAAAGGAGTATCTTAGACTATTGTAAATACAAAGGAAAAAAATGAAGAGAGAAAAATAAGGATTGTTATATTTATAATACTTTTCCTTGAATGACCATACCATCAAAGAACATGTCTCATTACAACCTTACTAGGAAAAACCCAATGGGACAAAAACTTAGTGAAAGAAAATAGTACATGTAATTTGAAACAATAATTACCTCTTTAAATTCTTGCTAGGAAAATTCCAATAGGATAAAAACCTAGTGAAGAAAAAAAAAGTATAGTATACCACTAGTATTCAAGACTCCCCCTGATATCTTAATATCTCAGTTTGGAGTTCGTGAAGCCTCCTCATTCCAATTTGATATATAAATTTCTTGAAGGTCTTAATAGGCAATGCCTTAGTGAATAAATCTGTAAGATTATCACTAGAACTGATTTGTTGTATGTTGATCTCACCATTATTTTGAAGTTCATGCATGTGAAAGATTTTTGGAGAAATATGTTTAGTTTAGTTTTTTTGATGTATTATCCTTTTAATTGTGTAATACAAGCATCATTATCTTTATATAATATTATTGTTGTTTTTAAAATAGGAGGAAGACCACTAGAGTCATGAATATGTTGAATCATGGATCTCAACCACATGCATTCTCTGCTTGCCTCTTATATTGCTAATAGCTCCAAATGATTGGAGAAGTTTACCACCATGGTTTGATTAATAGATCTCCAAGAGATAGCAATATTGCCGCAAGAAAATATATATACTATTTGTGATCAAGCCTTATGAGGATTCGAAAGGTATCTGACATTAGTATAATCAAGTAACTTTGATTTTGATACTTTACAATAAAAGAGCCTCAAACCACCCGCCCCAAAAGGGTGTCTCAACAAATATTTTACCTCATTCCAATACCTAAGAGTAGACACTAAGCTATATCTTACAAGTAAATTAACTGGAAAGGCTATGCATGGCCTTGTACAATTTGCAAAATAAATTAGTATTCTAATTGCACTTAAGTATGGTACTTTTGGACCAAATAGTTTCTCATTCTCTTCTTCAAGATAAATGAATCTTTATCCACTTTAAGTAATCTTACAGCTATAGGGGAGTTAATTAGATGAGCTTTGTACATGAAAAAGTACTCAGGACTTTTTCAATGAATGTTGATTGATGGACAAAAATATCATATAAAAAAAATATTCGATCTACAGGCTAAGACAACATCTAGTTTTACCTTGATTGTTCATCTCAAATTCTTTTTTTAAATAATTAGTAGTTTCTATGAGTCCTTTAGGGCTCCCTAATAGATGTAAATCATCCACATATACTGCTATAATTGTCAAACTAACTTTTGTTTTCTTGATAAATATACATATACATATCCATTTTTCAATAATTGTGTAACCAAACAATTATACCACAGTCAACAAAATTGTTTGAGTCTGTATAAGGATCATTACAACTTTATTAAATATATACCACATAGTTTTGAAAATTTTACTTTATGCAACATAAATCCTTTATGAATTTTCATATATATGTCACTATTTATGAATATGTACAAATAAGCTCTGATAACTTTCATCAAATGCATTCTTAGTTATTATGAGACTGCCAGATATATTAAATATATAAATGTGATTGCAACCATTATTGGTGAATATGTCTGCTCATAGTTAATATTGGGTCTTTGTGAAAAACCTTGGGCAACAAGGTGAGATTTATATCATATGATTTCATTATTTTCATTTCTTTTTTTGTACACTGACCCATCTATATCCAATATGCTTAATAGTTCCAGGGGTTGGAACTACTAGTCTAAATACCTCTCTTTTAGCAAAATAATTCAATTTTGCCTTAATTGCTTCTTGATAAGGATATTTCTACAGTCCCATATTTTTTCTTGATTTATATAATTTATATAGATCGCTTCATTCGTATTAAATAATTGGTTAGTTACTACTACTCTTGTAGTAATTTATTTTAACTCTTATAATGTATTTGGTTCAACATGAACTGAATGGATTGTAATAAGCTCTTTCAAGAGTAATTTCATTAGAAATGAATTCTACAGAAGTAAGCAACTTATTAGATTTTATTTTCCTTTGGAAATAATATTTATATCTAATTCGATCTTATATATTTCAAGTGTGGTTTAGATGTACCAGTTATAATATTTATTGAATCCCCTATAGGGATATCAATATGTGCGGGTACATTAATAGCTAGAATATGTGACTTTATCACTTTATTAGGATCAATAAAAGTGTCTTGTAATTGATCTGGAAGATCATGTAGATGAAGGATTATTTGAACTTTCAATTCAGGTTAAGCTCCAACAATGATGGTGTATTCTAAGTAATTTCACATCATTTATTATAAATTAACTTACTTCCCTCCAATGGGGAAAAACATATTCATCAAAATGACAATTAGCAAAATGGGCAGTAAAAAGATTATTAATTAAAGGTTTCAAATAATGGATACAAAAATAAAATCCACATAAATACCCAAGAAACATTGAGGACACATTTTAGAACGTTGATTTTGAGGAATAAGGACACAAATGGCACAATCAAAGACACATAAATGAGAAATATTTAGTGGAGAGAAAGATTCAACTTACTAACATGTAATAGGACATGGTCCCAAGTAGATAAAAGTAATTTGGTTTCTAGAAGTAATGGTCTAGAACCCATTGCAAATGCTTAATGAAAGATTCAACTAGACTATTCTAAGAATGAGTATGAGCAACAAGATACTAAACCTCATTACCTAATAACATGCAGTAGTCATGAAATACTTTAGAAGAAAATTCATTAGAATTATCTGAATGGATATAGTCCTAATTGGATGATCAGAAAAATAGGCTTAGAGTTGATAATTTATGCAAGTAAGCTAGCAAAAGCAAGGTTTCATGTTGAAAGAAGGAAAACATGATACCAACGAGTGGATACATCAACCAAAACTATAAAATAATGGAAATGTCCACACTAGGTGGGTCGATAGGTCCACAAATATCTCTTTGAATACATTCTAAAAATCGAAGCGGATTAAAATCAACTTTTAGAAAAGAAAGATGAATGATCAACTTCTGAGCGTAAGCAAGATAATTGTAATGAGTAAGATTGCATATATGATTAGTGGTCAAAGAATTACCATTAGATTGGTGATTAATGGTAATTAAATATAAATCATTCATGCCATAGGACGATGAGAGTTGAGTTACTGAACTTTAAGTTCAGAATGACATAAGATTCAATGGCATTAATTGTGATTAAATATAAATCACATTCTTGTGATCATAATTTATCATCACTTATTGTTTCTAGATGATATCTATTCCAATGAATATCTTTAAAACTAAGTAATTTGCATTTGGATTGAGTAGAATAAAGGACATGTTGAAGGTGTAAAATAATGTCACCTTGTAGAATAATAGTGGCTCAACAAAGACTTTATTAGGTCAAAATCACCATAAATAGTAGTAATATTTGAAGGGGCTAATGATAAGTGGGAAAAATATTTTTTTTTTCTAAAGAATTAATAAGTGATAGCATAATTGACCAGACAAATATCTTAAATGATTTTGACTCGATGTGACAAGCCAGGAGATGCATCCATGTGATTAGAGTGAAGCAAGAGGTTTAACAAATGTCATAAACAACAAATTACGTCAGTAGAATATGTTGATAACATATTGTAAATAAAGAAAAATAGAGATTAGAAAAACATGAATTATTATATTTCACTTTGATCATGATTATTTATAGTCCTATACAAAGGTCAAAGGCCAGAGCAACTCTAATGGGAGTTGCTATAAGGGGTGTCATCTCCATAACTGCTAAAATAATACCCAAACAATAAAAAAAACTTGCTCCAATGGAGTTGGTATAAGAGGTGACAAAATACCATTAAATATCATGAAGTGTTATATTTGACAACATTGGAGAGAGAATATAGAGGATGCAAAATAGCAGTTATGGTTACTGTGCATCTCAAATGATCTTTCTCATAGGTTGAAAAAAAAACTTTAATTAAAAAAATATTTAATTATTAAAATAACACCTTATTTTGGTACCTACCATTGGAGTAAAAATCTGTTTAGGGGTGCCAAAAATACTGTTCAAGTTTGCAAAATAATATTTGGCACCCATTTTTTAGCATCTCCCATTAGAGTGCTCTTACAATGAGAAAATAAAAAGTCAAAATTTAAAGGACTATCATGGATAATGATCATTCATTACAGACGTATATATATATTTTTACTACTTATTTGATACTCAATTACTTTTATTAATAAATCTGAAATTTTAGCTGGTGTTGAGGCCTTGAGGGTGATCGAGGGGCGAGGGCGAGGAACAATGGCTTCGGGAGAAGTAAGGGTGGCGAAAATGAGGAACAAATCAAGCAAGAAAATGGAAAAAAGTTCAGGCATATCACCTCGCATTGCTTCCTTGATAGTTGCCAAGAAGCGTCGTCGATCTGGTGAACGCGCCAAATGCCAGGTCGTTAGTCATATTTATATTGTTGATGTCTTCTATTTCATTGCTGTATACTTCCCAACCGAAATGATTCAATGGACACGTTGAAATTTCCCTCCCTCTCTATCATATTCGTTCAATCCATGCCCAATAAATGAAATCCTACCTCATTGAGAGTCCGATAATTGAGCTTTGTTTGTGCTATTTCTTTCCAATTGATCATTTATTTTCATGCGTGGTGAGATTTTGTGTTCTTATTAGAAGTTTAAGCGTGCTCAGAGCATTGGGTAGTGTCCAAAGAGGTGATTTGTTTTTTGTCAAGCATATAATATATTCAATATAAATTAGAAGAGTTCTCATGTCATATAACGGTGCTTCAATATTTTTAATATACTATTACATGATATCCTATGTGATCACCATTTTCTTTGTCCCGTGTCATCATCATTATTATTAGCCCTAGAGGTTCAGTTAAGCATTTTTCAACTAGTACCCGGATAGAGGTAGATTGAACACAAGTATTTTTTATACTAAGAACCACATTAATTGGGGTTCATTTTGGGGGTATTTTAAGTGGATTTATATTTGATTATCCAAAATCATATCTTTCAAGTCTATCTTGATTGACTGTTAGACTCTATTGATTCTCATGAGATTGTGTAGGGCCTCAATAGTATTTTTTTAAAATATCATTTCTATCTTATTCGAGTAGAATTAGTTTTTGTTTAATTTATGTTTATCATGTTGTTTGAGGTAAAATATATTTTCTTTTGTGTACTTGCTATGAGAAGAATAAATAGACCATGGGACCCATATGTGATTTCATATTATGAGAGATGACATTCTTACTTACAATTAATTAGGGCCAAAATGTAGGCTACTCATTCTACTCACAAGCATACACCAATAGTTGCAATCCATGCCATCATTATTACTAGAAGATATTCAAAAATCTCATTTACACTTACCACAAAAGCTTCAAAGAATACAAATATAATCATAACTTAGATCTCTAGTCATACTATAGACTTCTGACTAATTGATTTTTGGAGCCAACTTTAATGTGACATGTATTTGTTCTTGATGTTTTGATATGTTTTATGCTCATATAGATAATGCTTTGGTATCTATTGGTTAAATTTCTCAAGTTAATTGATTATGATAATATTACTTTGAATATTATTGCTCTTTTTTTGTCACACACACATATATTGATAGATTATATGTAAATTGTATTGCTAAGCAACTCAATTTTAATATTATATCATCTTATTTTAATATTATTATACAATACATAATTGATTGTCATAGAGGATGATTGTTTAGGTACTTAATTTAACGTATGAAGATTGTTATATTGATTTCATTTGTTTTTGGATATATCTTCATGTTTCAACTTCAATTTGATACATGTTGAAGAGTGTCCTTAAGATAAGAGTACTTCAAGTATTTGCTTATTATATAGCCATAATTGAGATTAATGAAATGCATGAAATATTTTTATTCAACATGTTAAAGATGATGTCAGAGTGATGAAAGATAACATTGGTCACTATCATTGTTTATTTTGATATGTAGTAATGTTCTTGATTGACATTGGTCTCCATTATTAGGGATGGAAACACTTAATTTTGTTATTATTAAAAAAGAAAATTTTATTCATCATTTTCATCTAAATTGTAAAGGAATAAGAATTTTGATAAAATCTGAAGTGTGTTCGTTATCAATTATTTAATTTGGATATCAACTTCTAAGTTTCCCAATCCATGAAAATGTGCAACTCATTTCATCTTATTTTACTAGAAAAAAATACAAGTACAACCATGGCTAATTTGTTGTTGGCCTTATATTGTGATATAGTTTGAGTTGGATAAAATATAACGATTAATTATTGACATTATTATGATAGTTTATAGAGTTTCATATGTTTATAATTCATTTTTTACACTATACATCAAGTGGTTTGAAGCTCAACTTTTTTTAAAATTTTTTGAGGACTATGCAAATATATGACATTATATAAACTATACCACATAATTGATGAATTTGTGACTACTAAAGAAGACAAATCTTATGACTATACTTTTATTTCTTATTTATTTGCTTAGTAAGTTAGTTTACATAGGGTTTTTGTTGAGATGGATCCAAACTTGAAATGAGGCAAAAAGAGATTTTTTATATGATTTATTTATATTTATTTGGTGATATTTATTCATATTTCAGGAGTTAGATTTGTTTGGCATATTTTTTAATATAAATTTGATTGATGTTTCATTTTACTACTTGAATTAAAGTAATAAATTAATATGGTTGTAATTATTTTTAAATTGATTATGAATAGGGTGATGCATAGTGATTCATTAATTAAAAATGGCCCTGCTGCCATCTCTATGTTTATATAGGTACACATGAGTTTTTGTAATTTAATACTTATTTGTCTCATGACTTAAGCTTAACTGGTTGCATGTTGATTCATTTTTATTAAATTTTTTTTAAGTATACCATTTTATTCAAAGTTTGTTAGAAATAATGTAATTGGTTATGAACCTAGTAATTTTAGAGCAAACAAAGACTCCACGTTGTTTTTTTTTGTATTTGTGTAAATGATCCATGATAATTATATATGAAGTTAGTCATCTTTTAACTCTTCATGATTATTTTGTGACACCCATTATGCATAAATACTTGTACAATAGTTCTTGTTAGTTTTCTATCACATTTTTAAATAAATTATACATCTATTTGTTATTCTCTATATTATAAATTGCATTATCATATTTCAAGTCATCTATGTTACTTTTTGAATAATTCATTGTATTTATCATATTTTATTTTTATTTATGAAATAAATTGAATTTTTTATTTAAGTCGAACCTGATCATTAATATAGAATATCAATTTTTTTTATTATGTATTTTATTTTAATTTTATTAAGTATATTATTTTTAATAAAAAATTTTAATAAAAAGTTTAATTTTTATTTGAATTTTCATATTGTGCCCAAAACACACTATCTGGCATGATCCTGCACAACCCCGTATGACCCGATGCTTTTGTGGTTTAGCTACTTGTGTAGCGCCGGGCAAGATATGTTGGCATGGTTGGGCCACATTGAAATGGTGGGGTTGTGAATATAATTATATATATATATAATACTTGTTACAATTAAATATTCTTAAAGTTATGTTATGCTTAAATAATTTGAAGGTTGTATGAATGATTATTAATGATAAATTCAAAGAGGTGAACGTGGATGATGACATATACGAAAATAATATAATTGAAACTTGAACTTGTGTTGATTTGAACTAGACAGATTCATAATGTTACTAAAACTGCATTGCCAGTTCATGCTAATTTTGTGAGAAGCACCACCACATGCCTCTATTGCCATCATCACCACATGCACCATCCATGAGATGTTGAGACTTTTGTTCCAATAGCATAGCCCAACATGAGAGTCATGCTGTTTTTGGCATGATAGGATTGATGTGGAGGTGTCAAATGGCTTAGCCTGGCTCGACCAGGTTTTAGGTGGTCCAACTTGGCCATCGTGATGTGCATGGCACAAAATGGTATAATAATTGTGTTGTGCCTAGCTCGACACGGTTTCATTAGGCTAGCCCGACACGGCCAGTCAGCCCAGCAAGTGATGAAATCATGTTGGGTCGAGCTTATACGAGTTGGTTTTTATTTTTTAATAAATTTGATTTTTTTTTCAGGTTAGTTAATATTTATATATTTTTAATATTCTAATTTTTTTTTTCAGGTTGTTTATAATAATTAGTTAATATTAATTATTAAAATAAATAATTAAAATTTAAATTTTTATTTTATTAAATTTAATAAAACATAAAGTTTATTTATTAATTATTATAATAAATAACTAAAATATTAAAACTCAATGTGTGTTAATGTAAGTGTGTGAATTAATAAATTATTAAAACATAAATATGAAAAAACAAAAATTAATGCAAAATAAAATTTCATAAAAAATTAATATTTAAGTTTCATGTATCAATTCACAAAGGTATGCACAAATACAAAATAATATCACAAATAAAAATTAAATAAATACAAATACAATATAAATGAGTAGAATGAAATAAATTATCAGACATCTGTATTTTTAATCGTCAATTCTCAACGTCATTAATTATTATATCATTCTAAATATCAATATCACATGAATCATCATTAATAATCAATTCCTATGCTTTTGTTACAGTCTCAATATGATCTTGGATGTCAAAGTTCGAATTCTTCAAATCTTCATGCATACTAAAATTTCAATAATATCTAGATATAATCTTGATCTTCTATTCGAAATTATATTCACTACAAAAAAAAAAAAACTCTGATATTATGCTCGACATCAAAGGATTTAGTAGATTCTGTATCATATTAGATAGCATAGGAAAGATGAACACATATAATTTTTATTACTATAATATATTAAGATTCTTAGTATCAGAATACAATAGGATTGAGTAGTAATTGATATCTAAGTATCGAGAAAGCTCATTCCTATTCGATGGTTCTCTCTGTCATTTTTTCATCTCTAACTAAATGAAAAAGTCATCATCTTCGAATATGGTATCTATATTCATACTTGGAGCCTTACTAGTATTATCACTATGCCTAGTACGTAGTATGTAAAGAGCTTAGTCAATTTCTCGTGAATAAATCTTTTAGGTGAGTCTTTTAGGTTCATGCAGAGGAAACATAATTCAAAAATATTTTCTATTCTATTTATCTTAATCCTAGGGTTCATGCAGATAGTAGATAATAAAGAGATATAATAGTAGACTAGTATTTTAAGTATTTAGTTTTTATCTCTACAATCATATCGCTAAATATTGTGGCATCTTAATCTTTCTTAAACATGCGACTAATATTGCATATGCACCTGAGTGTAATGTAAGTCGTTAGAGTATAAACTGATGAATACATGTTTGTTATGTCATAAAAAATTTTTAAAAATTTCATAAATGAAATTCCTGTTGCCTAGTCAGGGTCGTTAAAATAAATTTATCACTTTTATTATTAACGTAGTCAGATATCATGTATTTATATATAACACATGACTTTAACATCAAGTAAATATAATTCCAACAGTATCTCACATTCGATTAAAATTTATTTTTCTCAAGATTCGTAAACAAATAGAAGTTACCAAATTTTTATTATTTGAGGCGTATAAATATATTTTAGTGAGCTATGTATGTTTACTAAAGTGGGGGCATGTATCTTCAACCTTGATTGTACAATCAGATTAATGTTGTGACATATATATTTGACATAGAAATTTTTTTCAAATGGTTCATCTCTAATATTCCTAATAAATTTATTAATCACTATTCTATTCTTTGATACATTATTAAATGTGATACTAAAAATTTTATTTTAAATTTTATATTCTTTAAAAATTTTTATCATGCACTAAAAAATAGACGGGCTATCAAGAGGATGGAGAATCTCAAAAAATTCTAAAATTTTTTTATTTAGTATTTATTTAGAATTTACATAATGAGCAGTAAAATATGCATAAGATATATTATTATGATTAGTTCAGAGATTGGATATTACGGACACTATATCACATAACTATATTTCTTAAATCTATTAATTATTATTTAATTTTCTAACTTATAATATTTTAGTATATCGTTCTTAGATGTAGACTTATGAATCATATGATATGCAGGCTAAAAATATATATGCATGATACTGACTACCTTTAAATTCTTCGAAAATTTTAATCGGAAGACTAATCGTGGTGATCAGTTTGACCATGCCTTTTCTCCCAATTCATTGCAGTATATGAAGGGGGTAAATTTTGAGACCGAAATGTATTTAATTTCATAAAATTTACTGCTGAGTTGAGTTTGTCTAGGATCTAATGTACCATATTTTTTAGTGTATAGTTCGGCATGTCTCTTAAGGTACCCAGTCTCATATGAACTCTTACAGTTTAAAATTTTTTTATAATATTTATAATATTCTGATTTTTTCCAACATCCTTAATATTTTTTTTGTTTTATTGTTTTAATGTCAGTTCGAATTATTGAAGTTTTTCTAATTTTTTGCTTCTAAGATGATTGGGTCGAAGCGACCAGAGAAAATAAAGTTTTGGTAGTCTCGAATTTTTTTGTAAGGTTATTGTTATCTAAATTATAATTTATTTTATTTTCATCATTTAAATTATATTTAATTGTCATTTTTTTTATTTTTTAGACTAGAGAGAGACTAGACCAGTGAAAAGAAGTAGAATATTTAAATTTTAGATTTAAATTTTAAAATTTTAAAATTGTAAAACTAAAAAAAAATAATTGTAAATCATAATGCGTAAATTTTAGTTTTTTTATGTCTGTATCACATGTACACCACAATCTACACAAAGTTGAGTCTAGAAATATGAAATGATAAAATTCTAAGAGAGAAAATTAGAGAAAGAGAGAGAAAAACAAGATATTTATGTTTTTAAAATATAAATCTTAAAATATGGGAGAGATTATATAGATTAAGAAAAGATTTTTTTTTTAATTTTTAATTTTTTTTAAAATTTTAAAATTAAAAAAATGGGCAGAATCCGACGGCCCTAAGGATTCTAACCCATAGTTGTTGGAGGCAAAATCCAACGGCTTAGATTGAAATCTTTTTTATTATCGTTGAATCGGTTTGACCGTTGAACCGACCAAAACATGCCAATTCCAGAAGCTTCCACTTTTGAAATGGATTGGAGGCAGAAAGTCGGACCTCAGATTCGGGTCGAAAAAGACTATGGGTCTGATTAAGGCCCGATTGAAATTTTGGATCCATCAGACCTTGGGTAGTCGGGTTTGAGTCGGGAGCATTGGGCTAGGTGGGTCGGGGCATATCTCGGCTCGTGCCAAGATTCCATGCCCATGGGCCATGTTATCGGGCTGTGCTTTGCCTTCCATGTGGCCCGGTTGGCCTAGGCATGACATGGCACAAGTTGTGCTGTGAATAGGCTCGACACGGTCGAATCAGGCCATGCCGGGTTGACCCATCTTGTTTGACATCTCTAGACTAGACTAGGTGAGTTGGGTTATATCTCGGCTCGTGCAGAGATCTTATGCCCACGGGCCAAGGTACCGGGCCATGCTTGGCCCAGCATGTAGCCCAGTTTTCCTAGATACGGCATGACACAAGTGGTGGCTTGAATAGGCCCGACAAATGAATCAAGCTATGTTGGGCCGGCCCAGCCTGTTTGACACCTCTAGACTGATAGTCTGCCTGACATGGCATGACATGATTAACATTATTTCGAGTAGACTCGTGCCTAACGTGCTAGTTTGTTTTGGGTCGTGTTAGATCATATTGGTTTTGTGGGCCACACACCACATGCACCATCCACGAGTTGTTGAGACTTTTGTTCCAACGACATCTACCATGTCAACATAGTTTGTTTCATTTAAAAAAGTTGTCATGTGAATATGGTGGATAAATATAAATAAAAATTTAATAAAAATCTAAGTTTTACATAAAAAATAGGTCCAAGCATGGGTGAATTATGGAAATTTGGTTACTTGATTTTCTATGACCCATTCTTGGTCTTTGGTCATGGTCAGTCAGTCATCATGCTAGTGGATTATGCCAATGGGCCAGACACGTGGATTGTGCTTGACCCGGCATGAGGCACAATAGCCTTTAGCCCAACACGACAGTCGACATGAGCTGTGCCTTGGGCTAGGACGAGCCAGTTCTAGGCATGGTTTTGGATTGTGTGGTGTTGGGCAAGGCAAGACTCAGCCGGGCCATGCCTTATGCTGTGTTTGGGTTGCCCAGTCCACTTTACCCCTTTATCGTGGCCTAGCTTAAAAGAAATGTTTACTGGGCTGGCAAGGCCTGTGTGACACCTCTACCTCTAATGTTATGATGAAAAAATCAAAAAAATTCATTAATCCGGTAGAATAATGCAAAAACCATAATATTTATATCGATAGTTGAGACAACTCACATGTTCGGTACTCCTATCCAAGTGAAGAAACAAAAGTGATAAAGTAAATAGAAATGAATAATAAATCTCAACAATAGTCGACACTCATTTATACTTAATTTTGATATTCCCAAATTATAGGGGATTAATTCCCAGGTCTTTTATCGGTGAAACATGCTCATCATGTTTCAACATGACCTTACTTGCGAAATAAGATGCTGACCATAAAATCAGATTTCTCGTTTCAAAATGAGTGAGGTGTATATATTTGTACACTATTATATTTATTTTTTTGATGATTAACATGAATAGGGAATGTGCTTTAGCCTTCCTGCTCCAGATGATCCCTTCAATGATTGGCATGGAAAGAAGAAAAAGGGCAAGATGAGGAAAAAGATTGCAGCTGGTAATGGGCTGTCTTTCATAGAGAACATGCCTCCTCATCAGGCAAAGACTCTTTGCCAGAGCAATCTCAAGATGGCTCATTTAGAAGAGAAATATGGGAATGGTGTGGACTTGACTGGTGAGGCAAACGTCTCATGTTTTTAGAAGTACACACACACACAATCTACACATTTATATTGTCACTAATATTGGAGCAGTTGTGTTGCATGGAAAAGATGATAGGCAAGTTGCTGAACTTGGGAGGACTTGTGAAAATGGTGATTACCCATCAAAGTTTCTGTGCATGTGCCTGAACACAATGGAGGAAGTATTTCTCCAAGAGAGTTCCCATGATCACGAGCTTGATCATCGTCTGTTCTTTAATCCATGGGGAATAGAGTTCTTAAAAAGTTGTTCGATCTCAAAAAATATATTGGAGACGAGTGGATCTTCTCTAAGTTTCGAGCAAGTTGCATGGGTGGCTTCTATGGCTGCTGATGCAATTGTGAAGAAGGAGAAAGAAGGTCTAGAAATCACCAGTCCTTTTCTCCTTTTTCTTGTTCAGTCCAAGGAAGCTGCCATCAAGGTGCATGCTTGATCCCTCTTCCCTCCCTATGTTTTGCAAGAACTTGTATTTTTTTTTTTTTTTTTGATTTTTTTTTTAACTTTCTAACTTATGTCAGGTACGTTCCCTGTGTAAGCCCTTGAAAGTTCATGGCATACACACAGTGAGTTTACATGCTGGAGCTTCCACAGATCATCAGATCCATGGGTAATGTGAACGTCATTTCCATGCATAACTTATTGATTCCACGGAACTAAAAATTGAAGCTTTATGTTTTTTCTTTGTTCTTACCAAAGCTTGAATCTCTTTTCCAGTTTGAAGAGCTGCGAACCTGAGTTTGTCGTATCTACTCCTGGAAGGCTTTTGGAGCTAGTTTCCCTGAACGCCATTGGGTTATCTCAAGTTTCCTTCTTGGTAGCTTCTTGACTCTTGTATAATATTGTTGATTTTTTTTTTTTTTAATTTTTCATGGTCATTATCATGTCTGTCATCAATCAAGTCTTATCCTAACTACTTAGGCTATGCTGTGTGAATCATATTTTTTTAGTCAATTTTGTTAAAAATTTTAAATTTTTTATCTATAGTATTTAAGAGGATATTTGTAAGATTTGAAAGTAATAAAGAAAGGTCAATGATAAGAATTGCCTCTGTTTTATGAAGAAATAATATTACATTTGTTATGTATTGTATTATAAGGTGTTTATCCCCATGCCACGTCATGCCCTAAAAAAAGCGGGACCATGTAATATTCGCTTCCAATTTGTGAACTTAGTACTTGTCACTTGTTGAAATGATGGCTCAAAAATCAAATAATTTATCAGTTGTACTAAATTAGACAATTCATTAGTTGCATGATTGCAATTAAGTTTTTTTTTTTTTTTTTGAGATTTGAATTTGATGTGAGAAATCATTTGAGACCAAATTGGTTTTTTAAACACACAATAGTTAGAGGGATTTGTTGACGAGCCCGTTTGTTGTTACTCTTCTAATTTTAGTTCAACCCGAGGACATATGCGGGTTTCATGTCGATGCCATTTCACCTTCACATTAGTGAGACTTTGTTTCATGTGAAATTGGAGCGGTTAAGAGCTCCTATGGGGATGACTTCAAACAACGAGATCCCACATTCTAATAGGTAGTAGATGGGGTAGAGATATTATTTTTCTGGAGTTTTTGATCTGGGTCAGGTCAAACTAGCTTAGTTCGTTACATGCTAGTCTTGGTCAGGATTAGGCTAGCCGGTTTGGCCAGCCGGGCTGAAACTGGCCCACATGTACCATCATGCTGGGTCATGTCATGCCGCGCCTCTCCTGCCAAAAAATTTTGCCTGCCATATTTTCAGCCGTTCTGCGGGGCGGCCAGTGGCACATTAAGGCATGGTTCTCAACCATGCCGTGCCGCTGGCTGTGCTTGGGTCATGCATGAAATAACACATTTCTTATAACCCATCTAGATATTGGTGTCCATCAGCCCTATGACATAACTGAGTAACATAATCACCAAATATACAAGTTTATGCCTTATTTTCACTGCTCTAATTTTGGTTGCTACTGTTCTTGGTGTTCTCTTTTTGAACAGATTATTGATGGGGCAGAATCCCTTTACAAAGATGGCTTCCAGGATGCGCTGACATCTATTAGGAATGCTATACGTGGAAAGCCTCGTATCATTGTTTTCAATGATTCTTTTAGTTATACATGTCTTCCCCTTCTGCAAAATCTCTTTCTTGGACCAATATGTAGATTATCTCTCAATAATTCCATCCCTAGTAAAAGCGCATGCATTATTCAGAAGGTATTTGTGTGCAAATCTGAAGATGACCAATTTGTCAAGGTATGCAACCTACTCTGCATTGTGTATCTTTTATGATATTTTCTATTTACACGTGTGGTGTTGATTAACTTATTTTAATGTTTTATATATTTGAATATGAAATCTTAAAAACATTGTTTTTTATGCTACTTTTTGAATTAGTATGTTTGTGGGCATGTTCGTGCGCATGTTGAATAAGTGAGGGTCATCATAAATGAATGATAGTTTGTGCGCATCTTAAAAACATTATTTTATTGCTTTAAAACGTATGAAAAAACAAATTCCTTAGGAAGAACGCAAAATTTGTAAGAATGATAGTTTTTAAGATATTTGTTGATTTAGTGATAGATGTGTAAGTTGAGGGCCATCATAAATGAATGCTACATGTTTGGGCGCATGTTGAATAAGTGATACAAAATATGATTTCGATATAGTTGATCTCAGTGCATGAGTTTATTTGTGTTTGAGTTGGAAATTAATTAAGCTCATTAAGAGAACTGTACTAATGGTTGAGATGAATATGAAGTTTCTAATCTAATATTTATTTCTCCCCTCCAATTCTTGTTAGTTTCCTTCATAATTTTTCATTTTATTTTATTTTTTTTTAATTTTTCTCATTCATCTGTTTTTCATTATGATTCAACATCGATTAATATTGGACTTGTTTTTGCTCAAAAATTGCATTCCTCTATCTTTTGTCATAGTTTCAACCTTGTTGCTATCTTATTTGTCTCTATAATTTTTTCATTGTTTCAAAACAAAGAACTTTTGTTCCCTTGGATTTCCCATCCTTTTTTCAATTTGGTGGATCACCACTAGAAATATGTTTTTTATGTTTTTTTTGTTCATAGAAAATGTTTTTCATAGTCAAAAATCATCATCATCATAATTAATTAA
Source organism: Sapria himalayana (assembly GCA_029783825.1). Taxonomy (NCBI): domain Eukaryota; kingdom Viridiplantae; phylum Streptophyta; class Magnoliopsida; order Malpighiales; family Rafflesiaceae; genus Sapria; species Sapria himalayana. The sequence continues at coordinate 1,285,679 of JAREIK010002286.1, read as the reverse complement.
GTATTATCATATTTAGGGTTGATTTTATGAATCATATTTTTTTAATAAATTTTGTTAAAAATTAACTTTATTCTTAATCTTTTATTTGTTAAATTTTTATTTATAATTTAAACCTAATTTTTTTTGGTAGACTTTAAGCTTCTTTTATTCTTTTCATCGGACGTCATCAGATTATTTTAGATGATTCTTTTTTTATTTTATTATATATGAGAGTTATTTTAATTATCTTTTAATGATTATATTTTTAATTTTTTTTTAGTCTTATTATATATTTATCCTATCATTTTTATTTATGTTATGTTTAGTATTTAAATATATTATTTTTTAGTCATTTAATTTTTATTTTCATATATTATAATTAGCTTTATTGTTTCATACTAATTTTTCTTTAATATATTTCATACTTATCTATCACAATTAATTTTTGATGTAATTTTTTATTTAGTCCATCTAATTTTAATTTTATGTGATATGTCTTTATCAATCGTTCGATCTTTGCTTGATATAAAGTTATGTGTTTGAAATAATTAATATTTGATATTTCTTGCTTCTTTATTTTGATTATTATATTATTACTATCTTAAAATGATTAAATTAATGTTTTAAGTACTCTTTCTCATCATGATTAATCCTAAACCCACTAAATTCAAGTTCAGTTTTCTAAAATTTTAATTTATTATTTAATTTTTCTTCAATTGCATTAATCAATAATATGTCATTTGCAAATAATATATACTAAATTATATTTTCTTGAACATCTTTGTTAATTCATCTATAACTGACACAAAAATATAATGATTGTGCGATCATTCTTGGTGTAGTGTAGTCTAGCGATTATTATAAACTCTTGAGTTATATTCTGAATCAATTTAAATCTGAAGGTATATCTCATACATTTTATTGATTAGTTTAATATTATATATTTTGTTTTTTTTTATTTTTCTTGTATTTCTTGATTAATTTTTTGAATAAGTAGTTATCCTTCATAATAAATCTATATTGCATATATTCAAATTGAATATTTGAAAATTTTGTTTTTCTTCTTAATCTGTGTTAAATTAATTTTATTAAAACATTTTATAATATGATTATAAACTTAATGTCTTGATTGTTATTACAATATTGAATATTTTTTTTTAGTCTTATAAATATGAATTATAATATTTTATTTTCATTCATTATAAATAGGACCAAAAAAATATTATCTAGTTTTCATATTTTTGTCAAATAACTTAGTCAATTATATCATGTATTTGTCCTTTATGATTCTCCGAACTACAATGATCATATTGTCATGTCATGTGACTTTTCTGGCATTCAATTTCTAGATATTTTCTGAGTTATATGAGTTTTATCTTCACTACATATTTATAGTTGTTTTAGTTCTCTATCATCATCAATATATAAATTTGAATTTATGAACTTATTTAAAAGAACATTAAGATATATTTTTTATTTATATTTGATTTTTTTTATTTTCTATTAAGATTTGATTATTTTTTAAAAATAAATTTAACCTGATTAACATTTCTGCTTTTCTTCACTTCTCTTAGCCAGTTTATAAATATTATTCATGTTTTTACTTTGTAATTTCTTATACAATTTATTATATGTCTTAATCTTAAATTTTATTTATTATTCTTAGTTTTTTTTTTTCTTTATACAATTTTATAATCATTTTTTTTTATCTATATGTTTTAGAACAAACTCATTTTTACTTAATAATTTGTCAAAACTCAAGTTTTCACAATCATACTTTTCAACTTGAGTAAATAGTTTATATAGTCACACTTATAATCTTTTTAGATATATATTTCATATAATTTATTATTTTATTCTACATAGTATTTGTATCTACATCAAATGATTAAGTAAACTTGTTATTTAATTTTTTTTTTCTGAAAATACTTATTATTTATTATATTAGGTTAAATCATTTTGTTTTTAGATATATATTTAAATTTTAAAGTTTCTATATGATTATTCTTTTAATGATGCAAACTAATTATGACTAGTTTATATTGAGCAATTAGATTTTACCTATTTATATTTATATCAAATGAATAATTAACTTAGTTATCTAGTTTTTTCTGAAAATAATTATTAATTATTATTTAAGGTTATATTATTTTATTTTTAGATATGTATTTAAATTTTAAAAATTTTCTATGATTGTACTTTTAAAGACGCAAATTAATTATGACTAACTTATATTAAGTAATTATACATTTACATGATATCACTTTACAGTCTTATCTCAATTGAGTTCCATAAAAAAATTGGTAGGACGTTACTTAGCTACGGTTTTTCTAGTTATTGTATTGTGCCAATCAAGCAATGTTTTAAAAGATATTTTTGAGGGATTCCTTTCAAGTGTACCTCATGGACAAATACCACAAAAATATATTTCTCTTTGAGATGCGACAATGTCTAGTGTGCTTGCACCTTTTATGCACCAAAGAACAAGACATGTGCCTTTTGGAACTATCTGAGAGAGAACTAAAGAAAAGTCTTGTCTCAACTTTGGTGTTCTCATTTTTAAAGTTTTTTGCTTCTTTTTCCTTATTGGTTATTTCTTGTTTTTTTTTTCTTTTATTTATTTATGTGTTAGTTTATCAATGACTAATCAATATTATGTTTTTAAATTTTGTTTTTCTTTTGACAAATGTAGAATGTTTATTTTATTTTGTAACCTATTGTTATTATCATCTGGGCCTTGGGGTGGGAGTATGGCTATCTCATTCAGAGTAGTAGAAATGTTCACATTTTGTTTTTGACAACAACCAAAATATTTTTTAATTATTTGATCACGTGGCTAGTGGGTTGGGTTCAGCCCGTGAATGGCTATCTCATTCTCCTCAGTCATCCGAGCCATACCCAACTGCTTTGCACGACCTGAGCCATGCCACCATGCATGACCAAGTCTGGGCTTCGACAACATCGTCCATTTTCCACCTCTACTCTATGAAGTACTCAAATCTATAGAAGTATTCTCATACATATATCATTGTTCATCATAAAAAATACATATGATTTATTTAGTTTGTTTTTATTTTAATAATTTTTAATTACACGAAATTAATTTGAGAAAGTTTATTTGTTTTAATCATCTATATTTTGATTGTGCTATTATTTATTTTTTTCTTGTTTTATTTCATGTATTTTTTTTTTTTTTGGGAAAATTATCATAAAAAAAGGATTATGAAAGATAATTACTTAAAATTGTAGGAATATAAGATGATTCTTCTATAGAGTAGGCAAAATTGAGATAATTCTCTTGATTGATGATTCCTCTAATTGATAATTTATTTTTAAAAAAATGCCAAAATCACTCTTAAATATAATTTGAAAGAAAATCGATAATTCAAAAGAAGGTGGACATGGCATCGGCATGGTGTTTAAAACAAGTTGACAAAATAGAATATATATCTTCCAAAACTTGTTAGATGATGTATTTGTGTTTAACATGAAGAATACAACACAAAGAAAGAGAAAGCAAATCACATAGTCGAACCCAATTTCTTACACCAATATCTTCTATTTAGCTCGATATTATGTCTCTTGCACTTTTTTGTGTCAATAACCCCACTGATACAATGCCAAACGTATACATTATCCACCTTCAATGAATGAACTGTGGGGATGAAACTATGCCCTAGTTAAGGATTAAGGTAATTGAGTGCTCCTAAGCTCAACATGTGATCTGCAATCCCACGAGCCATCAACAAGCAATGATGCGTGTAATCTTTAAGGAGAATGTTACTTTGATTTTCTAAAGGAATATTTGTGGTTTGATGTTTCCATGAGGAAGATATCTATTATGGAGATATAGTGGGCACTTTGCAAAATAGACATTTATGATTTTGCCAGAAGAATAGCAAAGAGATGAAAGGAATATGTACAGATGGAGAGAAAAAGTAGTTACCATATAAATGGTAAGCTAAGTTCCAACAATATGATAGTCTGATTGACAAGGGAAAAAGACCTCCTAACCCTTGGAGATCATGAGTTCGATTCCCATGAATGAGGCTTATCTGATCTATGGTTGTGAAGTCTATATATGAGGGCTGAGAGATAATAGGGGATGAGTTGAGGCGGCGAGGAGGAAGCGGATACAAAAACAATGAGCTAAGTTATCTCCATGATTATAGTCTTAAACAAGCAATTTGTCATTTTTTTTGTATGCCTAGATAATTTCTACTTAAAACCTCACCTTTTGAGTTTCCCTAGCTAATTCTTTTTTGTTATTGAGAACTCTTGCCCACACCTGCTTCACAGTCACCTCTTGATCACCATATTCTAGAAGAATGGTTTTGTGGAGATTTCCAATGCTACTTCTACGAAAAATTCTCCAAGGAAGTGGAAATATTTTTCCTTCTATTTTTCAAAGGGTAAATTTGTCATAATGTTTTTTAAAGAGTAAATTCATAATTTTAATTTTTGTTCATCTTTTAGTAGAATTATTTTTTATCTTTATCTTTCTGGGTAATTATTTGCTCTTACATTTTTTTTTTTTGATTATTTTTCCATTTATCTTTCTTTATTTTAATTAAAACATTTATTCAGAGGCAAGGATGTCAGTATACTTATCTCTTTTAGACTTCAATATGAGTCTTGTCTATAGGGTATGATCTCTATTTTGATTAAACTTTAAAATATGTTCCATTATATTTACTCTTACCAAATTTTCATAAATTGTTTCAATTTTTTTTTTATTTTTTCTATTTAGTCATCATATTTCTCTATCATGGATGAATAATATAGAAAATATTTAGGAGAATCACGCAAATGGATATTATAGAAAAATATGTTAGCTGATAAAGGAGATTTCTTGCAAAAAAATAATTTTTTTTATTTTCTCTATATATTATGCTTTGTATTAAGCTATATATGCTATGTAGAAGCTCATGTTCAAACATAAGTTTGTTTTTTATAGATCTAATTTATATCATGTGAGCAATTTTGAAATGCTATTTATTGGATCTTTTTCACATTTTTACAGAGCATTAGGGTTTTATGTCATGAAAAAAGGAGGAACCCCTCTTCTACATTAAAGATTCTATACATCGTTAGGAAGGAGAAGTCTCACAACATAATCAAGACCCTCAAATGCAATGGGTACATGGTTTCTGTTGGTTCCAATTGTGATACGGAAGATGCTAACAAAAGGTAAGAATCACTATTGTTCACATTTTATTATATCTTTGTATTGTTGGATCAAATTGAATTTGATTGATTTGATGTTTTATTATTATTATTATTATTATTATTCAATTGTGATTATGTTTCTTTTTTTTATATTTGCATTTATTTTATTGTTGTTCATCTTAGTTTCCTAAATTTGGTCCTTGCATTGTGAAATTTTAGAGCTTTATATTTTTTTTTGGCAAATATTGCGTAGTAAGTATTAATACATTTATCTATATTTTACATTCATTGAGAATAAATAAAAATGAAAATTATTCAATTTAGGGTTGGATTTTGTCGTAGGGAAGGAGGGGAAAAGGAAGAGAAGCTAGAAAAAAAAATAATTTTTATTCAAAAGAAAAAATGTTTTTCTCATAATTCATCATAAATCATATATATATATATATATATATCAAATTTGGGTCACGCTACAAGTCAAGTACTCCCAAATAATTAAAAGTAAATAAAATAATAAAAAAACAAATAAAATAAAAAAATAAATTAGAATTCAATAACCCCTCTAAGATGAGATATATATGTCACAAAAACTATAAAAATAACATGTGATGTTATGAAAGTTTTTGTGAAGATATATGCGATTTAATTTCTCGTAGGTATGTAGGTTATAATGATTGAACTATCATGCTCTTGAAATATCGAGTTGGCAGTAATATGTAGGGCTGACTAGCTTTTACAGTAAAATATCACCAATCTTTAAACATGTAGGCAAAATATATTGATAGTAGGTTTACTTGAGCACACAAGTAGCTAACATAATAGTTTTATATATTTTTTTGTATTTGATCTCGAAATAATTACTCGTGTCTTTTATTTTCATGAGACAAATTTTTGAAAAAAGATCACAAATTCAATGGTTGATCCCTTCTCTACAATTATAGGAGTCTGACTCGAATATAAATATATCATTATTCGACTATGCTCATTATTTCTAAATGTTAAATTGTCCTGTAATTTTGTTTACATATTTGAGAATTTGAAATATTTCTTTCATATGAATTTGTTTAAGTGAATTTGAAAAATAATTAATTTTATTGATAATATAAATAATATTTGACCTAATTATTATCATATAATTTAAGTTTTTTATACTCATCTTATATCTAGTGGTGTCGACTAATGAAATCAACATATATATATTTAAGTCTATATTTAGATTATGTGATGGGTCAACAGGTGCACCTCTTGTATAATGATATCATTGGTAACAAAAATTTCATAAGTTCTAGTTTTGATAAAAGAAGTAAAATAGTTTGATTATTTGTGGTATGAGTATTCGCTCCTAAATCTATAATTTAAGAATTTGAAATAAAGTGGTGAGCAGAAAGTATAATATATATAGATGTGCCTAAATCAATAGCACCAAAAAAATAAAATTGATTACCTAAACACTAAACTCTAAACCCTAAAAAAAAAAATTAAAAAAAAAAAATAAAAAAAAAGCAAAAAAAAAAAAATATAAATCCTAAATCCTTCAACACATCTCTCAAGTATAACTCATTCTTCTCAGCAATATATGATAGAGATGTCTTCCTTAATTTTTTAGAGTTATTCTTAGTAATGCTATACTAATAATTTCAATAATTTTTATTTTTTAATCACACAATATGACACACTATACATAAATATAAATTGGAAATAATAATGTGCACAAACTATCATGTCATCATGCAAAATTTTTGAAAAAAAGAATTTCAAACCATTTAAACACACATACACTATATTATGACAAAACGAACATGTTGCTGTGGCATTGGTTGTCATCATTGGGAGAAGTTTTTGGATCACCCAAAACCTATTGTTGGAAGTATGATTGTCTCTACATACCAAATTAATACTTTGAATTGGATTAGATGATGTGCCTAGTAACATGCATGGGGAAGTTGTTGAGGTATCCATATAATTTATACCATTAAGCGGAGATCCTGAGATCAAGTCTCGGGCTCCATATAAATAAAATTTTTATTTATATAAATAAATAAAAATTAGATAAATAATTTATGCATGGTACCCTAAATCAGGTACCATTAAGTTGTTGAGGTATCCATATAAATAAATAAAATTTTTATTTATTAGTCACCTATGGAGACTTATAACTCATGTCCTATGAGATTCTCACATTATGCCCTTTCTTTCAACTCACTAACAGAGACTCTAATAGGATTATTATTAGAATATATTTTATCAAAATGAAAGTATGAGAGTATTTGTGATAATGAATATTTGGTAGAATATATTTTTGGTTCATTTAGTAGATCAATCATATAGTCTAAGTCAATACTCAAAATTAAATTAGATAAAGCAGCAAGTGACATACTTGGGGGAAGCTAATATATGTATTTAGGCTAGGATTGTCAAGTCTCTTAGCCTTTATCTGCCTCACCTATGGAGACTCTTGTACCTTGTGTCCTATGTGATTCTCACAATAGACTCTTCCTTTCAACTCATTGACATAGACTCCAACATGATCATTGTATGATGAGGCACTAGGAGATATCTCACCACTCTCCTTGGGTCAATTTATACTGGTAGTATCAGGTGCTTGAGTTGGATCAGTTGTCACTCTACGATTAGTAACATTTTGACAAGAAAATTATTCTATCACTATGATATCTAAAGGTACCTTTTTGGACTTAGTTCTTAAAATAAGATATATCTTAAAAAGAATGTTAAATTTGTATTTGTAACAATCATTATAGTTTATGGTGAGTAATATATGTGTTTTTTTGAGTACTAGAATGCCTAATGAATGTGTACAAAATGATACTAGCATCCATGCCTTCTCTACTAGAGGAGAGTTCATGAATTGATGAACAAAACAAGTAAACTTAAAAATCATAAGTGAAAGGTAAAAATAGAATCTTATGGATATAAAAACTAATATGAAATATGACCTAAGATAATACAAATAATATTTCATTGACTAAGAAGGTTGTGATTGGTATTATTTTTTCTCAAAAATTTTTAAAAATAATTTTTATGTAGTTGAAGTATTTTAGTTTTTTAAACTAAATATTAGATCTTTTCAACAATAATTTTTATGTAGGAAGGAGTAAAGGTGTCAAATGAGCTGGGCAATGTTGGGTCATGTCGGCTCAGTCCAGTTTTAGGTGGTCCAATCGTGCCATCGTGTTGTGCCTGGACCAGCACGGTTTCTTTAGGTCATGCTCGACATGGCCCGTCGGCTCGACAGGTGAAGAAATCGTGCTGGGTCGGCCCGTATGGGCCAGTCTTGGTCCTTTTGGGCTGATTTTAAATTTTTAATAAATTTATATATCTTTTTTCTAGATTACTGTATGTTTATATATTTATAATACTTATATTTTTTTATTATTTTTAGTAATTAGTTAATGTTAATTGTTAACTATAAATAAATAATTAAATTTTAAATTTTTATTTTATTAATTTTATAAAACATTAAGTTAATTTATTATAATAGACAACATAAATTTTAAAACTAAATTTGTATCAATACAAGTGTATGAATTAATAAAATATTATAACTTAAATATGAATAAAAATTTAAAACTAATGCAAAATGAAAATTTATAAAAAAATAATATTCAAGTTTCAAGTATTAAATGCATCAATCCACAAATGCACAAAATCAAGACTCAAAGTATTATTATAAATAAAAATTAAACAAATACAATACAATATAAATGAGTAAATCAAAATCAAATATCAGACATAAATATCGTAATCCATAATCGTCAACCGTCAACTTTATCAATCGGCATATCATCCTCAATATCAATATCACATGGATTATTATTAGGAATTGACTCATTTGTTTTTGCTTAAGTCCCAACATGATCATGGATACCCATGCTTGACTCCTCCCAATCCTTCATGCATGTTAAAACTTCAATAATATCTGGATTTAATCTCGATCTTATATCTGAAATCATATTCACTCAACAGAAAAAGTAGTCTGTGATGCTATGCTTGATATCGGATGAATCAATAGATCTTGTGCTATCTTAGATAACATGAGAAAGATGGACTGATATGATTTTTATCTTTATAACATATCAAGATTCTTAGTATCAGAATGTGATAGAATTAATCATTAATTTATATCTAAGTATTGAGACATTTCACTTCTATTTAATGGTCTACTCTATCATTTCTTTCTTGCTAACTGAATTAAAAAGTTATCGTCTTCAAATATGGTATTCATGTCTGTACTTGGAGCCTAATTACTAATTTTATCATATCTAGTATCGTAATATGTAAAGAGCCCAGTCAACTTATTCTGAATTAACCCTTCAGGTGGGTCTTTCAGGTTTATGCATGATAAAATATATTTCAAATATTTTTTACACCTTCTACCTTTATCACATGGTCTATGTAGACAGCCAGATAATAAAGAGATAGAATGATGAATTAATACTTTAAATACTTGATTTTTATCTCTACAATTATATTGCTAAGTGTTAGGTCATCTTGATACTTTTTAAATATGTTACTAATATTATATTTGCACCTGAGTGTAATGTAAGTTGTGAGAGTATAACCCGACGAATATATATTTATCGTGTCATAAAAAATTTTCAGGAATTTCATAAATAAAATTTTCTTTAACTCAGTCAGAGTCGTTAATAATAAGTTTTTTATTTTTACTATTGACGTAATCGGATATTACGTGTTCGTATTCAATATATGACTCCAACATTAAGTAAGTATAATTATAATGGTATCTCATATCTGATTGAATTTTTTTCTCAAGATTTATAGATAAACAGAGCCTACTGAATTCTTGTTTTCTATGAAGTATGCAAATATATTTTAATGAGTTATATATGTTTTATAATATTTTTAATAAATAATATAATCGTTATTTTATTATTAGATGTATTATCGAATGTGATACTAAAAATTTTATTTTGAATTTTATATTCTCAAAAAATTTTTATCATGTACTCAAAAATAGCTGGGTCATCATGAGATTGGAGAATTTTAGAGAATTCTAAAATTTTTTTATTTAGTATCTATTTAAAATATACATAGGGGGGGTGAGACATGTGTAAGATGTATTGTCGTGACTAGTCCAGATGTCAGACGTCACTGATATCATTTCACTATATTTCTTAAATTTATTAATTATTATTTATTTTTTTTATTTATAATATTTTTGTATGCCGTTCTTAGTTGTTGACCTAGGAATCTTATGATATATAGACTGAAAATATATTTGTATGATACTGACTACCATTAAATCCTTGGAAAATCAACTTGGAAGATCTATCTTGGTGATGAGTTTGGTCATGTATTTCCTTTCCAATCGCTGCGATATATGAAGGGGGTAAATTTTGAGACTAAATTGGATTAAACCTCAAAAATTTATCGATGAATTGGGTTTGTCTGGGATCTAATCCATCATATTTTTTGTGCATAGTTTAGTATGCATTTTAAGGTGCACAGTCTTATATGAACTATTAAAACTTAAAATTTTCTTATAATATTTGTACTGTGCTGATTTTTTTTTTAGTATCCCTAAAATTTTTTTATTTTATTATTTTAAAGTGAGTTCAAACGTCTAAAATTTTTTTTATTTTTTATTTTTTAAATATTTGGGTCGAGACTACCAAAGAAATCAAAGTTTATGTAGCTCCGGACTTTTTTGTAGGATTTTTATTTTCTAAATTATAATTCATTTCATTTTTATTATTTAAATTATTATTTGTTTTTATTTTAACTTTTTTTATTTTTTAGACTAGAGTGCATAGAGAAAGTTACTAGATTAGAGAAGAATATTTTAAATTTTAAACTTAAAAACTTAAAAAATTAATTAATAAAAAAATACCCGTAAACTAAAATGTATTTTTTATATCAACATCGCACGCGCACCATAATCCACACCAAAGGCTAATGTCGAGTCCCGAAGATTGAAATGTAAAATATTGAAATCTCGAGAAAGAAAAAATTAGAGAGAGAGAAGAGCCAAGAGATTTATGTTTTTAAATAACATAAATCTTAGAATGAGGAGGGGATGATTTTATAGATTAATAAAAGAATTTTTTTAAAAAAATTCATTTTTTTGATTTTTTAAAATATTTAATAATTAAAAAATGGGCAGAATTCTTAGGGCTATCAGATTCTGTCTCATAGCCTTTGGAGATAAAATCTAACGACTTAGATTGTATTTTTTTTAATTGTTGGGTAGGTTCAACCATTAAACCGACCCGACCAGTTCTCATTCTAGAAGCTTCGGCTTCTGGAATGGAATGAAATTGGGCCTTGAACTCATTTCGAAAAAGATTGCCGGTCGGGTTTGTCCCAATAGAATTATTGAATCAGTCGAGCCTTGGGTAGTTGGGTTCGGGTCGGGGGCATCAGGCTGGGTGGGTTAAGGCATATCTCAGCTCGTGCTGGGATTATGTGCACACGAGCCTTGGTACCGGGCTGTGCTTGGCCAGGCACATGGCTCGGTTGGGCTCGGCTCATGGCCTGATTGACCTCGGCACGACACAACATGAGCTGTGCAGTGAATAGGCCCAATACGACATGGGCACGTGTCATTTTCGTGCCATGCTAGGCCAGGCACGACTAAATTGTGCTATGCCTTGGGCCGAGCTTGTTTGCCTGACATATTTGATACCTTATGTAAGAGTGTAAGCACAAGATATCTGGTAAATCTTTCAATATTCCACAAAGAAATAAGAATATTAATGAGAAATATTTTTTAAAATATTATTGATTCTCAATATTTTCATATTAAAACTAAAATATAATTAAAAAATAGATAATTTGAGATATTTTTTTTTAAAAATAGACAATTTGAGATTTTTCTTTTAAAATAAAAAATTTGAAATATTTTTTTTAAAAATAGACACTTTTATATATTGTTATAAACGAAGAGGAAGAAATGAAAAAAAAAAGAAAAATAAGGATCATTATATTTGACTTTGATTAGGTCTATTTATAAGTTTGCAAAAATACCAATGTTTATAACAATGAGAAAACTAAAAGTCATGATGAGAAAATTATAAGACTTACATAAATGATGATTATTAATTTCAAAGTAATGGATATTCATCATAAAATATTTATAATATTTCTCCTTGAATGATAATAATATTTCCCTTAAATGATCTTTATATTAAAGAATATGCCCCATTAATATCTTACAAGGAAAAACTCAATGGGACAAAAATTTAATAAAGAAAAAAGAGTATATTTAATTTGTTAGAATTGCCTCATTAAAAATCTTTCCAGTAAAAAACTTAGATAAAGAGAAAAAGAGTACAATGCACTAACATCCAATCATGCTTTCCTTAAAGTCAATATTCTTAGGTTGATAAAAACATATTGACATATAGGATTATTCACATATTCTTCTTTTAACAAATATTTACTAAGACGATTGTTTTGCATGTGTCGGGATTATTTTAATCTATACTAAAATTATTGTAACTTTATTGAGTATATATAATGAGGCTTTGTACTAATTATTTTAGGTAATTTAAATCCTTTAGGAATTTTTATGTGTATATCATTACCTATAGATCCATATAAATATGTCGTGATATTATTCATCAGATATATATCTAGTTCTTCATATATTGCTAAGCTTATCAAAAATCAAAATATAATTACGTCCATAACAGACAAATGTGTTTTCTTGTAGTCAATGTCAGGTCTGTGAGAAACTTTAGGTTACTAATTGTGTCTTATATAATATGATATTATTATTCTTATTTTATTTTTGTACAAATATTCATTTGTACCTATCGGCTTTATACTTGTATGCATTTGGACTACATGTTTAAATACTTCTCATGTTTAAATATTTCTTTTTCTATATTCATCTATATTTTATGATTCATGATTATTATTATTTTTTATGGTGTTAAAGGCCATTTGAAAAGTAAAGATATTATCCAAGACAAAATTATTTTGATCATTTTTCAATTTTGCACTCATTATTTATTGAGTTCTCATAATCCTCAGGTATCTTTGTCTTTTCTGGAGATATTTGTTCGTTTTGTACCTCTTTGGGAGTTTGTTGTTCATTGTGTCTTTATAAGGGTATTTTTTTATTTCTATTCTCCTATTTTGAGGAGCTATGTCTTTTGACCCAATTGATCTTCCATGCTTGAAGTGTGTTTTATGTTTATTTGTTTTCTATCATTCAAGGAACTCAATCCACATTGGAGAATTCACAGTTGAGATATGTGACTTTCTCACTTTTTTTATATTTATGAATGTATTTGATAATTAATTTACAAGATTTTATAAATGAATGATTTTTTGAATTTCAAGTTCACATTAATTTGTACGAGAATTCAAATGAGATAATATTGATGTATTCTAAGTAATTTATCATCGTTCTTCTGGAATTGATTTTTCTTATCCTAATGGTGGGAATATAATTTCATTAAAATGACAATCTGCAAATCTGACTCTAAAAATATCTTATGCTAAGGGTTTCAAATATCTTATGATAGATAACAAATCAAAACCTACATAAATCCAAAGTCTACTTTGTGAACTTATTTTGATATGTTGTGGGGGTGCAATTAGTATATGAATTGCCCAACCAAAAACTCATAAGTGAGAAATATTTGGTTGTTTATCCATTACAAGTTGTGAATTTAGAGTATTCATGGTAAGATATTGATTTAATTCTTATTAGACTTGCAGTATGCATAATAGTATATCCTCATGAAGATACTAATAATTTGATCTTCATTAGTGATAGCCTAGCTATTAATTAAAGATATTTGATTATAGATTCTGCTAAAGTATTTTGGGTATGAACATGAGCAATAAGATGCTCAATATCTATCCTAATTGACATATAATAGTCATTGATAGTTTTTGAAGTAAATACATTAGTATTATTAAGTCTTATTATCTTGATTGGATAATCAAAAAATTATGTTTATAATTTGATTATTTATGTTATGAGACTCGTAAAAGTAATATTTTTTGTAGAAAGAAGATAAAATATGATCATCTAGTGAAGATATCTATAATGATCATAAAATAACAAAAAGGTCTACATGATAGATGAATAAGTTCACATATATTTTCATATTTTTTTTCTAAAAAGACTGACAATTTAGATATGATAATATTTAATGATGATTTAACTATTAATTTACCTTGTTTATTGCATCATTGTTGTGTTGTTGTTGGGCTTGGGGCGCTGCACATTACAGATGCAATGTAGCAAAAATTTTGGAGGAACAATAATGAGCAAATCAATGTATGTTTAACTAAATTCTAATATTGATTGCACTAAATAAAACTAAAATTTATTCTTTTTTAATTTCAATTTTATAAGTTATTAATTATTATATTATAATAATTATATATAATATAAATAAATAAAATTTTTAAAAAATTAAAAGGTTCACTAATATTAAAAAATATATTATAAATTATAATATATAAATTTATGAAAATATTTATAAAATTAAATGAAAATTTTGAATAACAAAATTAGTCTGTAGTTTTTAGATCATAAAAAACTCATTGTCTAGGCAATCACATTCTCATTTTCTTATGACTATGTCATCATTCAAATGTAGCTTTTTTTCATATATAATCATCTTTTAATTTTTCTTTAGTTTTTTAAAGTAAGAAATTGTTTCAATGATGTCTAATTGTAGCGTGTTTCTTGTATCTGAAATTATATTCACATTCATAAAAAAAATTTGATATTGTATTAGATACCATAGGGATTAGTAAATTTCATGTTATTTTAGATAATACAGAAAATAGATTTGCTGTTTATATAATATAATTTTTAATATATAGACATAATAAAATAATAACTGATATTTAAATATTTCGATAGCTTATTCCTAAATAATATATCTTTGTTATTTAAATTTAATTAACTGAATCGAAAAGTCATTATATTTAAATTTGTTATCTATATCCGTACTTGGAGATTTGTTAAAATAATTTTACTTATTATCATAATATTTAAATAAATTATTTAATTATTTATAAATTTTATTCTCAGATCCAGTTCATCCTGTTTGATGTATTTTTTATAATATTTCTTTTTTTTCATCTTAAATTGAGGATTCTTACATGCAACTAAACTATAAATAGATGAAATAGATGATTAATTTTTTAAATATTTTTTATTTTTTCTTAATTGCCATATTATTAAACATTATTATTCTTTTTTATTTGTTAAACAAATTACAAATATTGTATATGTACATAAAAAATAATGCATATGATAAGAGCACACAGCTGAATATATATTTATTATATGCAAATATGAAGTTTATATCTCTTAGTTTGATTGATCATTTATTAATTTTTTATTTTTATTATTAATATAATTGAATATTATGTGTTGGTACTAAATACATGAATCTCAAATGAAGTTTGTATAATTTATATGATATTTAATATTAATTTGAAATTTTTTATTTTTAAGGGTTGATTGAAATTCGGTGTGAAACTCTTATATAGTACGTGAAGTTTCTTTAATTATTTTAGTATATTTTTTATATAATCTAATTTAGGGGAAATTTATATTTATTTTTGTTTGTATTGTTAGGTTAATTATATGACATATATATCTAATTGTGATAAATCTCACTTAATGGTTCGTCTTTAATATTTCTCACATATATATTAATTGCTTTATTATTGTTTGAAATGATATCGCATGTTATATTAAAAATTTTATTTTGATTCTCGTTTTTTCTAAAGATATTTGGTAAATACTCAAAAATGACGGGGTCACCATAAAAATAGAGGAATACTGATTACATGAAATATGAATATTTTTTTTATTTAATTTTTACTTAGAATTAATAAATTGAGCGATCACGCATGCAAATGTATTGGTTTCGTGGCTTGTCCAAATGTTGGATGACATGGCCTTCATTCTCCCGTGCCCTAAGTTAATGAATTATTATTTTTTTAAATAATTTTTTATTATATAATTCTCATTGGTCAAAATAGTTTTTCTGTGATTAATCGGCTGAATGTATTTGTCCATCAGATGAAATAATCAAAATTCTCCAAAAATTTAATCAAAAGATTTATACTAGTGATAAATCTTGCTATTTTTTCACTTGCATACCCATGATAGTAAATGAAGTGGGTTTTGAAGTTGAAACTAATCCAACTTCAACGATATCGTTGTAAACTAGAGGTGTCAACCGGGCCGGCCCGGCCCGGCACGAGGCACGGCACGGTTCGGCCGTGCCTGGGCCGGCCCGGCACGTTTTTGAACCGGGCCCGTGCCGTCTCTGGCTCGAGCCTTGCCGGGCCTGGTTCGGCACGGTTCGTCCCGTGGCACGGCACGCCGGCACGGGTCCTTTTCGTGCCGGTTTGAGCTCACGCGTGGGCGTGAGCGTGACCCTGCCTATAAAAAGACCGTGGGTCGGGTTTGATTGGACCCGACCCGCGGTCCCGACACCCGACCCAATCCCAACGGGAAAAAAAAATTCAAATATAATTGAATTTTAGACGTTGGATTCGCCTCCGACGGCTAGGGGGCAGAATCCGACGGTCCTGGTGATTCTGCCCCCTAAATATATATTAAAAATTCAAAAAAATAAAAAAAATATTTTTTTTTTATAAAAAATTAATATCTTTAATTTATAAATTCTATCCCGCTCCCTATAACATTTATGTTTTTCAAAAACATAAATTCTTTCAAAACTGTCTCTCTCTCACATAAACCGTGTATCTCTCTCTCTGGCCTCGGGATTTTGCTTTCGGCTTGGATTTTCGTGAAACTCTACTTGAGTTTTGATCATTAGAGCTTGTTGCGGTGCACCTTGCACGTGATTGACCACATTGCTTTTACTGGGTAATTTATTTTACGTTGTTTTTCACTCTCTCTCTCTAAAGTTTATCTCTTTAGAAAAAAATAGGTAAAAATAAAAAACATAAAAAATGACAAATACACCTGACACGTATTTAAATTTGGAAAATGAAAATGTTACACAGAGGTCCGAGACTGCTGAAACTTTGGTTTCTCCAATCGTCTCAACCCAATCCCAAAGTTCTAAAAAACAAAAAATTAGGAGGACTTCTGTAGTTTAGACTCATTTTAAAATCATAACACAAAAAAATATAAGGGGTGAGGAACAAGAAATGACATAGTGCAAATATTGTATGAGACTTTTAACATGCAAGAGTTCATTTGGGACTGGACACCTTGAGAGGCATGTCGAATTATGCACTAAAAAACATGGACCTTTAGATCCTAGGCAAACCCAACTTGGCACTACATTTTTTGAGACTGGATCGAGTTCAGTCTCAAAGTTTACTTCCTTCGTTTACTCCAGGGAGTTGGGTAGGGATGGCATGGCCAGACTCATCACATTGATGGGTCTTCCGATCAGATTTTCGGAAGATCCAAGGGTAGTGAGCATCATGCAGACTTATTTTCAGCATTCCTATCGTAAGATTCCTAGGTCCACATCTAGGAATGACATACTAAAGATATATAAGTTAGAAAAATAAAAAATAATTAAGGAATTTGACATATAATGGAGTGGTGTCCGTGACGTCCAATATATGGACAAGTCACGATGATTCTTCTTATGCATGTCTCACGAGTCACTATGTAGATTCTAACTGGACAATCAATAAAAAAATTTTAGGATTCACTGAGATTCTTCATCCTCATGATGACCCGGCCATTTTTGAGTGTATGATGAAAATCTTTGGGGAATATAAAATTCAAAATAAAATTTTTAGTGTCATATTCGATAACGCTTCTAATAATGACGTAGCGATCAATATGTTTGTTAGGAATATTAGAGACGCACCATTAGGAGAGATCTTTCATGTCAGATGCATGTGTCACGTGATTAACCTAATTGTTCAAGCGGGTATGAAGATGTGTTCCCCCACGTTGGAAAATATATGCAATGCACTCAAGTATATTCGCATTCCTCGTAGATAACAAGAGTTTGGTACTCTCTGTTTGTCTGCGAATCTTAAGAAGAAGAAATTCCAATCGGATGTGAGACATCGTTGGAATTACACATACCTGATGTTGGAATCATGTGTTGGATACGAACATGTGATATCCGACTATGTCAATAGTAAGAGTGACGAACTTATTATTGACGATACTGACTGGGCTTCAGGAATTTTATTTATGAAATTCCTGAAGATATTTTATGACACGACGAACATGTGTTCGTCGGTTTATACGCCCATCACTTGCATTGCACTCCGGTGCATATGCAACATTAGTAGCATGTTTAGGAAGTATCTAGCTGACCCGACGCTTAGCCATATGGTTGCAGAGTTGGAGACCAAGTACTTGAAGTACTGGTCTACCGTTTCATCTCTTTATTGCCTCGCTGCATGCATGGACCCTAGGGCTAAGGTGGAAGGGGTAGAAAACACCCTGAATTTTATTTTCTCGTGCATAAACCTGGAAGAGCCACCTAAAGGGTTCATTCACGAGAAGTTGACTGACCTGTTCACATACTACGATACTAGGTATGGTGGTGGTGGTGGTGAGACTGTGATTACGGACATTGATACCTTGTTCGGATATGATAATTATTCCATTCAGTTAGCGAGGGGGAAACGTATGGGTGAACCATCACATAGGAGCGAGCTGTCTCGGTACTTAGATACCGATTACTGCTTAATCCTATCATATTCTGATACTAAGAATCTTGATTTATTACAGTTGTGGAAATCATATGAGTCCACCTATCCCGTGCTATCTAGGATGACACGAGATCTACTGATTCCTCTGGTGTCGAGCGTAGTATCGGAGTCTGCCTTTTCTGTTGCAGTGAACGTGATTTCGGATAGGAGATCGAGATTACGTCCAATTATGGTTGATGCCTTGACATGTTTGAAGGATTGGGAGGAATCAAGGTTTAGTATCCATGATCGTGCTGGAGCCGGTACTAGGACAGACACTACTGTCGCATACACATCCACTACGATGGCGGAGGAGTTGATTGTCGATGATGATGATCCATATGATACTGATCTTGATGTTGCGGCTGATTATTCTCATGATATGCCGATTGACAATTGATGATGATCTGTTATTTTTTGTTTTCGATGTTTTTTTTATTGATTATATTTGTACGCTTTGTTTGTACATTGTGTTGAAACTTATTTATGTTATGTTCGGACCATCGGTTTTTAAATGGATGATTGGTAATTTTTTATTTGTGTTGTTTAATTTTTTTTTAATTTTTATTTGTAGCTTTTACTAATATAATGTATTGATTTATTTTGTTTCCAATTTAAATTTTATTTTAAACATTAATAACTTTAATATATAAATAATAAATATAATAAAAGTTAAACTAATTTGAATTTGAAAAAAAAAATTTTTCTAAACTTTGTTATTTTATTTAATTTTAATTTTTAACATTTATAAAATTATTTATATTTAATATTGTACTGTACACCTACACCTAAGCTGTTATGCATTACAATATGTAAATATTTTTTAAAAAAAATAAAAAAAAAATTCCTGCCAATCAGGTCTCGGGTCAGGGTCTGCCTCTGCTCGGCTGCCCCGGCCCGTCTGGACAGTCCGAGCTCGAGCGGGCCAGGCACGGCACGGCCTGCCGTGCCTACGGGCCGTGCGGGGCCCGGAAGTTTTTAAACCGTGCCCGGCCCGGCACGGCCTGACCCGTTTGACACCTCTATTGTAAACTTGGTGGAATTTATATGTGATTTAATATATTATATTTTTTTTGTACACCAATTCGTATCTCTTATGATATATGATGTCATCAATGTACACACACACATAGAGGTGTCAGATGGGTTGGGCTGGCCCGGGCTTGACACGACATGCTGCAATTCTGTGCTTAGGCTCGTACACTGGTCGTGCCCTGCTGGGCCGAGGGATAGGCCCGTCGTGCCATGCCAAGCA
Source organism: Sapria himalayana (assembly GCA_029783825.1). Classification (NCBI taxonomy): domain Eukaryota; kingdom Viridiplantae; phylum Streptophyta; class Magnoliopsida; order Malpighiales; family Rafflesiaceae; genus Sapria; species Sapria himalayana. The sequence continues at coordinate 1,265,611 of JAREIK010002286.1, read as the reverse complement.
CGTCACGAGTGCCTTGCACTTGGGCATGGCTCGCGTGAACATGCACCGAGCATGGTCATGATGAGTCGACGCTTGACGAGCGAGACTCGTCAAGCCTCAAAAGGGCGAAGATGCATAACGGTGTGCCGTAGAAAAATTAATTTTTTTTTAGATTAGAGTTTTGGCCCGACCCGAACTGGGCCAAACTCAGTGAATTTCAGGCCGCGGGCTTTTGCCGGGCTTGACATGGTGTCAAATGGGCAATGTCATGTCGACATGACTCATTTTTTGGGTGGCCTAATGAGGTCAACTTGATGTGCTGAGCATGATCCAATATAGAAGTTATGCTGTGTCCAGCGCGACATGACTGATTGTCTGTCTTGTCATGTACGACATAATTTTGAGCATACTCGTGTCTAATGTGTCAGGTCATCTTGGGTCGTGTCTGATCATGCTAAGCATTAGTTTCATTAATGCTGGATATGTATAAATAAAAAATTTAAAAAAATAATTTTTTTAAATGGGTTTGGGTGTGGGTGTGTCAAAGGAATTTGGTTATTTGGTTTTGTCTATCCCGTGACCTATTCCTTGTCTTTGGTCATGGTCAACGTGCAAGTGGACTGTGCAAATGGGTCATGGGCATGGGGTGTGCTTATCCTGACATGAGGCATTGCACAAGCTGTGCCATGGGCTAGCACGACCTAAGTCCAAGCCTAGATTGCTGTGCCCACTTGACATCTCTAAGTCTTCTTTAACAACTCTATTGTTCTCAGGCTTTTTAGACATAGGGAGTGAGGATGTGGAAGATTACACAATCTTGAATCTTTTGGTCGGGTTGTAGTTATTTATGTTTATGTTAATTTTATTTTAATAATAGTTATAATTTTTATTTATTTAATTTTGTTCATCTATTCAAGTATTTAGAAGTTTTCCGAGAAGTATGAAAGAAATATTTTTTCTTAATTTTATTAAAATTATTAAATAAATTAACTAAAAAAACAATTTATATAAATAAATATGTTATGTATATCTTTATATGGACAACATGCAATAATTATAAAAATATAATCACTTTGATGTTTTATCAACTCTGTAATCAAAATTGTATTTAAATCAAAAATATTATAATATTAAAAATTGAGATATAAATTATAAATAAACGATGAAAAATAAAATATGTTAATTTGTTATTTATAGAAATTATTTTTCTTCAAAAATTTTTTTAATTTTTTTTTAATTTTTTTGTTTTTCTTTGGGCAGAAATATGATTGCTCTCAACTAGTCATGGATGAAATTAAAGTTTTAAAAGGCAAAAGCGTAAGGCAAGGTGTAACCCTCGAGGTGTTGAGTCGTAGGTTTTTTGAACATCAGAATATATAATTAATTAATATTTTAAAATATATAAAATAAAATAACATAAAAAAAAAGAAAACAATTCATTAGATTTAAAAAAATATATTTATTTATAACTTTCATAACAAAATCATAAAATACGAATTAAAGTAAATTGTTTTAAATTAAATTCTCATCTTCTAGAGTATTATTATTCTCATCTAATATATTAAAAATAGGAAAATATTCATTATCATGTATCCACATTTTATCTAAATTTTTATCTTTATTAATTGGTATCAAATTAATTTTTCTCTTTGTCTTTGTCTCTACTTGTACTTAGTAAAAAATATAAATTATTAATTAGGTATAAATATTATAAGTTTTTTTTATTAAATTTAATTAATTTTTATGACTTTAATTTTTATTTACTTGGTATTTCATTAAACTTTTTTTATAGGAATTTAAATAAATTAGTTGATCCAATGATGTTTGAGTCTGTCGGAGCTGGATGACACAACTCATATAACATCAATATTAAATAACTCATTATTCTGAAGCTAACAAAGATCAAGGGAGAAGAGAGAGGATCTTCTTTCTCCGCAATTAACTCATCATCCGAATCGATCTTCTCTTTCAAAATCGAATCAATATTTAGTTTCATTTGTAGACTTTGTTCTCTCAATCTAGTGTGATATTTTACATACACTAGAGCATTCAACATTTGATGTTCAAGACTATTTTTTTTTTTTTTGTATGTATTTGCAAATGATGAAATAAAAAAAAATTACTTGTTAAAATGAAATAAAGTTCTCTAATATTGAAATAAAAATATATGTATAAAAATTTATAAAAATAAAAATATTAATAATTCAAATTTGCTCCAATTTTTTTTTATATCCCGAAGCACTACAAGTAAGGTTAATGACTCGAATAATAAATTTTTGTAACTTTTGTATTGAACCCTCAAAATTTATCCACCAACCTATATGACTTCTTAATGTTTAAGAATCAATTATAATACGTGTCTTAAATTCACCTATTGTTTTGTCAAATGAGTCCAATTGAATGTGAGATTTTAAATATTCTTGATAATTTAATATCTTATCTATGCTTTCAAATAATTCATTCTTCACCTCATCAAAATTAGAGAACTGATATCTATACATCAATTGAGAATTAAGATAGTAACTTGTGACATATAAATGTCGATGAAGTTGCAGAGTTCATCTTGCATCAAAATTTCTTTAAATTGGGCCATATTTTTTTTATACACCCCCACAATTATATGTAATTTTCTCCTTAGAAGAATTTATTAGCTCATAAATATAACTCATTGTTGATCTTTTTTCTGAATAAATCTCTCTTAAGATACAAACTAACGGAATAGTGATCTTAATATAACGAGTAACAAGTAGCCAAAAATATGGATCAAACAATACTATACTTCGAGCTTTCATATCTTTTATCTTTTTAGTCTATTTGCTTGAACACTAATTTTTTGAGAAGAACATTGCTATAAGACATTATTTTTGCTTATAAAGGCTTTGGAGAGTAAGAAATGTAGCAAATTGTGTAATTGCTGAATGAAGAAGTTCTTGATTTTTTTTAAATATTTTCATCAAACTAAGTACCCAAGTATGATCATATATGAACTTTACTACTTACCTAGCTCAAGCAAGTGTATTATCATGAACATTTAGCTTATTAATATATTTCAACATTAAATCAATATAATGTACAGCACTAAGAGTTTGTCACAATCTTTTTTTTTTCATAAGTTTTATTCAAGCATTCACATAATTAGAAGTATTATTAGTGATGATTTGTACAACATTTTTCTCCCTAATTTATTCAATCATGTATCAAGATATTTGAATATCAATTCTCCATTTTTTATAGTATCATAAGCATCAATTTATTTTATAAACCAAGTACCAGCAGGACTTCACCAAAAAATTAATAATCCACCTACACTTCTCATCTATACAACCATCTGGCATAATTGAACATCTATATTATTTCTAAGTTTTTTTTTGTGATCTTTCATAATGATACTTAGGTCATTAATCTCTTCTTTAAAAAATTCATATCTTCAATTCGTGTATAGATGAAGGCTAAAACTCGGGCCCAAAATTTATAACAATATTTATCATAGGAATCCAATAATGATTATTCACAGTGTTGAATTGGAAACGTTTTGAATAAATAAAACTACCAATTTTTTTACACTTTATTCCATTCTTCCTTTTTCAACATTGAATTCAAATATTCTCATTTCTACTCCATGAAAATATGGGCCTCAATTCAAGTACTTTGAAAAGTTTATGAAGTGGTAAATTTATCCACGAGTCCCCTAAAAATAGGTTTTCCACTCCTATTTCTACTCACACTTTCTGAGACACATTTTATTTTGGACAAAACACTCTCATTCATTGAAGTTGGACTCATATTAATTTTTTGGAGCAATTTATTTCTTTTTATTTTTTAATCCTTAAAATTGGTCAATATTTCTTTGCGTTCAAATCTAACATCTTCATTGATTTTAAAGCATTATTTCATATCATGATGTGTTCCAGTTAAGTGATACTTGAGTCTATTCATTTTGCCCGCACATCTTTGATTGCAAAATTTGCATCTCAAATATTGCTCCATAGAAATTTCAATAATATATTTTCACATAAAATTTTTTCTTGATTTTTTTGAATCGGAGTAATTAATTCTGAAAATAATATCAATAATAATTTGTTGTTACTCACATTTTTATATAACAATAAATTGACTAAAAAATAATAACATGACATAATTGAAAGAAATTTAAAAATTAAAATAAGAATTTAAATTACTTGAATTAATTATGAATGTTAATATATATCTATATGAGTATTCATATATATTTTTTGGGATGATGATACTTTGTTCATAAATTATTTGAATTGTTTATTTATATTCTATACCTTAACTATATATAGATATACAACTATATATTAATTACATACAAAACTATATATCTATAATTTTATATATATTTATTCTTATAATATACATAAACATAACCACATATTTAATTATATATAACTATTTAAATTATATACAAAATATATTAATATGTAACTATCTTCATATTTATATATATTATATGTATAATTATTTGAATACCTATATGTTTTATTATATATAACTAATTATAATTATATGTATAATTATATATAATTAATTAACTATATGTATAAATATTTATATGATATATATTATATCTATAACTTAGGTTTAACATATATAACTATAATCTATATATTAAAAAATACATATAATTATTTATATTAAGCTGGATAAGTATTTACACCAATATATATTATTACTATGTATAACAATATGTAATTATGTATAACTATAAATGTATAATTTTATATATAAAAAATTAAAATATACGTATGGAGCAGGGCCGGAAAAATTGATATTATGTGGCGTGGGCGTCGGATTATATGGAGCAATGCTAAAAACCGATAATTTCGAGCGGAGGAGTGTCGGTATCGGCTTCGGCATCAAAATTTTTGAGCAGCGCTGAAAAATCAATCGACATTGTTTAGGGTTTTTTTTTATTATTTTTTTTGCACACGCCAAAGGTCTGCGACTTTTTCTTCGAGGAGTGAAAGACGCGTTTTAAATGTGCCTCGAAACGTCTCACAGAAGGTGTGTGCCTATCAAGTGCATCGTCTTTTTTCATTCATCTTAAGGTATTTTGCGCACGTCTTGCCCCGAGGCGCACCCCAAGTTGCGTCTCGTTAACGTGCCAGGCGCACAGGCCGTGCCTTGCCCCGCACATGGCCCGTGTGTTCTCAGCACGTCATTCTCGTTCCATGCCTCGTGCTGGACTAGGTCCGCTCATCCCCACTTCACACCTCTAGTATAGGCCAGTCATGTTCATTCCATGTTAGCCAGGTTCATTCCAGTCCAGACCACTCGGTTTATTCCAGGCTAGTCAGGTTCACCCCAGCCTCCAGGCCAGACTACCCTGATTCATTCCAGGCAACTTTTCATGCCCGAGCTGTACCAGAGGCTGGCCCATGTTTATTTCAGGCCACGTTCCGGGGGGGGGCCGAGCCATTCCCCGCCCTGTTTTCACGGGCTGTGCTGGGCCGTGATGTGGGCCATCGGGCTCATCTCAGACCTCTGTTGCTGGCAAATTAACTGCCATGTTTACTGCTGTTCTTGACATTTTGTTCGTTCAGCTCTGATGCAGAGGAGAGAGTCGGGCCCATGGTGCGTGTGATGGAAGAAGAGAGCATCAGCAAGGCTGACATAGGCATCTATGAAACGGTAGTCCTACCAAACTTCGTGGCTTGCATTGACAATTATCGCCAGATTCTCATGGGAATGGCTCGGAGTAGTATCAGCGGAACCGTTTACAGCCATTTGGCTAACCGTGATGCAAGGCTCACCGAACCACTGATTGCAATTCTGCAACAGTGCGGCCAGGTACTGCCCAAGCCATTAAAGAACCTGCACCTCATATCATCATCACCATCATCCATGTCTCAATGAGAAATTCTTTTATTTATTTCTTTATTTTTAATCGTAAATATAATTGTTCATTATTTTTCTAATAGGACCCTTCTAATAATGCATGTTTGTGTATATATATATATGTATACACACATGCATACGCACACACAAAAACAGTGTTTGTGTGTGTGTGTGTGTGTGTCTATATATGTATAGAAAACATGTATCGCCAATTCAAATTACTAATGAATTTGTTAAATTGAGAAGCATTGATTTTGTAAATGCAAGGTGAAACATGGTGTTAGTAGTTGTGTGGGTGGGTGGGTGTGTGACTATATATGTGTGCGTGTGTGACTATATATATATGTGTGTGTGTGTGTGACTGTGTGTGTGACTGTGTGAGATTGTGCGTGTGACTATATATATATGTGTGTGTGTGTGTGACTATGTCTGTGTGTGTGTGACAATATATATATATGTGTGTGTGTGTGACTATGTGTGTGTGTGACTATGTGTGTGTGTGACTGTGTGTGAGATTGTGTGTGACTGTGTGTGAGACTGTGTGACTATATGTGTGTGTGTGACTGTGTGACTATATGTGTGTGTGTGTGACTGTGTGTGTGACTTATGTGTGTGTGTGTGACAATATATATATATGTGTGTGTGTGTGACTGTGTGTGTATGTGACTGTGAGATTGTGTGTGTGACTGTGAGACTGTGTGACTGTGTGACTATATGTGTGTGTGTGTGACTGTGTGAGACTGTGTGTGTGACTATATGTGTGTGACTATGTGTGTGTGTGTGTGAATGTGTGACTATGTGTGTGTGTGTGTGACTATGTGTGTGTGTGTGAATGTGTGACTATGTATGTGTGTGTGTGTGACTGTGTGTGACTGTGTATGTGTGTGTGACTGTGTATGTGTGTGTGTGACTGTGTATGTGTGTGTGTGTGTGTAAATGATAAAATGGTGAAATTCAAATAGTTCTTACCATTAAAAACTTGTAATTTTTGGATCCAAAATAAATAGTTTCAACTCAAAATACTTGTCCCTTTGAAACATTTACAAACATAAAACGTGTAAGTATTTTGAGTGTGTGTGTGTGTGTTAGAAAAATATGTATCTTCAATTGAATGTAGCAAGCAAGGTGAGGAATTAGCGAGCATAGGACTTGTAAATGCAATCCCAATCATGATGAGTCTGGGTGGATGAACTGCTCTATGATTCAAAATTTTAGAAATTTGTTAAATAATCTTCCCCCAGGTATGAACAGCAAGCCTGGGGGGGGGGGGGGGGGGGGGGGGGGGATGGGGGCTTGGGCTCGTGCTTGACATTTGCAAGGGTCTTGGATTAAAATACAGATGGATCATGGATAAACAGTCAGGTGGTCAAGTGGCGAGCGACTTGTCGGGTGTGTAACTAACTGTCCAAGTCCAAGCTATGGATGGATGTTACCTGGATGATGGCGACTGGAATTGATCAATCCATGGCTAATTGTTAGGTGCGCACGGACGTGGATGAGTTACCATTTCGTATACTTCTTCTCCGTTCCGCGTAGGGCTCTGGTCTTCTCCCACTTCTCCTGCCAGCTCACGCGCTGCCGGTTTCCGCACTCCATCCATATTTCTCAACTCGCTCAGTGACCCCTCGCCTCCTCCTCTGTAAGTTCCACTCCTCTTCCTCCTCCTGTTGCTTATAACGTGTCCCCACTGTTCCTCCTCCTGTTGCTTATAACGTGTCCCCACTTTTCCTTCTCGAGAGCAACGAAATCGTGCAACTTCGAGGCGTCATGCATAATGGCAATCACTGCGTGCGATTGGGAGAACGAGGAATGGTGGCCAACTGCGTTTGTTTCGCTTTTCTGATTTATGCACTGTGTGACTTCGAATTTAGGGTTGAGATTTTCTTTTCCGACTTCTGATTTCTCTCGGTTTCACGCTCTCCGACGGCTATGATTGGCACCGAACTGTGGTTGAGTTTCTTGGATTGCTCGCCGATGATCTGACGCGAACCCTAATTGATTTTGCATGCGATTTTTCCTGTATCTCGCCGGCGATACCTAGAGTTTTTGTTTTTGTTTTTGCGGGGCGGTGGATACGCGATGGTCGCTGAATCATGGTTCCGTTACCTGTGGAAGTTTCATCGGAAACACGAGACGGGGCACAAGAAGGTGGTAATCGGAGTCCTGGCATTTGAAGTTGCTGGACTGATGGCCAGGCTGGTTCATCTGTGGCATTCTCTGAGCGAAAAACAGGTCAAGATATTACGGGAAGAAATTGCCATTTCCATCGGGATAAAGAAGCTTGTCACAGATGACGAAGATGTCGTTGCAAGCATGATCTGCAACGAGATCACGGATAGTGCACTCGCCATTGCCAAATCTGTCGTGAGACTGGCGAGAAAATGTGGCGATCTGAGTTTCAAGTGTTCCAGAGAAGTATTCGACGACCTGATCATGTTTGGCGCGGACCCATTCAAGTGGGAATTTTCAGGGATGAAGATGGAGAAGAAGGTGAAGAAGATGGAACAGTTTGTCTTGCTGAATGCTACTCTGCACCAGGAGATGGAGTTGCTCTCTGATCTCGAACGTGCCGTCAAGAGAATGAAGGGAAACGACTCTCAGCCTAGTATTTTGTTCTCCTGGCAAAAGAAGCTCTTGTGGAAGCAGCACGCGGTGAAGAACTTGAAGGAGAATTCACTGTGGAACAGAACTTACGATTATACAATTCATCTTCTTCTTCGATCTCTCTTCACCATCTTCATCAGAATCAACCATGTTTTCGGAATTCATCATCCTGCGATTCAATACCACAGCAGTAGAATCTTGGGCTCGGACCATGTTTATCGCACGCAGCCATTGATTGCCAACGACGCTTCTAAATTTGGTTCTACTCTCTTTGGTTGGTTCCAACCAAAACAAGGCCAGATCGAGAAACAAGGAAGAATAAAGGAGTTCTATTCTGGTCCTCTAGGTGCCTCATCAGCTTCAAACTCAGTTCCTCTCGGTGGTTCGATGGCTAAGTCAGGCCCGATTCTTGGCCAACCTGTGGTCCCAAACAAGGGCTACAAGCTGACGTGGCAGACTTCTTTTCTCTTTCGAAAGAAACCTCATTCTAAGCCAAGCCGGGTGACCCAAGTTGGCCCTTTCAAAGGATCTGGGCTAGTAACTGCAACCACCCCCCAGACCCACCCGCCTCTCAAGGAAGACGATGATCACCTAGCTAGCTCTGTTTTTAATGCAGAACACAAATGGCAGGAATTCCTACCTGAAACATTGGGTTCTGCTGCTCTGGCACTTCACTACGCCAACATCATAATCTTGATAGAGAAGCTCTCTGCTTCTCCTCACATGATTGGAGATGACGCCAGAGATGATCTGTATAATATGTTGCCCACTACCCTGAGGGCTTCTTTGAAGGCAAGATTAAAGCCCTATGCCAAGGCCTCCTGTGCCTCTGCTTTTGACGCCTGCCTCGCTCAAGAGTGGACCTGCGCCGTTGCTTCCATACTAGAATGGCTGGCTCCGCTCGCGCACAATATGATTCGTTGGCAATCTGAGCGGAGCTTTGAGCAGCAGAGCCTGGTTGATAAACACGGCGTGCTTCTGGTACAGACCCTTTATTTTGCCAACCAAGAGAAGACGGAAGCCACCATTACTGAGCTGCTGGTTGGCTTGAATTATCTTTGGAGACTTGGCGCGGAGCTCAATGCGCAGGCTTTGTGTGAGTGCGCAACGTAGCATTCTTCTTTTTTTTTTTCAAGTGTTTGATAGATAAAACTTGCTGGGACAAATCACCGGCCTCTTGCCATTCCCATAAGGCTTCTTCTCTTATTGTGGAGCTGTTCTTGACTGTCCTCGCGCCATAAAGAGAGTGGCACTGTTTTTTTTTTCATATATGTATCTTTTAGCGAATTACTATCAGATTATTGGTGTATATTAATGCTTTTATGTACCAATTTCATTGTAAATTGCTCGGAGAGATTGTTACCTTTATTAGAAAATGGAAAAAATTTCTTGAATCTGTTCTTGTGCCAGTATCATGTGTTGTTGATGTACTTGTTGGCGCACTTGTACATGCGTATATATGTGTATGTGAGTGTGCATTATAATACTTTTGTGGGTATTGATTTTGTTAATTTTCTTGTTATATATAAAAACAAATTGCTCAATATTAGCCATTTGGAGTATAGCTCGAGTGGATTTGATTGGGTTATGATCTAACATGGGTTATGATCTAACATGGGTTATGATCTAACATGGGTTATGATTTAAGATGGGTTGTGATCTAACATGAGTTATGATCTGATTTGAGTTATGATCCAACATGAGTTTTAACCTGATTTTATCAATTCAAATCCAATCTAATTTGACATTATGAAATTTAGGGTGGGTTCGGATTGGGTCGAGTTGCATCATTTTTAATAATACAAATTATAAAAAAGAAATTCAATTTTTATAATTAAATAATATAAAATTTAAAAAAATATTAATTTTTAAGTATTTATGTGAAGTCTCAATTTTTGATAACTTAAAAAATATATTAAAAATTTAAATTAATTATAATGATTTTAGATATTTATATTTTACTTTAGGTCATCAAGTCTTAGTGGTTTTGTAATTAATATAATTTGTGCTACTAATTTTTATTCGTTACACATAATTTACATCTGAATGTATCATCAGTATGGGGTCTCTCATATTAATTTATTTTGTAATTTGTTTTATGATTTATTTATTAGATTTTACTTTTTTATTAATTGTCAAATATATAAAATGTAAAATATTTAATATTGTTAAAAATTATAAAACTATTTTTAAAATTATAATTAATAACATTATTTTTATACATAACAAAGTTCTTAGCCAAAGTATGCTTGGACGTGTTCATGTCTTAGTAATAAGGTTAGTTGGTTTTGAGGATGTTAGTGTAGATTATTACTCGATGAACTTTAAATTTATCAAAAATATATGTTTCAAATTGTCACATCTAGAGAGAGAGAGAGAGAGAGATATATATATATATATATATATATATATATATATATAGAGAGAGAGAAGTGAGTTGAGGCCCTCAACCAATCTTAGCCATCATATTATTAGGAGGGGGGCCATAAATAAAGCCATACAATTTAATGAAGAATGTGGCAAACAACACAATTAAAGATTATTTCAATTTATATAAACATATTTTTTCATTTGACGCAAGATCATGTGCTCCTAGTTTAGGAAAATCCAAGTCTTGTAACTAGTAAACCATCTTGACTTCATGCTCATCATGATCACCATGAAGAATTTAACCCATCAAATCAAACTGGGAAAGATTTGGCCTCGTGAGTCTATCAGATAAAGAAAGAGTCTTTATCAACATCATATTTTAGTTTATAATGAAAATATGTCTATATAATCTATAACATTAGTTCGGAGTCACATGCATCCCCTCACCTTCAAGTGGGTGGGTATCATGCCACTCTACTTCTAGCCAGGACTAGTATTTGCTGTTGGAACAACACATTTTCCAAGATGATGAGAGAAACTGGTTCTTAAGTCTAACTGGAGTAAATCGAGTACATTTCATTCATAATGGCTTGTTATTCCAAAATGAAATCTTGCAACAAAAAACTTTCTGAGAATACTAGTCGAATAATGAGAATATAGAATGATGATTCATGAGCATGAAGGCTGACTAAGGCAATGCTTTGAAATAGAGTGAGAAATACAACTTTGCTTCTTTGCCATGGTAATTAGGGGATCAATGTTGATGTGTGATATTGGGTAGCCTTGGATTGCACTAAAGTGGAAACAAACATCAATGAACTTATCTAGTACATAAATATAAATTTAGTAAATCATATCTCAAGTTTGGAACTATGCAGAATAAAATCATCATAAATGACATGAGAATATTGTGGAGGAGTAGTGCCTCTATCTCTGGCATTAGTCTGTATAAGGCTTGCATGTGGACATCTCTTGCAAAAAATTGCTACTGGACCTATGGGCAAGTCTCAAGATGAGATGTTTCTTTCTCATGATACTAACATGAATCTCCTTCATGTGAGACTATTAGATTAGATGAGAATTTACCAGAGCAAACACAGTAGAAAGGCCTATGTTCTACCAGAGCATGTGTGGGAACCTCAATTCATTGAGACCTCTTATCGGAGATGAATACTCTTAAAGGAATTCATTTCAAAAATAAAAGATGTTAGGGCTAGTAATTATTCAATACTTTATAGGAACCTCACTTCTTTATAGGAACCTCAGGCAAGGTGCGCCTCACACAAAATGAGCAGCATATTCTAACAATGAGAGAACTCACTTAAGAGGAAGAAATAGTGTTCAGATCGAGATAGAATAAGAGAACTCACTTATCTAAAATCATTCCTCACATTTTAATATTTTAGAAGAAATAAGAGGAAGAAATAGTATTCATATCGAAATAGAATATGGTGGTCAAATCTAAGGTTCATGTCATGCTTGTGGGTGTGTGAGATATGTACACACACACACACACACACACACACACACATGAGAGAGAGAAAAGAAGAAAGGGAACAAACAAACTTAATAATTTCATACTATATTTACACTTCATTGTCTATATATCACTATTACAAAAATAAGTTGTACCAACCTTGATAGGAAGTTTCCATGTTGCAATACTAAACTCAGTCACGATATCATATTTTTTATGTCATGACACCTTACACAATCATGACATCAAGTTCCCATATCATGACACTGGACTTAGTCACGACATCATGTTCCATGTCATTACACTAGACTTAGTTGTGACATCATTTTCCATGTCATGATATCTATAAGTTGTGACATGACTTTGTGCTTATTTCCACCAGCAAGCTGGGCAATCACCCGCTCAACATAGAGCATGGCCTCGCCGACCACCTTTTCACTGTGGTGGTCACTAATAATAGAGCATTGAATACTTCATCATTCCTATCTCAACTTTGTACCACTGAAGCTTCTCAACGACATGCTTCCACTATTTTGATTCTTTGGTGACTCTAGCCTCCTTCACAATGCTAGGCTCATCGCTTGTGATATGAAGTGTATTGTATATACTATCGACATATTTTTTTTAGATGAGTTTCTAACCCGTGTAGACCTCCTCAATGTAGATGTCATCTCGGTTGCTTCTTCCTCCATATAATCTTTAAACTCTATCTATATTGTCTTCTTATCAAGAGCATTTATGCCACTAGTTGAATAGAGTCATGACACATTTTGTGATATCACAACTAAAAGATGTTGCAAATCACTTTCTTCATTAAGATCACCCACGTCATGACTAGTCAAGATTTATCCACTCATGCACTCCCTAAACATGAAATCTCTATTGAAGATGATTATTCCATTCTCTGAGTTATAGAGCTTGTAGTCTTTAATGCCTTTATTATAGCTAATGAACTTGTACTTCTCATATTTAAATTCTAATTTATTCCTCTTTTTTTTCTTTGACACATGAATGCATGCATCATACCTAAAGACTCAAAGATAAGCTATAGTCAGCTTCCTTCCATACAACACTTCAAATGGAGTCAGATCCTTCACTGCTGGTGTAAGAATGTGTGTTTTTAAGTAGCATACAAAGACATTTGTTTCAGCCCAAAATTTTGTCTCCTAACCTGCCCAACTCTACACGCACCTTGCATTCTCCATTAATATTCTATTTATCATTTTAGCTACTTTATTCTATTGTGGTATCATACTAATCATATTATGACTGGCAATATTTTTCTCAAGACATAACTCATCAACTAGAAAATACTATGTATGTATCATTATCCATTCACATAACTTTTATCTTCTTGCTAAATTGGTTCTTCACTAGTATTTTAACTCTTTGAATTTTTCTAATACTTTAAATTTATTCTGAATGAAGTATTCTTATGTATAGCTAGATAAATTATTAACAAATAATACATAATACTTTGATCTCTCAAGTGATTCCTTAGGTATTACTTCAAATGAGTTATTTTGAATCAAATTCATCATTTCCATTGATCTAGTGACTGTAAATTTGAACTTTACTTATTTTTGTTTTTTCATACAAGAAATCCTCACAAGATCCAAACATTTCTTAATAATCTAGTATTGTTTTCATTATTTTATTTGAGGATATAATCACAAGGCTATTCTTTCTGATGTGTCTTGGTCTCAAATGTCACAATATATCTCCAAGTTGTGGCATTAAACATCGTTGTGATATTATATTTCTAAGTCATGATTAAAGACTATTCCTCTCCATGAACTACTTGTTCTTCATGGTGCTTACTAACATTTTGAACATGGTTTAACACTTAGTTCCTTGAACAATTGCCATTTCTCCTCGATACATCTTGTGTGACTTCTAATTGAAGTTGAAGTAGACTTCTACATATGTCATTACACTGACCGATATCAAATTCTCAGTGAGATTTAGAATGTTCATCAGCTATGGAATCAACTTTATTTTCTTATCATGCAGCTTTCTCTTTACCTTCTAATGATCGACTATCTTCATTGTTAAGTTGTTCCCCACTATTATAGTTTCTCTATTATAACTCTCAAATTGATTGAACCATTATTTTTGAGGAGTCTTACACATATAAGTTGAGAAATAGAAACACAATCAACTATTAATGTTTTAATAAGCTAAGACACATAAAAAAGATTGTTGTACTTGGTAGTGAATCCATCAAGAGTGTTCAAGAAGAGATAAACCCAAAATAAAGAAAAACATCACCATAAAAGATAATTTCATGCTGGGTTTATTTTTGATAATATCATGTTGGTTAGTGATGATAGTTAGAGTTACTCACTTAGTGACTCTAGAGGGTGATTGACTGATTGATTGAGGTATATCAATTTGCATAATACTTCCTTTTAATTACTTTACTACATATATACCTAGTGACATAAGAGATATATGATTGCAAATGCAGACCATGGATCAATGGTATTGAGATTTGTGTATTACATACTAGATATTCATCTCAACTTGGCGTTCATAGGCATATTGGATAATATGATACATGTGAATCATTTTAATAGGGATTAGTAAAAATTGACTAATGACTCATTATTCATTGACAATGTTGATAAGAAGATTTTATTTTATGAGACTCATGTGAGAGTATCTTGAGATCACATAAATACTATATATCTAATGAAGAAAATTGTATCAAATATAGGAGACTTGATTATGTGAGTGATAATGGCCTTCAACAACTAGATAAAAGAAATAATTTGCCTCTTGATCAGATAAAACCACATAGAAGCTTTCCACTCTTATCTTTCTTTGAGAAGATTGAATAATATCAATCTTATTCATGTTGATGTTTGTGCTATGAAGAGAAGAATACTCAATGGAGCCATTTATTTTGTGATATTTATTAATGATCATTCTAGGAAGTTATCCAATATCTTCAAAAACCATGAACTGGATCTTTTACGTCTTTAAGGATTTTCATGCTAGAGTTGAAGGAGAGACTAGTTAGAAGTTGATATCTGTACATTCTAATAATGGAGAAGAGTATATGAGTCTAGAGGCTCGGGGTTGGAGTAGGTAAGGCCCCATCACAAGTGCATGATATAGATGATGTAGCAAGTATCATGGGAAAATATATTCGATATCCTTGTGGATCGAGCTCATCTCTCCAAGGTTAGAGCATACATTTTCTTTTGCTGATTGGACTATCATGTTTGTTGGTACATCAACAACCAAAGTTTTTCAATATGAAGACTATAATATTTAGTATGGTTCTTAGGTTATAGTTTAATGTCAAAATTATAATAAGCAGTATCCCATTGTTATAGCAATAAGCATGGTCTTATACCCTATAACCTCAAATCAAATGATATTAACCAAAAGGTTATAGCTTCTTATAAAGATTATATTTTTTTAGAAAATAATGTTTATTACTTTTTTAGAAAATAAAACTTTTTCATAGAAGTTTTTTTAGAAATCCATTCACTTAATTCATAGAACAAATAAAACTTATAAATCCACTCGTGGAAACTATACTAACCTTGTAAGAAGTTTTTTTAGAAAATAATGATTGTTACCCCCCCCCCCCCCTCCAGTAGTTTGTGTTTCATAAAGATTATATTTTCATGCTAACTTGTGGTGCAAGTGTTCTTTGCTTCATTCTACACATAAGTATGCGAAGTCATTTTTTTTTTGACTTGGTCCAAATAAATATACATGTTTTATTATTTAGTTTTCTTATTTATCCCATCACATACATATTTTGAATTTTGGCCAAATATATGGTATATGTATATTAATTTTTATACCTCCATTTAAATCCTTTTCTACACATACATTCTTTAGACACTTACATATGTATCAAAGAGAGTTCTCGAAAAATCCGGTCAATTCAAACCCTTTTCTAGGAAAGAAAAATCAAATGAAGATGAAGTGTAGAAATATTTTAAGAAAAAAAAAAGCTCAATTAATCTAAGGGAATGGATCTAGAAAATCTATAATATGAATAATTGGATTCCAATTATTGGGTAAATTTGATAGCATTATCTTCAAAGAGCCAAAATATCACATGATCCAAGGAAGAAAAGTTCTATTGATAAGCTCCTATCATGATAGTGACAAGTCAATAGAGGGCAAGAGGAACAAGTACTTCAACCCCAATATTTCTTTCTCCTTGCTAAATGCTCTTATATGAGTGAGTAGTTGATCTATCAACCAAATAGTTAGTTGGAGCATTCACAAGAAGCATTGAAGTAGTAGTTGAGGATCATGATGTTGTGCTTTTAGCAAAGGAAAAAGACCTATTCATGTTGAGGAAGATGATAGCCACTCTCATTCTGTAGAAAAATCCTAGTATCAACAATTGGTATGTGATCACAAGAGCAGTGATTCTAGCGGTCCACATGACCAATCAAGAAGAAGATAAGATCAAACATCACCGCCATTAGAAATTACATGAACATTGATGGCTCTTCCTCCAACAACTACTAGTGGAAGATGAAACATACAATGAGCATGAATGAGAATGAAGCCTCACCCCATTTCATCCAACTACCAAGGAAGACATAATGGCTGAATGATATTTTATCGCCACTTTTTCAAGATATACTAAATTACTTACCATTTTATAGATTCATTATCCTAGCTATTATTGTGTTTGATGGGAACTCTAATCCGTATCACCATAATTTGTATTTTATCTAGGTATTATTTTGAATATGGATGATGAATTGATGATCTATTGTTGTGTAAGATATTTTGAGCTACCAACTACCATACGTGACCATGCTTTAAAGGCTCATGGGACATTCTCATCGCTCAATATGTTGTTCTGCCTATGGAGAATCATAATAAATGGGATAATGTTTTGTTGATTATGATGATGACGATAATTTGATGCGGGTCTCATAACTTATATCTTATTAAAATTAGATAATTCTACACTAGTGTGTCCCATCGTACAATCTCATGAGTTGATTTCATTTTATATAAATTTAAATGATGAAGTTTTTAATAGTAATTGAACTCAACAACCTAAAAAGGAAAATTTTAGACAACTTGTTGAGATGATTGAGATGTTAAAGAAAAGTTAAATTGGTAGACATTAAAATTTTGGTTACGATTCCAAATTGTTGCGAGAAAAAAGTGATGGGAATTTGTGGATAAAAATAAAATTTTAATGTTAGATTTTAATATTATAATTGATTAAAATGTGCATGCATTTTTTTTTATCTAAACACTAAGAATTATTCAAAAATCTCCACAATATGAAAAAATATTCATCTTTTAAATTTAATGCTTTGCACATCTTTTTTAAAAAATATGTGAAAATCATGGAAAATATAATAAAATTATTATTTGTATTTTATGTTAATATTAGTGCTATCTGATTAAATGAAGGTTATTAATGTTTTAATATTAATATAGGTTGTAATAGGTTTATAATCTATCTTAAAATTATTATTCTTATTAAATATTAGTATACATTTATTTTGTTAAATTTAACATTTTTTTTAACTTTTGAGTTTTTTGGCATTAAGTAATTTGTGTTTAGTAAATTCATGTTAGTTTTTATTCATTTACACTAGATATTAACACACACACACACACACACACACTGGTTATTCAATCAGCTTCCATTGGACCAAAGTCATTTCCCATGGTGATGAAAGTCATCTTGTTACCTCAATTAAAATATTGTTGTCTTCCACCAAATTACCTACTAAACTAACCCAAAAATTAATGCAAGTATCTTGCTTGATACCTATGCCACAACTAAAATTACTCTAGTAAGCTTTTTTTTTGTATTCAAACAAAAAGTCAAATCTTTGGCTCATAGCCTAAGCTACTACTTGAGTTCATTTAATTGATGAATGAAACTAATTCTTCAAAACTTACAACATATTTATTTGAAAGTATGTTTCATATGTAAACAGAAGGTTGGGGTCTCACTAATTATTATGATTTTTCTTCCTACTACATTTTAATAATCATTCCAAAATATAGATGCACGTGAGTAGTGTCTGCCCAAACTGACTCATTTTTATGTGGCCCAAGTTGGGCCACCATAAATGGTTAATTGAGTTGAAAGGTCATTATATTTCGAGTTAGTTATTGCTTAATTTATTCTATAAAAATCTAAAATAGTTTAAGAAGTAACTTATATTCATTAGATTACATAGTAACTATTAAAAGGTTAATTGAGTTGTTTAAAATTAATGAGTAATTAGTAAATTTATTTTCTAGTAGTTACTTATAACAAATTATATTCATCTATTCCGACTAATAATACATAATGCATTATTGATCTAAGATTGACATGCAAGATGTTGCATTGCATTAGTGATTATGAAGGATTTGATTCACCTTGGTTTATCAAGCCAATATGTAATTACCTTTAAGTTATGTAAAGCTAATATTGCTTAAGAGAGATTCCTAAAAAGTATAGAATACATCATCATCATGCAAACTAGAATAATCATTTCATTCATAATCTAATTAATTACTTTATCCATGAAATAAAAATCAAGACCCAACTAATGCATCATTAATTATTTGTTATTTGTTTGTCCACCATTAGAAAATATATTTTTTTGTTTATTTATTAATGCGCTTTGTTTTTGTTTCAGAACTAACCAATCACACACCAACACAGTGGTAGTCAGATTGGAAAGATGCTGAATTCATGTCTTATAGGAGGTTTTGAGTTTGATCCTTTTAAGTTGCCATCAACCACTAGGATAGATAGAGGTGTCAACCGGGCCGTGCTGGCCCGTCACGTTAAAAAACCATGCCCAGGCTCGTGCCGTGCCGTGCCTGACCCGGCAAGGCTCGGCCCGTGGCACGGCACGCCGGCATGGGTTCTTCTCGTGCCGGTTTCACGCGGCCACGCGTGGGCGTGACCCGGCCCCTCCCGAAAAAAAGACCTCGGGTCGGGTCTAATCTGACCCGACCCGTGGTCCCAACTCTCGACTCAATACCTATTCCCAACGGGAAAATAAAAAAAATTTCAAATATTATAAATCTGAGCCGTTGGATTCGCCTCCAACGACTAGGGGGCAGAATCCAACAGTCCTCGTGATTCTGCACCCTAAATAATTATTAAAAATTCAAAATAATAAAAAAAATATCTTTTTTTATAAAAAAATTAATATCTTTAATTTATAAATTCTATCCCGTCCCTATAACATTTATGTTTTTCAAAAACATATATCCTCTCAAAACTTTCTCTTTCTCTCACATAAATCGTGCATCTCTCTCTCGGGCCTCTGGATTTTGCTTTCGGCTTAGATTTTCGTGAAACTAGACTTTAGTTCTGAACATCAGAGCTTGCTGCTATGCACCATGCACGTGACCAACCTCACTACTTTTACCGGGTAAATTATTTTACACTTTTTATACTTTCTCTCTCTATAGTTTCTCTCTCTAGAAAAAAATTAGGGAAAATAAAAATCATAAAAATGACAAATACCCCTGACAGGTATTTAAATTTGGAAAATGAAAATATTACACAGAGGTCTGAGGCTGATTAAACTTTGGTTTCTTCAGTCGTCTCAACTCAAAGTTCTAAAAAACAAAAAACTAGGAGGACTTCTGTAGTTTGGACTCATTTTAAAATCATAACACAAAAAAATGTTAGATGTGAGGAACAAGAAATGGCACAGTGCAAATATTGTATGAGACTATTAACATGCAAGAGTTCATTTGGGACTGGGCACCTTAAGAGGCATGCCAAATTATGCAACAAAAAACATGGACCCTTAGATCCTAGGCAAACCCAACTTGGCACTATATTTTTTGAGACTGGATCGAGTTCAGTCTCAAAGTTTACTCCCTCCGTATACTCCAGCGAGTTGGGTAGGGACGGCATAGCCAGGCTCATCACATTGATGGGTCTTCCGATCAGATTTTCGGAAGATCCAAGGGTAGTGTGCATCATGCAGACTTATTTTCAGCCTTCCTATTGTAGGATTCCTAGGTCCACATCTAGGAATGACATACTAAAGATATATAAGTTAGAAAAACAAAAAATAATTCGGGAATTTATGGCATATAGTGGAGTGGTGTCCGTGACGTCCGATATATGGACAAGTCACGATGATTCTTCTTATGTATGTCTCACTAGTCACTATGTAGATTCTAACTAGACAATCAATAAAAAAATTTTAGGATTCACTGAGATTCTTCATCCTCATGATGGCCCGGCCATTTTTGAGTGTATGATGAAAATCTTTAGGGAATATAAAATTCAAAATAAAATTTTTAGTATCACATTCGATAACGCTTCTAATAATGGAGTAGCGATCAATATATTTGTTAGGAATATTAGAGACACACCATTAGGAGAGATCTTTCATTTCAGATGCATGTGTCACGTGATTAACCTGATTATTCAAGCGGGTATGAAGGTGTGTTCCCCCGCGTTGGATAATATACACAATGCACTAAAGTATATTCGCACTCCTCGCAGACAACAAGAGTTTGGTAGTCTTTGTTTGTCTGCGAATCTTAAGAAGAAGAAATTCCAATCGGATGTGAGACATCGTTGGAATTACACGTACCTGATGTTGGAATCATGTATTGGATACGAACACGTGATATCCGACTACGTCAATAGTAAGAGTGACGAACTTATTATTGACGACACTGACTGGGCTTCAGGAATTTCATTTATGAAATTCCTGAAGATTTTTTATGACACGACGAACATGTGTTCGTCGGTTTATACGCCCACTACTTGCATTGCACTCCGGTGCATATGCAACATTAGTAGCATATTTAGAAAGTATCGAGCTGACCCGACACTTAGCCATATGGTTGCAGAGATGGAGACCAAGTACTTGAAGTACTGGTCTACCGCTCCATCTCTTTATTGCCTCGCTGCATGCATGGACCCTAGGGCTAAGGTGTAAGGGGTAGAAAACACCCTGACTTTCATTTCCTCATGCATGAACCTGGAAGAGCCACCTGAAGGGTTCATTCACGAGAAGTTGACTGACATATTCACATACTACGATACTAGGTATGGTGGTGGTGGTGGTGAGACTGTGATTACGGACATTGATACCTTGTTCGGAGATGACGATTATTCCATTCAGCTAGCGAGGGGAAAACGTAGGGGTGGACCATCACATAGGAGCTAGCTGTCTCGGTACTTAGATACCGATTACTGCTCAATCCTATCACATTCTGATACTAAGAATCTTGATTTATTATAGTGGTGGAAATCATATGAGTCTGCCTTTCCCATGCCATCTAGGATGGCACGGGATCTACTGACTCCTCGGGTGTCAAGCGTAGCATCGGAGTCTGCTTTTTCTGTTGCAGTGAACGTGATTTCGGATAGGAGATCGAGATTACGTCCAGATATGGTTGAGGCCTTAGCATGTTTGAAGGATTGGGAGGAATCGAGGTTTAGCATCCATGATCGTGCTGGAGCTGGGACTGGGACAGGCACTACCGTCGCATCCACATCCACTACGATGGCGGAGGAGTTGATTGCCGATGATGATGATCCATATGATACTGATCTTGATGGTACGGCTGATGATTCTCATGATATGCCGTTTTACGATTGATGATGATCTACTATTTTTTGTTTTCGATGTTTTTTTTATTGATTGTATTTGTACGCTTTGTTTGTACGTTGTGTTGAAACTTATACTTGTTTTGTTCGGACCATCGGTTTCAAATGGATGATTGGTAATTTTTCATTTGTATTGTTTAATTTTTTTTAATTTTTATTTTTACTAACATAATGTATTGATTTATTTTTTTACGATTTAAAAATTTATTTTAAAAATTAATAACTTTAATATATAATTAATAAATATAATAAAAGTTAAACTAATTTGAATTTGATAAAAAAAATAAATTTCTAAAATTTGTTTTTTTATTTAATTTTTATTTTTAACATTTTTAAAAATATTTATATTTAATACTCTACACTTAAGCATTACAATATATAAAATTTTTTTTAAAAAAAAAAAATTTCTGCCTGCCTCTCGGGCTCGGGCTCGGGTCTGCCTCTGCCCTGGCCTGTATGGCCAGGCCGAGCCCGAGTGGGCCCGGCACGGCCTGCCGTGCCTACGGGCCATGCTGGGCCTGACTCTTTTTAAACCGTGCCGGGCCGGGCACGCTAGCGGCTAGCACGACCGCACCCTTATAAAATGAGTCGGGTCGGACCGGCCCGTTTGACACCTCTATATAGGCCGGACCATCATAAGGATGAAGAATATCTAAAAAACCTAATATATTTTTATTTATTGTCTATTTAGAATTTATATAATAGGTAGTGAGGCATACAAAAGAAGCATCATTTGGACTTGTCTAGATATCAGACGTCACAGACACCATGCCACTATATTTTCTAAATTTATTAGTTATTATTTATTTTTTTAACTTATAATTTTTTAGTATGTCGTTCCTTTATATGGTCATAGTAATAATCATATGATATGCGTACTAAAAATAGGTCTACATGATACTAACTACTCTTTGATCCTCTAAAAATTTAATTGGAAGACCAATAGTGATGATCAATTTAGCAATGCATTATCTCCCTAAATCATTACGGTATATGAAGGGGGTTAACATAGAAGCTGAACTTGAACCAACCTCAAAGACCCCACCGCTTAGATGGATTTGCTTAGGATCTAATACACAATAATTTTTGGTACAATATTCAACATATCTCTTTAGGTGCCTAGTCCCACAAAAAATTCCTACACGTATATATTTTCTTATAATACTTCCATTGTGTCAATTTTCCATCAACATACTTATTATTTTTATCTTGTATAATATTAAAGTGAGTTCAAACTATAGATGTTCTTTTAGTTTTTTATTTTTTAGATGTTTGAGTTTGGGTTGAGGCCATGGGAAAAATATAATTTCGATCTCGGACTTTTCTGTAAATTATTAGAATTAAAATTATATATGTTTATGTTAATATTAATCTTGTTATCATTAAATTCACTATTTACCATTTTAATTTTTTTAGTTTATTAATTATATTTTATATTCTAATTTCTAAATTAAAATTTTTTTGATATTAAATTATTAATAAAAATAAAAAACAAAAAAAAATTAAAACTAATACCCATTTATGGAATACTAAAAATGCATATGATAGAAAAAGCCAAACTTCTGACCACCTGCACCGTAGTCCACTTTCCTCACCCAAGAGTGAAACTGGAGCAAAAACAATTAGTAAAACCAAGAGGGGAGAGAGAGAGAGAGAGAGAGAGAGAGAGAGAGAGAATTGAGATAGAGAGAAGAGTGAGAGCATGAGAGTGAGATTAAGAGTGATGAGAGGAGAAAAATATTATGTATTTATATAGATTATAAAAAGAATTAAAAAATATATATTTTTTAAAATTTTTTTAATGATTAAATAGGGCAGAAACTCAACAGCCACCAGATCTTCTACCCTACCTCATTGGATGTGCATCCTATGGCCTGGATGCACTATGTTTTTTTTATATATTTTGGACCGTTTGGACTTAGTTTAGCCATTAGGGTTAGCTCGATTCCAGAAGGTTCCGTCGACTCAGGGCTCGGCACTCAGCTGGCGGGGAAGGAGAGGCATGCTTCGTCCGACCGCCCCATGGCGCATCCATGTGGGCATTGACCATGCCACTTGGATGCCCTTAGCCAAACATATGGTGGCTTCAAAAAAAAGCCACATGTAAAAGGTGGGGCAGGTTTTTTTTAATAAAATACTATTTTTTAAAAAAGAATCGGGCGGGTCAGATACAGTCAAATTGAACCTTGCCTGAAACTTGGTTCGAGCATGGTAGGCTACCATGCCTATGGGCCAAGTAGCCAGGTCGTGCTCTGCCCAGCATGAGGCCCGGCCGGCTGATCCACTTGCCACCTCTAGTTTGACACATGTAGCTTAGTGAGCATCATACTCACAATGATTAACATACCTCAACTTAGTATTTTCACATATTATTTTATCTCACTCATTAAGATAAGATCAGGGTTCATTTTCTTCAATTTGAAATATATGAATGTATACCATGATATACTTGTCATCTTCTGTCATGGTCGATACATATAAACTTACATATTCATGTAAATCTTACTTTATAGTTCTCAAGTATATTTATATCCATTAGTATCGAAACACATTATAACTCAAATTAAAATTCATAAATTTAATTTACACAACATAATTACATAATCATTATACGAATTCAATTTAGATGGACATTAGATATAAAATTGCATATGTATGAAAATTCATCTTATGGATTCTAGAGTTCCTAGTAAATGCTCAAACTAATTTACAAGAAGAAAACCTTAATTATAATTGAGTTTACTTGTTGTATAGCTTGGATTTGCCTCTAACTGAGGTTAAGATCGTGACACCTAGGTTTGGAATGCATCCTTAACTTCTTTTGCTCCTCTCTTTTTTTTATTTTAATTCTTTCTAAGTATAACTTTTATACTTTAGGATTTCATTCACCCCTTTTAAGTTGGATGTTGTGGCATACAGTTGAGATCTCAACTCTACCATTTCTTCAAATTCTTTCTAAAGTATAATTGTTGTGACGATGTGAATGATCATAATTAATGCTTAACTCTTTGTAACACAAAGTTATGGCACTAGTAAGTTCTCATAGATTTGCTCTTGGCTTTGTGAGTAAAATATCATAATGTTGGGATTTCCATGACTTAGTCAATTCTCTTTGTAACATAAAATCATGGTGCTTAGATTTTGGTTGTGGCTTTGGTGTTGGCTTTATGGGCATAGTGTCATTGTACTGTGAATGCTATGACTGAGTCATTACTCTTTTAAATTAAAAGTCTTGGTGTAAAATGATATCATGACCCACATCTATCAATATTTTGGTTCTATTTGAATAAGTCATGACTCTAGAATATACCATGATTATTTGTATCAATGTGGTACTTAGATGCAATGATGTGATAATAATGTCATGGTCATTAAGTGATTAGAGCTAGTACAGCCATGACTTTAAGAAATTATTATGACCATGATGATTATGTTACATAATGAAATAATTATGTTAACTTAGTGGTTGAGTTATGACTTACAAAGAAAGCCATGATTATTTCGACTGAGTTATGGGCAAGAAATAATGCCAATAACTCAACCTATTCCCTACAAAAATTTTATCGAATGAGTCCACTAATTTTACTCAAATTCTTTTGAATTTTATCTATATTTATCACTTCCTCTTCAAAATAAGACCCTAGTTAAATCTCTTCGATAACTACTTGTATTCATACAAATTATCCATACTTTATTCTCAAAATAGCATCATTTATTTAGCATTTTAAATATTGAATAAATTCACACACTAAAAGTATGCTCTTCTATAATTAATGAATCTCTATCCAAACATCCATATCAAGAGAAAATATATCTATGATAACTAGAAATAGGTTTGAGTGACATGGTGAGCTTTTATTTTAGCAATATGATTCAGAGTTTTGAGAATTTTTTAGGAAATGCATGGTTCATATTGTAAAATATTTATTCATAACACAACACAAACAAAATTTCTTAGGTTGCCTCCAAAATAGTAGTATATTTAATATCCATAGCTAGACATTCTTTAGATATCCACTTAAATCCAAAACCCAACTCTCATGGCTAGCTTCTTAGTGTAAACTTTTTCTTTGGTTTGTTGTTCTGATTTATTTTTTATAATCATCATCTCTTCATTGGGGATATTTAGACATGAATGTCACAACTTTAGAAAATACTATGATATCATTACTCGTGGCTTATTTGTAAATTTTTAAGACTTATTGTGTGGTCACGACTTGTGAAATATCTTTTTTGATCATATTAGTTTTGGCTTTATCTCCAACCATAACTTTTTTCATTACTTCTATATGAAAAGTCATAATATCAATTGGTGATGTTACTTTATTTATCACATTTAGTTCTTTCCTTCGAATGTTGTATTATTTTTATTTCAACCTTACATTTATTCTCCATCATGTCAATGATCAGTTAAGGATTTTCTTTCACTTGTATTTCTATCACCATTTCTAGATTCTACTCAATAGTTATTGCATATTTTTATATTGATATCTTCATCTTTTTCATATTCTAAATTACATGTTCAGAGTTGTATGATTTGGATTCCCATAAAGTTGTGACTTTAAAGAATATCATAATTTCATAGCAGTCTTCATCTTTATTTTTATTTCCATCTTTTCTTTTGTGGCATATTTCAAATTCTTCATTATTTTTTTCATCTTAATCAGGCCAACACTCTTCTAGGAATTCTTTCCATTTGAAATCCATCTTATGTCTAATCATGGAGCATACGAGACTTTATTTTCTAGATATCATCATCACTAAAATCTAGATTTTATAGACCCTTAAGTTGAACCTCATTTTTTTTTGTCCACTCGAAGCATGAATTCCCCATTGACATCAATCAAAGTCTATCAAGTGGATAAAAATAAGTATTTCAAGTTTAATAGATAATATAATCTTTCTCCATATCAAACATAATAAAATCAACTGTAAAAATAAATTTACCCACTTTTACTAAAATATCTTCAATTACTCCACTTGAAAATTTTATAAAATGATCATCTATTTGATGTGAGGGGACTATTTGAGTTATCTCACTAAGATTAATCTTCTCACTATGAATAATGGTATCAAATTCACACTTGATCCCAAATCACATAAAACTTTCCAAAATGAGTATTCTCCAATTATGCATGGAAGAGTAAAATTTCCGATATCCTTCAACTTTCTTGAACCTTTATGTTGGATCATGATATTATACTTCTCAATAATATTTATAATTAAATAAGTCTTTAACTACTTCTTACTAGTCATCATGTTCATAAAATTAACGTAATTTGACATTTGGGCTAATGCTTTAGCAAATGAAATATTCACTTCAACTTCTAGAAAATATTTAAAACTTCTCAAATTGCTCCTCTATCTTTTCTTTTCTCTATCATTGTGGAAATGAAATGTTGTGGAAATAAAATATTAAAAATATCTTTTTCAAATTCTTCATTTACTTCTATTAACAACAAGACTTGGGCGGCCCCATATTCTAGTGATGCCTAGACTTTGAAAAATGTCATGGTATATTATTCCATAACACTAGAAGATGTTGTGGCCTTTTGTGCTTAATTTAAGGATGATGTCATGACTTTATTATTCATGACTTTCTTTTCTATTTTTATTTTAAATTTTTACTTTTTAATTTTCTTGTCACTTCTCAATGTAATTGATAGATATTTTTTCTAGATTCTTGACTCGATATTATTGGGCAATCTACTCTCATTATTTTCTTTTATTAAATTTACTAGTTTTCTAAGTTGATTCTTAATAACTATTTTTATCACCATGTTTGACAGACATATTAGTCAACCTTTTCATTTCATTGAGCAAGGTCATAAAATTTTATCAAATATTTGCTTATATATTTTCTTTTTATTAACATAATTGAAGTTTGATGCTCTTTATATTTTATAGTCCATTAAATTCTTTTCGAATTTCTTTTATATTTTCCTAAGTTTTGTTATACATTTATGGAGTTTTCATGTGAAAAGTTTTCATTGTTCCATAAATTTAGATGATAATGAGTGAGGGAATTTTAGCTGGGTCATAAGTAGAGGTGTCAACCGGGCCGGGCCGGGCCGGCCTAGCACGAGGCACACCCACGGTTCGGCCGTGCCTGGGCCGGCCCGACACGGGAAAATGCCGTGCCCGGGTTAGGCACGAGCCGTGCCGTGCCGTGCGCCCGTGACATGCCGTGCCTGACCCGGCACGGGTTCGTCCCGTGCCTGGTGTCCCCTGAGCCCGACCCCGCGATCGCCCCATGCTCCTCCAGCAAAAAAGACCGTGGGTCGGGTCTGATTGGACCAGACCCGCGGTCCCACTCCCACGAGGCCCGAACCGACCCAAATTCCCCCCCCCCCCCCCCCCTACGGGAAAAAAAATAATAAAAAATTAAATTTTCAGCCGTTGGATCTCGCCTCTAACGGCTAGGGGGCAGAATCCAATGGCCCTCATGATTCTGCCCCCTAAAAAATTCAAAAAAATTAAAAAAAATTACTTTTTAAAAAAAAAATTATTATTTTTAATCTATAAATTCCACCCCCCTCTCTTTAACATTTATGTTTTTTATAAACATAAATTCTCTCAAATCGTTTAATTTTTTTCTCAAAAATCTTGCTTCTCTCTCTCGGCACTCGAGATTTCGACATTCGGCTTGGATTTTCGGGAATCTCAACTTGAGTTTTGAACATTAGAGCTTGATTATGGTGCATCGTGCACGTGACCGACCTCACTGCTTTTACCGGGTAATTTATTTTATGTTTTTTTAAAATTTCTCTCTCTAGTTTCTCTCTCTAAACCAAAATTAGAAAAAAATTAAAATCAGTCTTCTAGTCTCTATTAAACTATTCTTAAAAACAAAAATCCTAAAAAATGACAGATACAACTGAAACATATTTAAATTTAGAAAATGAAAATATTACACAGAGGTCTAAGGCTGCTGAAACTTTTATTTCTCAAGTCGTCTCAACCCAAACTTCTAAAAAACAAAAAACTAAGAGGACTTCTGTAGTTCGAACTCATTTTAATATAATTAAAAAAATATTAGGGGTGAGGAACAAGAAATGACACAGTGCAAATATTGTATGTGACTTTTAACATGTAAGAATTCGTTTGGGACTAGGCACCTTAAGAGGCATGCCGAATTATGCACCAAAAAACATGATCCTTTAGATTCTAGGCAAACACAACTTGACACTGCATTTTTTGAGACTGGATCGAGTTCAGTCTCAAAGTTTACTCCATTCATATACTCCAGCAAGTTGGGTAGGGACGGCATGGCCAGACTTATCACATTGATGGGTCTTTCGATCAGATTTTCAGAAGATTCAAGGGTAGTGCGCATCATGCAGACATATTTTCAGCCTACTTATTGTAGGATTCCTAGGTCCACATCTAGGATTGACATACTAAAGATATTTAAGTTAGAAAAACAAAAAATAATTAGGGAATTTATGGCATATAGTGGAGTGGTGTCCGTGACGTCCGATATATAGACAAGTCACGATGATTCTTCTTATGCATTTCTCACTAGTCACTATGTATATTCTAACTAGACAATCAATAAAAAAAATTAAGATTCTCTGAGATTCTTCATCCTCATGATGGCCCGGCCATTTTTGAGTGTATGATGAAAATCTTTAGGGAATATAAAATTCAAAATAAAATTTTTAGTGTCATCTTCGATAACGTATCTAATAATGGAGTAGTGATCAACATGTTTGTTAGGAATATTAGAGACGCACCATTAGGAGAGATCTTTCATTTCAGATGCATGTGTCACGTGATTAACTTGATTATTCAAGTGGGTATGAATGTGTATTCTCCCCCATTGGATAATATACGTAATGAACTAAAATATATTCGCACTCCTTACAGACAACAAGAGTTTGGTAGTCCCTGTTTGTCTGTGAATCTTAAGAAGAAGAAATTCCAATCGGATGTGAGACATCGTTGGAATTACACGTACATGATGTTAGAATCATGTGTTGGATACGAACACGTGTATCCGACTACGTCAATAGTAAGAGTGACGAACTTATTATTGACGACACTAACTGGGCTTCAGGAATTTCATTTATGAAATTCCTGAAGATTTTTTATGACACGACGAACATGTATTCGTCGGTTTATACGCCCACCACTTGCATTGCACTCCGGTGCATATGCAACATTAGTAGCATGTTTAGGAAGTATCGAGCTAACCCGACACTTAGCCATATGGTTGTAGAGATGGAAACCAAGTACTTGAAGTACTGGTCCACCGTTCCATCTCTTTATTGTCTCGTTGCATGCATGGACCCTAGGGATAAGGTGGAAGGGGTAGAAAACACCCTGACTTACATTTCCTCGTGCATGAACCCGGAAGAACCACTTGAATGGTTCATTCACTAGAAGTTGATTGACCTGTTCAAATACTACGATACTAGGTATGGTGGTGGTAGTAGTGAGACTGTGATTACGGACATTGATACCTTATTTGGAGATGATTTTTCCATTCAGCTAGCGAGGGGGAAATGTAGAGGTGGACCATCACATAGGAGCCAGCTTTCTCGGTACTTAGATACCGATTACTGCACAATCCTATCACATTCTGATACAAAGAATCTTGTTATATTATAGTGGTGAAAATCATATGAGTCCACATTTCCCGTGCGATCTAGGATGGCACGGGATCTACTGACTCTTCCGGTGTCGAGCGTAGCATCGGAGTCTGCTTTTTCTGTTGCGGTGAACGTGATTTCGGATAGGAGATCGAGATTATGTTCAGATATTGTTGAGGCCTTGGCATATTTGAAGGATTGGAAGAATTCGAGGTTTAACATCCATGATCATGCTGGAGCTGGGACTGGGACTACAGCCGCATCCACTGCGATGGCGGAGGAGTTGATTGCTGATTATGATGATCCATATGATACTAATCTTGATGTTGCGGCTGATAATGCTCGTGATATGCCGATTGACGATTGATGATGGTCTACTATTTTTTGATTTCGATGTTTTTTTTATTGATTGTACGCTTTGTTTGTACGTTGTGTTGAAACTGTAATTTGTTTGGTTCAGACCTTCGGTTTCAAATGGCTGATTGGTTATTTTTCATTTGAGTTGCTTATGTTTTTTTTAATTTTTATTTTTATTAACAAAATGTATTGATTTATTTATTTTTTTGTTTTAATTTTTCATTTAAAAATTTATAACTTTATTATGTAATTCTAATAAATTTTAAATAATTTTATATTACATTAAAAAAAAATTTAAACTTTGTTATTTTAATAAATTTTAACATTTTTCATATTATAAATATATAATATTATACATTATCTAAAATTTTATATATTTTTTAATAATTTATATAAATAAAATAAAATAAAATAAAATAAAATTTTAAAAAAAAAATTTCTAGACCGCACGGCCTGGGATGGCCCGTACGACCAGGCCAGGCCCGAGCCGGCCTGGCTTTTTTAAATCATGCCGGGCTGGGCACGGCACGATACAGTAACCATGCCGTGCCCGGCCCGGCACGAAGGCACGCTCATGCTCAAAAAAACGGGCCGGACTGGCCCGGCCCGGCCCAGCCCTGCCCATTTGACGCCTCTAGATATACCATTTACTTGGTAGAATATTAGCTCTCTCCACTTGATATACTAGATTAAATTCATCTTCTTCATGGTATTGCATAGTATAAAATTCTCACATATTATTTTTCTTGTCATTATAGGCTTTTAGTCTACTAAAAATAGTATTTACCTTAGCTTTCTTGGTGGTCAATCTATCAAAATCTAATAATTCTACCTTATTTCTATCCAAATATGTTGTGACTTGGATTTAGATAGTTGTTTTTTTATAGTTCTTCAAATTAAATATATGTTTAGTTCATGATGGAATCAATCGAGGTCATATCAATAATGCATCTCATAATATTATTTAGCAAGTTGTAAAAAGTTTGTGTTTGGAACCACAACTCAGATTAATGTTCTAGGCACCTCCTCAAAAGTTTTTTGAAATAGTCCTGAGTATCATACAATGTCTCTTGTTCCTCTTGACAAAATTAACTTATTACCCTCTTAGTTGAGAGATAATTTGAGGTATGAAGAACTTAGTAAGAAATACTTACACTAGCTCATCTCATCTCACATTCAAATATTGAGATATACACTTGAACAAACTCTGGGCTTTGTCTCTCAAAGAAAAGGAAAAAATCATTAATCTAATATTATCTGAGTTTATCCCATGTACTTAATCACCATATCACATATCTCTGAAAATTTTATGATATGGATATTTAGATCTTTCAATATTTTCCCACTATATTGATTTTTTGCATCATAGCTATCAAACTTGAAATCAACTAAAAGTAATTAGCTTATACCAGTTGCATCTAAATCTCTAAATAGCTATCTATCAATATAGGTCTCCAATAATCTTCCAAGGTATGGTAAGGATTGGATTGTTGGAAAACTTATCCTTTAGTGTCTTCATTATTTTTATTACTTTTATTCTCCTCCATCATTTCTCTCTAAATTCTTTGTTTTAAAAGTGCTCATGTTGTTCTCTTAATTTCTGAGTTCAGAGGGGTTAACTTAGTCATAAAAGCTATGATCATTTAATTTTTTTGATGGCTACAAAATAATAAAAAAGTACACTTCATAATATAGCTAAAATATGAATAATAAACAAAATCACATCAATACAATTTGAAATAGAACTATCCTTTTGTAAGGCCAGTTATATTAACTCAAGTTAACAAATCTAACTAGTGCAAGACAATCTTCAACAATGGCACCAAAAACTTCTTGACTTTATGAGAATACCAAAACTTTTAGTTATTTGACATAATCACAAAACCTAGTTGGGCGAGGATTTCTTATCCAATCTAGCTCCACAAGTATATGAGTTATACAAATAATAAAGTAGATATAAGTTCAAATATTGATCTCACATAGTTGTTTGATATTTTCAATCTATCAATAATAAATTGATTACTATATGAGTTGAATATATATACTTAGTTTTAAGAAATATACTTAGACTCTAGGATTCACACATGTACTTGTGTGTGATAATGTTCTCAATATTTAATTTATATTGTATTTGGTTATTTGTGTGAAAATATTCATGTACCCTCTTGGTATATGTGGTGTCTATAGTCCATTGGACTATCACTACCAAAGATGATTTCCTCATAGTTTATCCCTTAGTATTTTAATATCGAAGTAATATATCAATATGTGTAAGGGTTAAGGGTATTATCATATATACTCTTTTTAGGCAATAAGTTAACTACCCTGATCAATTACTTTGATTTTGTACTTCTATTCTCTAACTTCTATTTATCTATATGACTTGAGATAATGTGATACTAAATTTATTTGTACTTTTGATTTCATATATATCATACCCACGATAATTAAATATAAGTAGGAATAATTTATTGAGCTGTCACCACCATATGAGTCTCCCCCACCCCCATGTACCAGATGACATACCTATCACTGACAATCATGGCTTACACTTAACTCCACACTTAACTCTACACTATAATGAATTAGTCTTTAATATATTTATGTTTTTGGCTTTATGAGTGTCATACTCACAATCATTAACATATCTCAACTTTGAGTTTTTACATGTTGGCTTATCTCACGTATTAAAATTAGAAGAGTTATCATTTCTTTCTATTTGTAACACATGAGTATATTCCATGACAAACATGTTATCATCTGCCATCACTGACACCTATAAACAAACATATTCATATAAATCCTAATTTTTGGTTCTTAAGTGTATCCACATCTATCAATATCTAAATACATTATAACCAAATATAGTCTCATTCCTAAGAAGAAAACTCTAATTCCAATTGTGTTTGCTCGTTGTTTGTCTTTAATTTTCTCCTAATTAAGGTTGAGGTCATGATGCCTAGGTTTGGAATGAATCGTGATTTTTTGCTTTTCTCTTTACTTTCACTTTTTTAACTTCTATAAATATAGCTTTTATACTTTGAGAATCATTGTGCCACTTTAAGTTGGATGTCGCAGCACAAAGTTGAGGTTATGACTCTATTATTTCTTTGAATTCTCTATAGAACACAATTATCACATCACTATGAATAATCATGATTAATGCTCAACTCTCTATAACATAAAGTCATAGTGATGGTAAGTAACCACCACTTTGGTCTTAGCTTTGTAAGCAAAATGTCACAATTTAAGATTACCATGACTAAGTTAATTCTCTTTGTAACACAAAATCATGATGATTAGGTGTTTGGGCATGGCTCTGGTATTGACTTTATGGTCAAAGTATCATATTACTATGAATGTTATGATTGAATCATTACTCTCTAGAATAAAAAATTATGGCAAAAAATAATATCATGACCTACATTTATTAATGTTTTGGTTTTGTTTGAATGAGTCATGATTTTGAAATGTGACAACTATTTGTACCGAATGAGGTAATGACTAACATGTCAAAAAAATAATATCACAGTCATTAATTAGTTTAGAGCTAGTGTGGTTATGATACCACGAAATTTTTATGACCATAATGATTATATTATATAATGAAATGATTATGTCAACTCAATTGTAGACTTGAGGCATACAATAAATGTCATGACTATTTTGATTGAGTTTTGACAAGATAATTGTCACAACTCTTCATTGCTCCTCTTTCCTACAAATGTTATTCCACCAAATCTACTAATTTCATTCAAATTCTCTCTAACTTCACTAATATTCATCACTTACTCTTTAAAATAAGATTTTAATAAAATCTCTTTTATAACCACAAATATTCATGAAAATACTTTTTATTTTATTCCCTAAATGACATGGTTTATTTGGTATTTTGAATACCAAACATATATCAAATAATGATAAAGGTAGTTCAAAATAATTTGGAGATCTTGTGAGAAAGCATAGAAAAAAAAAGCAATATTGGTCATACAACACAATAAAATGGCTTAATAGAGAGAGAATCAGATAGTCATAGAAATGACTAGATTTATGTTATTTGATATTAATATAAGAAGTTTTTTTGGATAGAAACTATTTACAAAGCAGAGTATTTGATAAATAGATTTCCAACAAAGGTCTTGATGAACAATACTTCATTTGAAGCTTGAAGTGAGAGGAAACTCTCTTTTAATCATACAAGGCTTTTCGGATGTGTTTATTGTGCTAAAGTTCCCAAAAAAAAAGGAAAAAATTGGATGAGGAAAGTGAAAATTATATTTTTCTTAGTTATACCTCAATGTAAAAGGCCTATAAGTTATACAACATGAAAACTAATAGAGTAATCATAATTTGAGATGGCATCTTTGATAAGAAGACAAGTTCAAGGTGGGAAAGACTTGAAGTTAAAAAAATTATTGTTGTTACAATTTATGCGCAAGAGAAATTAGCAAGTGAATATCAAGATGATGAAGAAAGTGATGGAATTAAGACAAGCAAACTCTCCAACATAATCACTAACCATTTCTTTAAATTTTAGTTCATCACCTAGCTCAACACCAATAAAAATAAAATGTTTGAATGAAGTCAATGCAAGGAATGTAGAACCAGAAAACTTCAAAGAATTTGTTCAAGAGGATAGTTAAAGACAAGCTATAGAAAATGAGAATAAACTATAAAGTTGCAAAAAATAATAAGGCTTGAGAGTTTTGTGAAATCTATATGCTCTAATTTCGAAATTGAATACCATCTGAAGTATAATGCACTTGCAACTCAAAAAGTTGGCTACTATACCAAGTTGTTGTGAAATTTATTTTTTTAAAAAGAAAACTTGAAGATGAGATGTTTTGGAACAACCTCAAGGTTTCATTGTTAAGCGAATGCTTCAATATTTACTCTAATTTCTTGTGACTGTCAAATCACACATGCTTGTTTGGTCATCAGTAAGCTAGCTACTAGTTGGTGCAGCTCGATACTCTTACTCATGCAAGCTTGTGCCTCATTCATTCAGATATTTTTAAAAAAAAATTGGAGGGTATTTTTGGTTTTTAAGATGAGTGTATCAAAACATAAATATTTTAATTTTTTGTGTATTTTTTAAAATATTAAAAATTTGGGGACTTTTTTTTAAATATTTTTGTTACCAGTACACCAAAACATTAAAACTCATATGGTAAAAAAAAAATCATATACATCTTTGCATCTTAAAAAGAGTATGTATTGCAATTATTTTAAGAAAATAAAAAAGTACATATAGAAAGGAAGTAGAGGCTTACAACATTGTTAGCCATTTACATTTTAATTTTACTTTTATTTACAAATAAAAAAGGGAACATTATGCAGATAGTCCCCAAAATAAAAATTATTTTGAAAAAATCTTTTTTTTTAAAAAATTTTAAAAAATATTCAAAAAACAAAAAATATTTATTTTTTGATCCCCCTAAATAATAAAACCCATAATTACCTCTCATTTCATAAAAAAAAAACTTCATCTCACCCTCATGCCACATCATTATTAAAAAAATAAAGAAATAAAAAGCCATTGTATATATATTTCGAAAACTAATTCTAAATATATTTTCAAAAAAATATATATATATATATACATTGCATGCGTATACAATATACATATGTATGTATATATGAATACACATATTTAGTATATACATAATATATAGTATATATAATACATATATACTATGTATACTATATATATATATATATATATATATATATATATATATATATATATATATATATATATATATATATATATATATATATATATATATATGTATATTATATATATGTATATATACATACTAATTAGGCATATATATATATATGTGTGTGTGTGTGTGTGTGTGTGTGCTAATATATTTGTATTTACTTTATATAGTATATGTATATACTATCGATAAGTGTATATATATAATACATGTGTAAATATACTATGTATCTATGTATATATAGTAGATACATATAGTATATATTGAATATACTATATGTATATATATGAATATATAAATATACATATATAGTATATATATATATATATATATATATATATATATATATATATTGTATATACTACACGTACATATCGTATATACATATAGATAGTATACACATACTATATATACATATATATTATATAAATATGTATGTATATGCTATTTTTTATTTTATTTTGTTGTCGAAAAAACATTTTTTTAAATATTTTTTAAACATGGGCAAGGGTGTTTTTTGTTTTTTTTAAGCTATCAAAAAATAATTATGTTTAGTTCTTGGAGAGAATTATGTTATGTTGCACCATTCAATAAAAAAAATTAAAAAAAAATTAACAAGTTTTAATATTTAAAAAATATTACACCAGACTCATAATTAATTAATTTTTGATATACTTTATAATAATATGAAAATACTTTTTATTTTATTTATAATAATATTACACCATAGAACGTGATAAGTTAGATTAGTTTGTTTAAAATAAGGATAATTTCCTATTAATATAAAATAATGTACTAAAAATTAATTAAATAGTTTGGTATATTATTTTTTTAATATTAAAATATGGGTAAATTTTTTTAAAGTTTTTTTATTTTGTAACTCATCATTTATAATTTATATAATATTTACTAGAAAATGTAGCTTAGGAAATCTTGGCCTGAGAGAAAATATTTAATTTGAAAATTGGGGAAGACTAAAATTAAACAGCACTTAAATTCTGCAAACGCTAACACCCACCAACAACACGCGTCTGTTACTTGCTGTTCCAGCGGGACGTAATTTGTGCCATCTGTCCCATGTCGTTACCTGCCCAAGGTAATGTGACTGAGCATGCAGAGCGACGAAACCGAGGAGCACTAAAAAAATGCTAAGTGTCGTCTAAAAAACAAGTATTTTATCCCGGAAGAAAGATCTTCTTCGTTTCGTGTACCTTGAAGTTCAACGGAGATGGAAAAAGCAGCAGCCTGATCTCGACCCGCTTCCCCCCAGTTGCCAGTCCTCTGGTCTCCCATGGGTGCGCCCGGAGCTGGCGGCGGAGGCAACTCCTGCTCCGCCGCAGGCTGCTGCTTTGACATGAGCATGAAATGCTGGTGCAGGTGGAGATGGGAACACCATCATCAGGGCCACAGGTCTGCGTCGGCTCTGCCATCAGCCCTTGTGTTCGTTTTAACCTGCTTGGTTGTGTATGGATTGGTTGGGGTGGCTTGTTCGTGGTTCATGTTTCATGGTGGGGGACGCATGCTGAGCTCCCCTGGGTGTAGAGAAGACAATGAGGGTTCATGGGCGATTGGAGTTTTTTATGGGGAGTCTCCTTTCTCTCTGGAGCCAATTGAAACTGTAAGTGTTATTATTCTTATGCTTTGTTTCCCGATCAAAAAATGTTGCATATTATGTTTGTAGAAGATGGTTTCATTTAGATAAATGAAAATGGCTTTATATCATCCCGCTATCCATCGTTATATAGTTATGAATTGTTGGACACATACACTCATTGCTTGTGCATGTGCTTACACAATATGTATGTAAGTATATGTGTCTATATATATATATATAGGCATGTGTGCATGTGTGTGTGTGGTCAAGTTTTGATTTTTATTCTTAGATTGTGAGGTGAGGGTATTAGTAATAATAAATAAATATTAGAATAATGAAATATAGTTTATTATTTTTTGTAACTTATCAATAATATTAAATATATAGTTAGCTGAAAATAATAAATTTAATTGGATATTTTTGTACTTTATCATGTATTATAAATTGATATTGTTAAATTTTATTATAATTAATTGAGTAACATGAAATTATTGTTATTTAATAAACTCACAGATAATTATAAAATTATATTGTTAACAAAACATGGATTTTGTCGACTAAACATGAAATTACTTTAAATTCAGCAATGATAATTATTAATAATATTGTGAGTTGTGAAATAAAAAATTTGTTAAATATTGATTATCATTTATTATTAAAGAACCATACAAATTAAAGGAATTTATTTGAAAAATATAAAGTATGAATCCCAATATTTTATATAATTTATTTCACTTTTTTTATTCAATTCATTAATTTTAACTTTTTATTTTAAATTTTGTTATTTGCTCCCCTTCTTTCTCTTCAACCCCAACTCATATTATTTCTAGACTCATATATCAATCTCAGGGTACTAGAGTTTGAACTATATGTATTGTTTTAGACTATTATAGACATCCTCAGGTTCAAACTCTTGACACTAGGGTAATAGCACTCATTATCCTTGTCAACTAGACTACCATGTAGTTGTTTTAGACTGTGATTATATGAATTAATATAATCACAAAGTTTGATAAAAAAATGTTTATTCACCTTTATAAAATAAGAGATATCTTGAGACAATAAATTCTTACATGCATATAGAACTATAAAATCATGATTAAACCATGAATGAGATAAATATTTTGAGAAGCATAATATATATATATATATATATATATATATATATATATATATTCATGTATTGAGATGAGTCTTTCATCATGATTTTGCCTCATAAGTGAGTTCAGGTTGGTTGAAGTGGGATTCAAGCCTATCATATTAAGGGCCTTTTTAATAAAACTGAAAAAATTAAGTGATTAAAAAAATAAGTGCTGAAAAATTAAAGCTGAATTTTATTAGTGTTGAATTTGTATTGCAAAAATATTTGATAAATTACTGTTAATTAAATGCTGAATATAAATATATTTTTTGATAACTATAAATGTTAAATGTTGAAAATGATATATTTTATATATTTATCCTCATTATCATTGCATTACATATTATCCAACATAAATAGAATTTCTAATGAAATTTTTTTTTCACTATGATTATTAATTATTAAAAAAAAATAAAATCCCTAAAAATATATCCATAAATAAATTATAAATACAAAAAAGAAATAAAATTGTTTAAAAAATAACTAATACAATCTTAACCCCTTTAAAATTATTTAAAATTTTAATATAAAAATAAAAATTATTGAATAACTAGTTGATTTGCTATATCTCCTTTAAATTAATCATGAAAGAGCGTTAGAGCTAGGCTTTGTGGTGGCATAGAAAGGAGGAGGAGAATACAAATTCACAAACTAAACTATAGCGTGAATGAGAAAATGAAAAAGAAATAAAAAAAAAAGGATAAATTGGTAATTTTTTTTAAAAAAATTTGTTGAATATTTTCAGCCTTCAGTATTAAGTAGGTCTCTACCTACTTAAAATCTTCAAACTAATTCCCCTAATTCCTTATAATTCATTTTTAACTACTTAAAAAAATTCATTTTTTTAACTACTTAAAATCTTCAAACTGCTTAAAAAAAATTTTCAATAGTTTGAAGATTTTAAGTGCGTTTTCAAATAGCCCCTAAGTCTTATAATTCATTTTTAACTACTCCAACTAATTCCATGAGGCATAAAAAATATATTTGATCATATTTGATGAGGATCACATTAGAACTTTGAAGATAAAAGTGTTTGAATGAAAATAGTTTTGTGATTATTTATTACCTTTTTAAAGTCCTCATGTTATATGCATTTATTTATCAAATGTTTGTCATTTTAAGTACCCAAGTTCTATATTAAATAAAGATAGAGAGATTGATGAGAATATATCTAATAAGATTAAGGTGAAATAGACTAAATGAAAAGACGCATCAAGGATTCTTTATGATAGATGAGTATCAAATATATTAAAGGAAAACTTTTATAAAATAGATATAAGATCATCCATAGTATATGAAAGTGAATGTTGAATGACTAAGCAATATATTTAAAAAACGAGGGTAGCAGATAGATGATGATAAGATAAATATGTGGTAAGACTGGGAAGGATAAAATTAAAAATGAAATTATAAAAAAAATTAAAATAATTTATGTTGTTGATAAGATAAAGAAAAATTATCTAATGTTGTTTGGTCACATTCAATGAAGATCTTCTACTGTATTGTTTACCATGTGTGAGACTATTCAGGTATATGAAGAAAAAAAACTAGAGGTAAGTCTATAATTGAAATTATAAATAATAATTTAACAACTAAATGGTTGTGAGTGAACATGATTTTTAACACGGCTGATTGAAATAATTCTTACAATCAATCTCGAGTACAAGTAGATGAGATAATGTTTGGTTGATTAAGATGATGATGGTAATTTGATGAGGGTCCAATAACTTTAAATGATGATGTTTAAAGGAAGATTTTTAAATGAGAAATAAAAACTCAAAAATTATCTTATCAAAATTAGATAATTCTACACTAGTGTACTGCGCAATCTCATGAGTTGTTTTCATTTTATATAAATTTAAATGACGAAGTTTTTAGTAGTAGTTGAACCCTACAACCTAAAAGGAAAAAATATAGACAACTTGTTGAGATGTAGAAAAATTAAATTTGTAGGCATTAAAATTTTACATTGTTACAAGTTCAAATTGTTGCTAAGAGAAGGTAATAGGAATTTGTAAATAAAATACCATTTTAATGTTATTTTTCAATTTTCTAATTGAATAAATGTGCATGATTTTTTTTTTTTTTTTGTAATCTAAACGTATAGAATCATTCAAAAAATTTCAACAACATGAAAAAAAAATATTAATTTTTAAATTTAATGCTTTTCACTTATTTTTCTAAAAATTAGAAGATATTGAAAGACACTAGATTATTAAATTTAATTCAAATCATTAAAGGTAGGTTATTAATATTTTAATATTAATATAGGTTGTAAATGGTTTATAATCTATGTAAAAATTATCATACTTATTAAATATTAGTATAAATTTATTATGTTGAATTAACATTTTTAAATTTTTGAGTTTTATTAGCATTAAGTAATTTGTGTTTAGTAAATTCATGTTAGTTTTTTTTCTTTTACACTAAATATTAAAATTAATATATATATATATATATATAGTCACATGCACAACATATACTACATTATGACGTTAGCAAAAAAATATTAATCATAACAAAAATATTTAAATTCTAAAGCTTGGAGGAAAAAAATTCAATATTATTTTAACTTTAAATGAATCTATATTTTGGTACATTTAAACCATCGCTATTGCACTGGATTTTATAATAACTTCAAAGTTAAATGTGATTGGTCATGATTACTCCTGAGATGATCGATCATTATGAAATTTTGTCGTATGCATATATCCTGAAGTTGGTAATGGTGGATTGGGGGGGGGGGGAAAAATATATCCAAATTATTTAAATTAAAAAAAACAAATTCTTCACTTGGTGTTGGGTGTCAGTACGTCAAGATGAGGGTTATTTGCATCAACTCTAGTGGAATGTCACAAAGATTTGGTGGTGGGTGTGAGTGGTTGTGTGCCAGATCTATCCTTCCTAGTACCGAATTAGAGATGGGTTGGAGATGCTTATTGGTAATTGGCAAGTGAACTAATTCATCTCTAAGTGGGCACTTGGTTAGACACTAGTAACCAAAAAATCAAATTTAATACTCAGGTTGGTTCAAAAATATGTAAAACATCAAGCTTGCTGCAAGATGAATTGATATATGAATGTAGGATTCTCATGTTGTCTCTTTCTACGCATTTGTGAGTTGATCTTTAATATGCACAAAACATGTATCGATTCTTTGGCTTGACTATCACAAAAAAAAAATTTGTTTGTGTGAAATATAAATTCAATCTCTTCAACTTTGTATCTATTCCAAAAAAATGTCACTAGTAACTCAATGAAATCATCACAAAAATATGTTCTACTTGTTCCACTTGTCATTTTCTAAATTAGCAAGTTGGTAGAAATTATAGACCAATAGGTGAAGCAATAAAAACTTAGATGAAAATATAATACCTTGTGATGAAGAACAAAAACATTTTGAATTTGATGAGTATAGAAACCCTAAACCCTAAACCCTAAACCATAAACCCTAAACCATAAACCCTAAACCCTAAACCCTAAACCCTAAACCCTAAACCCTAAACCTTAAACCCTAAACCCTCAAAAATTAGAGACGGTGCATTTGATGAGTCTTGAATTTGAGACTTATAACCCTTGAACGAAGACACTTATCATCACACTAATGCATGATCTCTAACTTAATATTATTTGAAGAACTAAAATTTACTTAGTCTTATGATAATCGTAAGAAAAATATTTAATGATGATGATACCAATGAGGGATGGAGATCATGAGATGAAATGAATGCATAACTTATCTCACTTGTCGTATTGTTAAGTGAGGTGTAATTGTGCTTATCTTGGTTCTATTTTGTTGCCTACTAGTTTACAGTTATAAATTTATCAAGCTCAAACTTTGGTCGAACGAATGGACAAAGTGGATTGTTTCTATTGTCTTCCACATTTAGTCATTTCATTCTCTTATGTTTTGTGGATGAATGTGAATTGTTTGTCTTGTGTATTGAGAGCAGATTAATGTGTGGAAGAATGAGGTTGCAGCATGGCCAGTGGCGAACCCGATTTTTACTTGTGATTCAGTTTCTCGCGCTAGTTTTCCCAGCAATTTTGTGGCCGACCCTTTCATGTTCATCGAGGTACAAAACTCATTTCCACGATAGTTTCTATCGTCGTTATCAAAGCATTGAGTCTGATAGCGGCCATGAATAGTTGTGAGAAGAAATCTTTACTAAATTGATTCAGGGGGGTGATATCTTCCTTTTTTATGAGACTAAGAACTCAATTACAATGCAAGGAGATATTGGAGTCGCTAAAAGTTTAGATAAAGGAGCAACATGGGAACAATTGGGAATTGCCCTAGACGAGGATTGGCATCTCTCCTACCCTTTCATCTTTCGCTATCTTGGCCAAGTAAGCTCACTTATTTGAATCCACTTTGAGTTGGGTCTTGTCCCCGTAAGATCATACATCAGATTCTGTGATGCTGATAGTTACATGCAGTCCGTTACTTGGCAATCGATAAACATATTTAGATCTTGTAATTTGAATGAATATTTCGGCTTTGATTGACGAAAAAATTGAAGATGAGCCTTTTCCGATCAAAAAAGTGGGTTCTTAGGGCGCAAACAGAAACTCGAGATCAGAATTTGAT
The DNA here is from genome assembly GCA_029783825.1 of Sapria himalayana. Lineage (NCBI taxonomy): Eukaryota > Viridiplantae > Streptophyta > Magnoliopsida > Malpighiales > Rafflesiaceae > Sapria > Sapria himalayana. The sequence goes on along the minus strand of JAREIK010002286.1, from coordinate 1,221,718 downwards.
GGTCTGATAATGGAAACTATTTATTTGTATTTGATATATTTATATGCATGCGTATTGCAGATATACATGATGCCAGAGAGCCATGAGAAAGGTGAACTTCGTGTTTATCGAGCTTTTAATTTTCCACTTCAATGGACGATGGAGAGAATCATCATAAAAAAACCCTTGGTCGACTCGGTGCTGATTAATCACGATGGTGGTTATTATCTTCTTGGTTCTGATCACAGCGGTGTGACAACCAAGAACGGTCAGCTCGAGATATGGCATAGCAAGTCGCCACTCGGTCCGTACAAAGCACACAGAAAGAACCCGATCTACGACGTTCACAAGAGCTCGGGGGCAAGAAACGGAGGAAGACCCTTTTCATATAACGGAAGTCTTTATCGAATTGGTCAAGACTGCGGTAAAACATATGGGCACGGGTTGCGTATTTTCAAAGTAGAATCTCTCACAGTAGACGATTACAAAGAGATGGAAGTTCCGTCATGTCTGAAAATGCCCATTGGTGGGCGCCATGCATGGAATAGTGCTCGATATCATCACCTTGACGTGCAGCAGTTAAGTTCCGGCGAGTGGATTGGAGTTATGGATGGCGACCGAGTCCCGTCCGGTCATCTAGTGAAACGCTTCCTTCTTGGGTATGCCTTCTTTGCAGCTGCAGGTCCGATAGCTCTCATCCTAGGCCTCACCCTTTATCCGGTAAAATTCGTTATTCCCCACCCTAAAAAGCGAAATAATAATCTCTTGCATTGGGAAGGAGCGAGATGGATTTACAGTCGACTTAACCTGAGAATCACATCTCTCCAATGGAGAATCAAGCTGTCTAGCTGGCCGGGGAGATTGTTCCTGAGTGCGATATTTATAACTGGAGCTGTTCTCGTGTGCAGCGGTGTGAAATGCATACATGGAAGAAATGGCGGTGATGTGGCATACCCGTTGAACGGGTACTACTCGCAATTCACGTTAGTGACGATGACGTACGAAGCTCGGCTGTGGAATTTGAAAATGTACGTGAAGCATTACTCGAGGTGTTCTTCTGTAAAAGAAATCATAGTGATATGGAACAAAGGTATGCCTCCAGATGTTCGAGAACTGGATTCCGCCGTGCCAGTCCGAATCCGAGTCGAAGAAGAAAACTCCTTAAACAACCGATTTAAGATTGATTCCTGGATAAAAACTCGTGCTGTTCTTGAGCTAGACGATGACATTATCATGAGATGTAGTGATATTGAGCGCGGGTTTTACGTGTGGCGTCAAAATCCGGACCGGATCGTTGGGTTCTACCCACGGCTGATCGGAGGGAATCCATTAACGTACAGGGGGGAGAAGTTTGCTAGATCTCACAACGGATACAACATGATTCTTACGGGAGCAGCGTTTCTTGATGGGCGAGTTGCGTTTGAGAGGTACTGGGGAGATGAGGCTCGCGCCGGGAGAGAGCTGGTACAGAGGCATTTTAACTGCGAGGATGTCTTGTTGAATTATCTCTACGCGAATGCAACTTCCTCTAGAACAGTTGAATATGTGCGGCCGACTTGGGCAATTGATACTTCCAAGTTTTCCGGCGAGGCTATCAGCAAGAACACGCAGCTACACTACGCCATTAGAACCAACTGCTTGCTGAAATTTACTGAGATGTATGGAAGTTTAAGCGGCCGAAAATGGGAGTTTGATAGCCGGAAAGATGGTTGGGATTTGTAGCTTTAAAAACCTCACCTTTCCTATTAATTTATTTCATCTCTCTGTTTTTGGTGAGTAAATTCTTCACTTACTCGCCTATAGTTTATATTTAGTTTTTTTTTGTTCTAAATTCTTATGTACATTACTTTGAAATGAACAATTGAGAATTTAAGAGAGTTATTTCTTGTTGATTGCTTAACATTTGCAAATTGGAATAGTCGATATCCAATAAGAATTGTAATGATTATTGGCTTTATGTTGAACCCTTTAGCCCTATCATTAGCTCGTTGAGGGAGCAACTTTAATCTTAAGGAGTATAATTAGTTGCCTAAAATTGTACCTAATATCACGAAAGCTTACTAAAAACTTGTTTCATTTCTTGTGCTTTTTGGCCCAGGTCAATGTAGTTGATGCTTGGTTGGTTCTTAAATCATCAATATGAGTCAATGTGGGTTTTGTTGGCCCAAGTGTAGCTTTTTTTTTTGAAAGTAAATTAGTTGCCAATCACATTTTTATTTCTCAATAACTTATATTGTGGGTGTTTCCACTAATTGAAACATTGCTCAAGCATACGTATGCACTCGGACACAACACACACATACATATGCACACTTAGTATTGGACATCTCATGGATATGAACATTTTTTTCAAGAATATAGGTGATCATTTAGGTTTCCTAGGTCATTTTTTTCATACATGAATGTCAATCGTGTTGAGAAGCCCACTTCGGATGAATATAAGTTGGCCATTGCTAGAAATCCTGCCTCTAGAAATACTTGATGCATCATTACCCAACGGCCTAGTCAAACTAATAAGTCTGAAATATTTTCTCTATGAATTCACATTTAGTGTGTTAGTCATATTATCATCGAGGAAGATTGTGATAGGTAATCCTTAGGATATGTGCAAGTGTGTGACTTGTAAGGTAGTGATAGCTCTATGAGTTCATTACACTCATATGGTTCCCATAGGAAAAACTTCAAAAAAATATATGTTAATTATGAGAATATGATGTTTATGAAGCTAAAAGTATAAATATTTATAAACCATACCAATCATTATATTTAAGATAATGAAAGTCAGTAAATAAGAGTATGGGCATTAAGTAATCATTAAGAATATTTGAGAAAGTTTCCTAAAATATATGAGATTGTAAATAACTTTTATATAGGGATGAAGTGTTGCCTCATTGGTGATGTACTTGGTACATCTACAAGGGGATCAATATTGGGAAGGACTCGATGGTGACAAACACCTTTTATATCGATAGGTCAAAAGGTCATTTCCATAGTACCTTATTCTTTATTCTATGTTTAGCATAAAATATTTTAAACAAATAAATGGTATCACATAAATTAGGTGATAGACTTTAGACCCAGAGTTGATTTAAATCTTAGTATCTCTTCTACTCAAAATGGGTTGTCTTTAGTTGGACAGCCGAACTAATGATACAATTCTTATGGGGTATATATATATATATATAGACTAAAATTTATTATATTTACTTGTATGAATAATGCACTTATGGATCTTATTTGATGGGACAATCTCATTAACGAGTCTTTGGGGATCTCACCTGGCCAATTAAATTAAGTGGATTAATAAAACCATAATATCATGCTAGTTCAATGTATGCCTTTGGCTTAGAAGGGAAGAATAATAGTTGATCAAAGAAAACAATGAAATAATACATATTAAAATTGTCAATGGTTGAAGAGTGTGTATAGATTTTAAGAAGCTCAACAATGTCACGCACAAGAGCTCTTGTGTGTGACATTTATTGATCAAATGCATGATAGATTCACTTAAATTATTATTATTTCTTTGATGGATATTTTTGTTATTATCAAGTTACTATTTTGCTGGAGGATTGAGGAAAACTACATTTACTTCCCCTCATGGAACTTTTCCTTTTTGGAGGAAGCCTTTTGTATTACTGTAGTAATATTTCAAAAATGTATGATATTCATTTTCATAGACATTGTGGAAAAAAACTCTAGAGGTATTCATGGATGACTTTTTAGTTTTGAGGAATTTTAGGATGACTACTTAGTAAATTTAGAGAGAGTCTATGAGCAAAATGAAGAAACAAATATAGTCATGAATTGAAAGAAATATCACTTTATGATGAGATAGATAGTTTGTGGGCATAAAGTATCCAAAATAGGCATTGAGGTTAATAGAAAAAAAGTAAAAATAATTGAAAAACTTTTACTGCCTACCACAATAAAAGATATTAGAGGCTTCTTGGATCATATAAGATTTTTAAATATTTTTTAAAAATTTCAAAACCTTTATTCATACTCTTGGAACAATACAAACAATTTAAGTTTTATTTTATTTTTTTAAAAATCTATGTTAAATAAAGAATCTCGTCATGCCTTTGTAAAGAAAAAGAAGGTGTTTTTGTATGGTGTCTACAGATTAGTCATTTCAATTTGAGTTGATGTGTGATGCAAGTAATTTTGTTTAGGTGTAGTGCTAGAATAGAGGAAAGGAAGAATATTCCATGATGTTAATTATGCAAACAAGACACTCACAAATGTCCAAGTCCAACTAAATTACACGACAACTAAGAAAGAGCTTTTAGTAGTTGTCTTTGCTTTTGACAAGTTTAAATCTTCTTTGGTGGGAACCAAATTCATGGTATATATTGATCGTTATGTAATCAAATATTTCTTAACAAAGGTGGATACCAAGTCTAGATTGATTTGATAGATTTTACTTCTATATGTGTTTGATCTAAAAATATTAGATAAGAAATGCTATCGAAAATCAAATAGTAGACCATTTTTCAAGACTGAAGAAATATAATGTATGAGCTATAGAAGAATCTATTATATGAACTTTTTCATATGAGCAACTCCTACTATGAGTCAGAAAGCACTTTTCTTACATGTAGATATTATCAAATATATAGTTAATGGGTTGTTTCCTCTAGACTTTAAAGAAGATAATATCAACTCAAGATTTTATCATGATGTGAAGTTTTTCTATTAGGGTGATTCTTATCTCTCCAATGAAGTGCTTAAATTTTGATTTTGAAGCATTATGTTTCAAAGGATAAGATTGGTATTATCTTGTAGCATTATCAATCATTCCCCTATGGTGAATATGTTGAAGGATTACGAACTACATACAAGGTTTTATAATCGCAATTGACCAACCCTCTTTAAGAATACTTATGTGCTAGTGAAGACTTATGATATTTGTAAACATGTTGGAAATATATCACAAAAGTATGAAATATCTTTGAATGACATACTAGAAGTTGAATTGTTTGATGTATGAGGCATAGACTTCATGAGATCATTTCCTTTATTCTTGGGAAATTTATATAGTTTGATGGTCATGGATTAATATATCAAAGTGGATGAAAGCCTCAATATTTCTCACTAGTGATTCTAAGATTGTTGTTTTGTTCATACTAAAGAATATTTTTACATGTTTTAGTATACCTCGAGCAATCATTAATGATAAGTGAATGCACTTCAATAACAAGTTATGTGATGGAGCATTAACCAAGTACAAAGTTCATCATAGGGTTGCTAATATATACTACCCTCAGATCAATGGGCAAGTTAGGCTTTCTAATAGGGTAATCAAGAGGATTCGTGAGAAAGTAGAGAGTGCTAGAGTTTATAAGTAGAAACCCAAAAAAAAAAATGATGAGAAACTTCAAAATGAGAATTTCAATTAAATGTTGAAATTTTTTACTAGAAGTTTAAAATCAAGATTGTCACCATCTAAGTTCTCTATCCACTTGGAGTAATACAACTATAAAATGATCACTCATGAAAAAAGTTTCTAATAAATGGGTAGTGAGCTAAATACTATTTTGGCTAAGAAGTAAAGTGAGAAAAAATCTTCTTTTCGTTGAAGGAATTGTGACAACGAGGAGGAATTTAGGTTGATGACTAAAAGCCAAGCACTTTATGAGTGGCAACTCATAATTCTATAATTTAGTGAAGTTTTCTTTAGTATATAAAAAAATATTCAATTCTATCATTTTGTTGACAAAATTTAGATGACAAATTTTAAAACTCTATTGAATTCCTTGTGGAGATTCTTAAAGAATGAAAACTTGAGAACAACAAAGCTATAAATCCCAAAAATGGAGGAGATAAAGATTGACAAGTTTGAGGGGATTCTCTTTCTCTCTTTATACTCTCTATTATTTCAACTTAATCTTTTATTTTTTGTTTAGATTCGTTTAGCAATAGTAACTAGTACATGATTCAATGATGTCCGATGAAAATATTACTATAAAGAAAATTTTTTAAAGATTAATTCAGGTTATGACTTATTTTTGAGATTTGTCTATTCCCTATAAAATATAAATAAGACTACAATTGAATTCTTTTATTAAACTTTAAGAGCCTTAATCTAGAGGGAGACTTAATATTTTTGAAATGTTTTATTATATTTTGATACCAAATTAGGAAACTAAGAAGTAAGAAGTATAACATGATTATTTATAGTGTTATAAAAAGCTCAAGTTTGAGGGGGTTATTTAAAAAAAATAAGCACTTTGTTATCTTAGATTGTTGCTTAATAACAAAAAAAAAAAATTCATGACTTTCATGTATACTTTTGTATACTTTGTTATAAAAAGCTCAAGTTTTATTAAAATTCATGACTTGAAGTTTGAGTATGTAATGCAACTCTAATTAGTGATAGTACTCAGCATTTGAGTGTCTTCATCATAAATATTGACATTTGTGTCAAAACAAAAATTAATGACTTTGAGGATCGAAGCTTAAAAACATAGTACTTTATTGCCATAGATGAACTAAGACTATGCATGAGCCTCATTTCTTCTTTTGTGTCAAAAAGCAATATGAGATAGTACTAGGCAACAAAGTGTCTTCATCCAAAATATTAATATTCACGTCAAAAGACGTGAATAACTTTTAGAAGCAAAATAAAAAATTAGATATCTAGTACATTGAAATTCATGAATATTAGTCAAAATTTGAGGACTAGTAAATCAATTAGCATATATGAGAATGAGATGGCGTATCCAATGTATAAATTATATATCTAGTACATCGAAATTCATGAATGATAGTCAAATAGTGAATAACAAAGTTAGTTTGGCTACTACTTAGCTCATTTTTGGATACTTGGGATGACTTGTAGGATCCCTAAGCATATCATCACATGGAGATGGCGTATCCATATATACAAGTAGTTATGAAAAGTTTATTGTGCAAAGAAATAAATAAATAATGATTGATGAGAAGCCATTGTTTTAGCTCACATTCTAAAGATGCCATTGAATTGCACCTAATGAATCAAGGATGATCATAGAATAACATGTACTAGACTTTCATCTTGAAGACACATTATCATTAAGTATTTAGTCTCACAAACATTAATTTTATTGATTATGTTTAGTTAAAAAATAGTAGATAATTAATGGATGCTTTGAGACCTCAAAATGAAGGTTCGAAGGCAACCTAATTATAAAGACCAAATTGTATAATCATGATATTCTTACTTCAATCCATTTCAGTGTATCACCTTTCTAACATATGCATGTTTCAATTATTGAATTTTATCATGAAATTGAACTCTGAGTCTATTAATTTATTTAATGTCTTGTATCAATTTCATTCATAAAATAGAGCATTTGGAGAAGAGTTACTTCTAACATCTAGAAATGAATGTTTAGGTGACTTACTGGATAACACATAATAACATTTTTTAAAGAAATGCATTGTAATTCATTGATTAACTTACGTAAGAATATATTTTAAATTATATCTAATACAATGACGGTAAACAATCATTTAAGGTACATAATTTTCATTGTTCCTTTGAAAGAGGTTTGTTAATTTTCTTCAATCTACAATATAATATATTTTCACCATATTATATATAATTGTTGTTAATTCATTTCAGATTGTATGCAATTTTATCTTGGCAGATAAATTTTAATCAATCCTCGAGAAACAATGATAAGCGAGGAAATTTTGTTTTAATAACATTAGAAAATATTTTTTTGTTTGAAATTCAATTGACAAAATTATATCTCAGATTTTTATAAAGTTTCTATTCATTTTTTTATGCTAATGCTTGGGGGATGTTTGGATAGATTAAAATTTCTTCTTATGTAAAACCAATTTCTTATCATAAAGCTTAAACCAATTTGTTGTTCATTATAAAATATGTTAAATATTTTAATGTCATTTTCATTGACATTATAAAATATATTAGAGATCCAATTTTGTTTGTCAATCCAATTTTATCTTATATTATAGAATATGTTAGATATCTTATTAGAAACACATGCTAGATATGTAAGAAATGATAATTATTTGCTTATGTTTCATGTTTGTCCTCCGTTACCCATTTCTTGTTTGTTGGTGTGTTCAGGAATAATATTTTTTTAAAAAAAATAGAAGATATTTGCAAAATCATAAAAATTTTGAAGCATTCATGAACTTTTCTAAAAAAAATAAAAATATAATTAGGAAAAATTAGATTTGAGAACCTCAAACCAAAAATATTTATATTTAGGAACTTGAAAATTATTTTTTATGAGTTCATACACCAATTAGAGAATTATTCATGTTTTGATGCAGGCGACGTACTCGTTTGGTTTCTTCTTGGAGGCATACCACATGATTCTCTTGCCATTAACAAAAAACTTCTGAACCTAGTTTTTCTCTCCTCCCTCTCTCCTCCCCGAAATCCTCCTCAAAAAATTTTAAAACCTTCAATTTCCTTTGAAAATCCAGCTTAGGTAGGCTTGAATCAAGCAAATAATCGGATGGAGGTTAGTTTCTACAATTAGAAACTAATTATGGCTTTTTAAGTTTTTGTTAAGTTTTAATGAATTTTACGGGACCACCCAATAAATCCATAAGCTTAGAAGTAGATGATGCCCTAGCCACTTCCAAAAGTTCTCCCAAAATACATGCTCATTCCTCACAAGTTCAGAATCTCACCGAGGCATCCCCAAATCGAAATCGAAGAAGGCTTCTAATCTGTTTAGAGGATGATTCCGACACAACCTAGTATGTAATTGATGATGAGAAATGTCAATAATCTTTTTATAGTAAGATTTATGTTGAACCTAAAGAACTTCTTCTCCAAAATCACCTTGAAAATGAAGCGTCACATGAAATTAATTATAAAATCCATAATATCAATAGCTATATTGGAGTTTCAAGAGGAAATAAGGAGTTTTTGAATGATTTTAATGATCCAGTTCAAGATAACTCCTCGCCAAATGATATTCAATATAAAAACCATCTTGATTCTGGAATGTCTAGTGATGCTAATGGGGATTTGTAAAATTTTAGTAGTTTCAATAATATCTTGGGTAAAATTAATGAGATTCCGAGTGATTTTAATGTCTCTACTCATGATGATGCCACGCGAAATGGTGTTCCTACTAATTTTAATGGGGCCCTAAGTGTTTTTTATGATATTAGGGATGAAATTAAGAATGTGTGACAAGGAATTTCTTGTACAATGGCTAGCAGAGAATTGAATGAGCATGCTGAAGAAGGTTTTAAATGTATGTTCTCTTCTTATGGGCATGTAAATAGTCTGAATGTGGCTGTGAACTCCCTCTCTATCTCTATTGATACAAATACATAACATGCGAATAATGATAAATGGGGAAAGATGAATATTGTTATTGGAAGCAGTGGGTATTCAAATGATAATAATGGGCAAACATAAATCTTGGTTGGCTTTAATCTCAATTCACATTACTCTTGAACTTCAAATACTTGTTTAAGGGATAACAATGGAGCTTTGAAGAATAATAGTAGTCAGACTCTCTCTAACTCTTTACTAAAAGAGGACTTTTATAATAGGGTAAAAGACATGACTTCAGTGGGTGTGGTTAATGGCTCGAGAAGCCTGAAATCACTCTCCGAACATGTGAATATGCATGATGCAGCCCCTGTGAATGCTATAATTGTCTTTTATAAAAGAAATAATAATGTGAAAAAGGAACTCCAACCCACTGTGGGGTGTTAACTCTAATAATAAAGCCTCAAAAGAGTGGAGACCTATTGATTTTAAATTTGATGGTAAGCACAAGAATGAAGGGGGTAATGGCTAGATCCCCATCCCCAAAACTTATGAAAGGAATAAAGCTACTTGGTAGTTTATTCCCTAGAAATAGATTCCTAGCTAACACCACTAAGCTATTCTACCTCCCCCTCCAAAGTACTCGGTAATGCTTATTTTAAATAGTATGAATTACTCCATGGAATAGAGGATTGGAAAAACTGTTTGGTAGGATATTTTGTAACTAGAAATCTCGAACAACTCTTGCTAAAGAGGTTCATGGAGGACCAATGGAGAGTAACCCCTCAAATCATCCAATACCCAAATGGCTAGATGGTTTTTAAATTTAGAAATTCTGAAAAAATTGATGAGGTTCTCAAATTTGGCCCATTTCTAGTATTTGGCCAATCGTTGTATGTTAAATCACTTTTGGTCAGTTTTCATTATGGGTTAAAGGAGATGGCTAAGATCCCGATATGTGGGTTAAGCTTTTTAATTTTCCAATTCACCTATAGAACCCAATGGAGATGAGCAAAGCAACTAGCTACCTTGGACAGCCACTACATATGGATAAATTGACATTGAACATATCAAAAATAGTATTTACGAGAGTGCTAGTGAAAATTGATTTAAATGAGAAACTTATAAATAAAATCTCTCAAAATTTCCAGAATGGATCTAAAATATTAAAGCCTGTAATATATGAAAATCTTCTGTCATATTGTAAATTTTAATATTTGGGCATTTGATAAGTGGCTACCATAAAAAGAATAGAAAATAAGAGATAGAAGATGAAGACCCTCCAACAAACTCAACAACTTCAAACTGTCTAGAGAACGAGGAGGAAAGGAGCTCTCCACATGAAGAAGGTCAATGTCAACTTGAAGACTCACCAAGGGAGGAAATCTTGGCTATTCAATCAAAGCCAAAGAATGAAACAATCCAAAATGATGAAGAAAATGAAGGCTTCATGATGGTAAAAGCAAGGAAGAAAAAGAATGACCCGAGTAGTACAAGGGAGGGCCTTTCACTAAACCTTAGAAATAAACAAAAGATCAAAGAAATGGCATTCAAGGGAACTGCTCCACATGGGCCATCATAATGGGTATTTAGGAGTCCTCAACCCCTCAAAAAATGAGGTTATGAAGTTATATGCTTTCTATTAGGGATTTTTCTTATGGAGTTTTGGAGGGTGGAATAGAGAGAGGACTATCAAGCTCTCCCAATTATATTTTTAAGCTTTTTTTGGGAGAGGTGGGGGCACCTCTAGTTGTGATGACCTTATGGTTGATAGCATAGTTTTCTTTGGATTACAAAGCACCCCTTGGGAAAATTAGGCAAGCTACATGTTGCCTAAATTTTAATAAGAAAATCTGAAAACAAATGCATTATGTGAGTATATGTATAAAGAGCCTCCAAGGACCAAAAATAGCCCTACGGTTAGAAGTACACATGGATACTAGTGTAAGGGGATCTATGTGATTGATGGAAGTCACATGGGTTTGAATGAGCATAATGTACATGTGTACGAAATAATATAACGGGGATAAAAATACAAGCTGTATAATAAATTTGTATGTGTACTGCCAAGAAAGATGGTTGGTTCTTGATATCGGCGGCAAGCCAGTAAAAATGCATGGTTGGTAGTGTGCTATATACATAAAATTTTACAAAAAATGTAACCATGGGGATGCAATGTCGATGTGTATGGATCTTTTGGGCGACAGATGCCTTCAAATAGAATTCTATCTAAATAAAAAATGTGTATGCTCACTATCTGATATGTATGACATGAATGGGGTTTTCTTGGGTTTCAATTTGCCTGGTAGGGTGAAATATATTTTGGAATTATCTTATGGAAGTTTCATATAGTTCTGGAGTTGTATGCAGGTTGGGAATTCTTGTGTAATTGAGATATCTGAATTATTCTTGAATGTAAGGAGTGATGTATCACCATGTGAGAGATGGGGGATGCATTGAAAGGGTAGACTAAGTCTTGCAATCATGAGAGTATGTAAGGGGAATGCATGCTATGAATAATATCATATAGATGCAAAGCCGAGTATAACGAATAAGTATTATGGAAAAAAGATAAGCCAATCAATTTGCTTCTTGGAATATGATTAAAATATCAAATGGGTTTTTAAATATGTATGAATGCATGGGGGTCTTTTGGATTTCTTCAATATGTATGAATGCATGGGGCCCCCTGGGTTTCTATCATGTATAGTATTGTGAAATATGTACTGGTACCAATGCAATATGGGATTTGTAAAGGGGCTGAATGTTCAAATGTATTTATTGGGAATCTCTCAAATGTAATGAGTGAGGTATCAGTTTATAAGAGAATAGGAATATATTGTAAGGGTAGTATAGCAATCATGGGCAAATGTAAGGGAATTGCATGCTATGAAGAGTGTTATGTAACTACAAATCAGATTATAATGCATGAGCATTATGAAGAGAGGACAAGCCAATTCTTAAATGAAGATAGCATCCTAGAATATAAAAGGGTTTAATTGCCCACTAAAGCACAAAGTAATCCTCATGCTTTTCAAGGCCTATAGGATAGATGTCTTGCAATCATTGAAGCCGAGCTAAATTGTGAAAAAATGGCTTAGTTCATTAAAACAAAGTTTAAGTGTTTCAAAGCTCTTAATAATTTTTCAACTCATAATTATGGTAGAATCCTGATCCTGTGGGATTTCCAAACTGCTAATATAGAGATTCTCTTTTGTATGCTACATGTTTTTCTTCAAGCGTGTGATATAGAGAAAAAGATATCTTTCAAAATATTTGTGGTATATGATCTTCACTCTATCTCGAGTAGAAAGACCCTCTAGGAAAATCTAATAGAAGAAGGAAATATGCACTCATCCTCATGAGTCATTTTGGGAGACTTTAACTCTCCACTATCTAGATTGGATAGAGTGGGAGGAAGATTAGTAACGAACTATAAGTGTCAGGATTTCCTTAATTGCACATTTACGTTAAATCTGAAAGATCTGCCCTCCTTTGGAAACTTCTTCACTTGGACTAATGGTAGTCTCTAATAAACTAGATAGAGCAATAGTGAATAATGAATGGACAAACTTGAAATTGTAGTCACGCAAGATTTTTAACCCCAAGAATCTTTTCTAATCACTACTTGATGTTATTAACTATGGAAGCCAAAAATAAAGAAAGACAAATTTCTTTTAAATTCTGTAATATGTGGCTCTCTTACAAAGAGTTCACTATCACACTTTAGAGAAGCTGGAAGGAAAATATCCAAGGATCCTTCATGTTTCAGCTAGTCAAAAAGCTTAAAATTTTGAAGAAACCCTTGAGGAGTTTGATTTAAAAAATATTATGCTCACATCAACACAAGGGTGGCTCTCACCAGAAAAATCCTTTGAGAACTAAAAATTATTTTACAATGCCCAAATCAGGCCCTAAAAGATGAGTAAGTTACTACTAGGGTGCACCTAAGAAAACATGAAGAGACGGAATTATCTTTCCTAAGGCAAAAGGCAAAAATTAACTATATTAAGCATGGAGATAGATATACAAAGTTCTTTCATGCTCTTATGAGCTCTAAAATATACAAAAGTAAAATTATGACTATAGTAAAGGAGGACGGAAGCCACACAACATCAAAACAGAATATTGTGGAGGCCTTCATCACATACTATAAGGGATTGTTAGATACTTCAAGTAACATTGAGAAAATAAACAAGTAAATGCTAGGAGGAGGTAGAGCGCTTTAGGATGAAGACCATAAATTGCTTTCCATTATATTTCACCCTAGAAGAGATAAAGGAAGTGATCTTTACGATGGGTAGTTCTAAATCACTGGGTCCATATCAATACTAAAATTTACTGAATTACCGAGCAATTATTTGGTCGCTAATTAGGTATTTTTTTGATCGGGAAACCTAATAACTACCATTTACCTACCAAAATATTTCGTCACAATTTTTCTCATCGGTACTTTTTTTACCGACAAAAAATCAGTTGGTCGGTAAATTACTGACCATTTACCTACCCTCTACCGACTATATTCAGACAATTTTCTGACCAGAATAATTAGGTTAATACAAGGTTTCCAAATGGCCGGTAATTAATATCCATTTACAAACCATTCACCCACAAATAATTATCGACTAAATTCCAACTATTTTCTGACCAAAAGTACTTGGTCGATAAATGATCTCCAAATGGTCGGTAAATACCGACTAACTACAGACCATTTACCAACAAATAATATCCGATTATATTCCGACCATTTTTGACCAAAAGTATTAGGTCGGTAAATGATCTCCAAATGATCGATAATTACCATCAATTTACAGATCATTTACCAACTAATAATTTTCAACTATATTTCAATTATTTTCTGACCAAATGTATTAGGTTGATAAATGGTCACAAAATAGTCGATAATAACCGAAAAAATTACGACCAAAAACCGACCAATATCTTTTAAAATCACTGGTCTATAATTGATCTCCAAAAGTATTACCGATCATTTGATGACCTTTTACCGCGACTATTGATATTAAAAAATTTTGGTCAGTTTTTTGTCGCAATTTTATTGGTAATTACCGACCAAATATTTTTTTTCCAGTTTTAATTTAGAAATCTTACTTTTGAAATATATATACATTCAGATATATATTCAGATTACGTAACAAAAAAAAATTCCAATTAAATCTAGCAAACAACTATATATACTACATTTTTATATTAAATACGTTAAGAAAAAGTAATAAAATGAAATCCAAAATTAAAGTGTAAGGCATTGAAAAATAAATGTGTTTAATACACTCAATCATCCAACCTAGTTTCATAATCATTATGCTGCGATGTATATTGTCTGCATGATGAGATGTCAGGTACTGGGATAGAGCAGTATGTTGTTGCTAGTCCTGATGCAATTGCTGCAGGTGTTGATGTAAGTGATGAAGTAGATGTTGTAGCTGGAATAGATCCTGTAGCTGGAGTAGATGTCATCCTTCCTGAAACTTCTTTGTAAGCTAGTCAAAATGCATACACCACTCATCACTATAATCCTCATAGTCAATCACACGTCGCTCGGTATTGGCCAACTAATACTGTATCGCATTTTGCATCGTGTCCTGAAATTCCTCCATCTTCGAGAACAAATTCGAAACTGATCCTAAAAATTCAGCTTCATAATTTGGTCGTCTAAGTGAGTAGAATGATGATGTCGACGAACCGATGTCATAGACGGACATCTTATCTATACCATCAACAACCACATACCATCAACAACCACATACCTGAAACTTTTATAGTTATACATATAGTAAGATACATGTATTTATAGTTATATATTATTTTACAAATAATATATATAGTTATAAATAGTTTTATATAATTAAACATATAGTTATATATAGATATATTCATACAAGTAGTTATAAGTAATTATACATAAATATATACAACGTTATAAACAAATATTTTGATTTAATTATATGAATACATATATGTATATATAGTTACAAATATAGTTATATATAACTATATAGACATTTATTTAGTTATATAAATATTTATATATAGTCATACACATATAGTTTAACATAATGTTGTATGTTGTTATACATGTAATTATAAATATAGTTACATATGGTTATACACACAGTTACACATATAGTTAAATGTATATTTATACATGTAGGTTTGTATATTTGTTCATTTAATTTTATATATTTATACATATTGTAATGTATAGGTATAGATACAATAAAATACTTTTTTATATATAATTATGCATAAAACTTTTATCATAATGTATAAGCTATAAATTTAATATTAAATATAATTATGCATAAAACTTTTATAGTTATACATATAGTAAGATACAATTATTTATAATTATATATTATTTTACATATAATATATATAGTTATAAATAGTTATATATAATTAAACATATAGTTATATATAGATATATTCATACAAGTAGTTATAAGTAATTATACATAAATATATACAACGTTTTAAACAAATATTTTGATTTAATTAAATGAATACATATATGTATATATAGTTGTTATACATTTAATAATATATAATTATATATAGTTATATATTAGTATGCATATAGTATAAATATGTTAGAAATATAGTTATATAGAATTATACATACAGTTATATATTATTATATAGTTAAAAATTAGTTATGTAAAGTTAAATATAGTTATAAAAATTGTTTACTTTATTATAAATATAGTTATAAATACTTTTATATAAAATGGCATATGATTATATAATTAAACAAGTATATCTATATAATATTTGTGAATAAAATATTTTTATAAATGTTGCTTAAATATTATTATATTTATATGTAACACTTTTATAAATAATATATAGTATATATATCACATTTATATAAACATTATAAATATTCTATATTTATATAAAAAATAATATGTAATATAAATATTTACAAAATTATATAATCATTTAATGTGACATAATTATTATATAAAAAATTATATAAATGGATAGTTTTATATCAATTTTGTATAGATATTTATAAACATTAATACTTATGTATAAATATTTATATATAACATTATATGTTTATATAAACATATCAATGTTTATTTATAATGTAATACGTTTATACATATTAAAGTATATACATTTATACATATTGTCATGCAATTATATAAATGTATAAAAGTTTATATATACTATTACATGTTTATAATTTATTCGGATACAACAAAAATATAACCCATTAACATTAAGATTAATCTTTCTTAAGTTACAAAATCAGATAAATCAATCATTATATATTTTCTTCAGCTACAGAAGGATAGAACAAAATGCAAACATTTTTTACTTGAAATCAAAATCAACAAATCCCTAAAAATCTAAACAGTAGAAGAACAAAGATCACACTGAAAAATTATAGTTTAATTAATTATGTTTTAGTGAAATTTTGACAATAATTTTTATGAAACATTTACATATCCTCTTTAATCAAATTTTTACCTTATCCTTGGAAATTATCAAAACAATTCAAAACACACTAACCAAACACACAAATATGGTGTTAAATATACAATCACTTCTAAAATAGTTGATGAGATAAAATTAAACCTAATAAAGAAGAAACCCTAGCTTTTAAAATGTGGTAAAACTGGAAGATATCACTTGAACCATTCTAAAACAAATAACCTTGATTTCTCCAAATCCAATCTTTTGAAATTCAATGAAATTATTTGATTTTAGTACCCATGCATAGATCTCATTGAGTATATAAAATTTTATTCTTTGATCACCTAAATCTAATCAACAAAACTTCATAGATCTAACTAAACAAAAGTTTGCATCTATTTCCCATCAATTTTTACATCAAATCATATTTATAATAAGTCAAGTTCAATTAAATTTAGGGTCACAACAATATAAAAAAATGGAACATCAAGAAATAGTAATATCATTAAGAAAAAGTTGTAACATCAAAAAAATTCACAATATCAGAAAAAAGTCATTACATTAGAACAAAGTTGTGACAGCAAGGTAATGTTATGATATTAAGACTAAGTAATGCCATTAGGGCATAGTTGCATAAACCAACACATGCCATGACATTTTGACATGTGTCAATCTCAAGAATTTAGGTTGTGGCCTCAAGAATCATGATACTATTTCTTATTTTTCTATTATTGTAGAGGATTTTTCTAAACACACACTAAAGTTTGAGCCAATCTCAATAATGTGTCTCTGACTATTCCACATGCATTTCATCCTATGAGAATCTAGAAAAAATTTTGATTAATTCAAATTTACTTGGATTTTTATATTCTTCCCCCCAAAAAAATATGTATCTTTAAAGTTCATACGCATACACCTTCAATTCACATGTATATGTAATGATCATTTAACATTGAAGATTTAAAACATACCATCATTTTCAAACAAGAAAGAAATATTAACCCACAAAGTGTCATCACATTTTCATGTTGGCTCCTCCATAATTTGAATCTGCCACAATATTTTTACTACCCTCATAGTCTTACCTATCAAAAACAATTAATGGTTATCAATGTTGTGCACTGATCCCTCCTTAAAGGTTACATCATCATAAACAATGAGCTCGCCATAATTCACTATATGGGTCAGATTTGTAGCAAATTTTTGTAACATGGAAGCATGGGATACTCTAAGAATAATCAAAAAGCTTGGTGTAAAAGCCAACCTATAAGTTACCATGCATACCCTCTTGAGTCAAAATTACATTGAAAAATTATAGTTTAATTAATTGTATAGAGTCAAAATCATATAGGTTACATAAAATTGAAGCAAAAGTGAAGAAATTCGGAGGAGAAATAAAAAAACATAATACCATATTATACTAAAAGAATGAAAATTCGATTGTCCTGATAAAATTCAGAGAGACGGAGATATATATAAGCATTTTGAAGGAGAAGAATAAAGAAAAAATTACATTGATTTAGAACAAGAGATAAAATTGATCAATTTTATGTTTGCAATCATCTCTGCTTCGAAAAATGATAGAGATACGAATGTATGTAGGTGTTAATGACTTAGCAAATGAATTTAAAATTAAAAAATTAAACCTATGAATTACCGACCAAAATTATGGTCGGTAAAAGATCGGTAAAAGGTCGGTAAGTACTTAAGTTATGAAAATTTGGAATGCCACTTTACCGACCAATTTTTAATAGTAATATATTTTTGGTCGTTAAATGGTCGATAATTTATCGGTAATTTCTATTCGCTAATTCTATCCTAATTTACATATTAATTTCCAACCAAAAATATTTGGTCGGTAGATATGGTCGGTATTAAGTAGGCAAATTGGTCGGGAATATTTTTTTCCGAAACCCCATTTTGGTCGTGAATTGGTCAATAATTAATGACCTATTTATTCGGTCGGTAGTTTGGTCGGTAATTATGACATTATAAATATATTGGAAAATCAATTTACCAACTATTTTTCATGGTTATATATTTTTGATTGTTAAATTGTCAGTAAATTTTCGGCAATATTTTTTTCGCTAATTACATCTTAATTTACCGACCAATTTATGACCAAAAATATTTGGTCGATAGGTATTGTCAGTTTTGGTCGGCAAATTGGTCGAAAATATTTTTTTTCCAAAATCTAAATTTGGTCTCTAAATGATCATGAATTTGTCAGTAATTACTGACCTATATATTCGATCGGTAGTTTGGTCAGTAATTATGATGTTATAAATATATTGAAAAATTACTTTACCGATCATTTTTTTATGGTTATATATTTTTGGTCATTAAATGATCGATAATCTTTCAACAATATTTTTTCGCTAATTTCCTCCTAATTTGAAGACCAATTCTCGACCAAAAATATTTGGTCGGTAATATATGATTGGTATTTGGTTAGAAATTTGGTCGGACTTATTTTTTTTTCGATATGCCTCTTTAGATCTCTAAATGGTCGTGATTGGTCAGTAATTACCGACCTATATTTTATGATTAGTAAATAATTGGTAAGTACAAAATTATAAATAATTTGAACAACCACTCTATTGACCAATATTTATGGTAATATATTTTTGGTCATTAAATAGTCAGTAATTTGTCAGCAATTTATATTTGATAATTCCATCTTAATTTACCGACTTATTTCCGACAAAAAATATTTGGTTGGTAATTATGGTCAGTCTTTGGTTGAATTTTTTTTTTGATATCTTTTTTTGGTCTTTAAATGATCGTGATTTGGACTGAAATTACCGACCTAATTTTTAGGTCGGTAATTTGGTCGGTATTCTTGTTATTTTTAGTAGTGTATGGATAAACTGCATAATTCTATAAATCTGCATATAATGAAATTGGTCGTGACATTGTTAAAACTATAAACAATCTTCCACTCTGGAAGAATACTAAAACAAATAAACTATGCCTATATATCATTGATACCAAAATCCCCACATGCATCAACAGTCAAAGATTATAGGATTATATTGTGGTGTAATGGGATTTATAAGATCATTGTTAAACTTATAGTATCCCGACTAAAATTGGTGATGAGTGACATAATAAATCAAGCTTAAGGAGCCTATGTAAAGGGGAGACTAAGTTCAGATAATTTTTTACTTGAGCAGGAACTAATCAAAAAATATGCAAAAAAAAGGATTTCTCCAATATGCTTCTTCAAAATAGACATATAGAAAGCATTTGATTCAGTAGAATGAGAATTTTTGAGAGAAGTCCTAAATGGACTAAACTTTCCAAAAGGATTCACTAAAATCATATATGAATGCATAAGCACCACATCTTAATCTATTGCCATAAATGGGCATCTCCATTGATTCTTTAAAGGTAATAGAGGCCTAAGACAATGGATCCCATTTCTCCTTACCTTTTTGCCCTGAGTATGGAATATTTTTCAAGGAAGCTGACTACTGCAACACTTTTGGAATCTTTCTTATTCCATCCGAGATGTGCACCACTGAAGATATCTCATCTTATGTATGCAGACGATCTCATCATCTTCCCTAGAGGGGATTTTGTATCTATAAACACAATTCTTGGGGTATTGAATAATTTTTTGCTAGTTTTGGGTTTGAATATAGCTCCTCCAAATTGAATATCTTCTTTAGATGAGTAGGCCAAAAGCTTAAATAAGAAATTCTGGAATTTTTTGGATACAAAGAGGGCACTCTCTCCTTTGTCTTTCTTGGGGTTCCCCTATCTTCAACCTGCTTAATAATATCTCAATTCTCTATTCTATTGAAAAAACTTACCTCAACTATTCACCAATGGACTGAAAAAGTTTTTTCAACAACAAGAAGATTAGAACTCATTCGCACAATAATACAATGCATTGAAGGATATTGGTTCTCGGTATTCTTTCTATCAAATTATATAATAAACACTATTAATAATGCTTGTCGAAAATTTTTATGGGGTGGACCCAAAACCAGAAGATATTGGCCCAAAGTCTCATGGACCAAAGTATGCTTGTCAACTTGCTTTGGAGGCCTTGGTATCCTTAACAATTTTATATGGAATAAAGTATTTTTTATCAAAACCCTTTGGAGGATAAATAAAAAGGAGGATAAACTTTGGATTAAGTGGGTCCATCCTTTTTACCTTAACTCCTGGGATATATGAGAATACCAGAATTTCAAAGATCATCCTTATTAGAAATCTCTAATTTCAATTATGGACATCTTTATTGGGAAAGCGGGTTCAAAGAAACAAGCAAAAGAGTTGCTCGATAGGTGGGGTTAAAATGAGAGATTAATTTCTGAAGCATATAATTATCTCATGGGAATCTGCAACAAAAAAAAATTCTAGACAAAAATTATATAGATGAAACACCATGTGCCTAAACATGCAATATATCTTTGGATCACTAAGCAAAAAAGACTTAAAATGATGGATCAAGCATTTTCAACACCTGAAAACACAAACTACGAATTCTTCACTCTTGTAGAATCTATGAACCATATATTCTTTAGTTGCAACTATTCAAATGTAATTTGGAATGAACTTAAAGGCTGGTTAGGAATCAAAGGGAATGTAGATTCTTTAGCTACTATTTTCAAAGATATGAAGGCCAATCATGCAAAAGACAGCCCAAAGAATACTATTTAGAAAGCAACTTTCACAGCTATCGTATATTATATCTAGATATAAAGAAATGGAAGACTGTTTGAAGGTAAAGCTCAGAATGCTGGAAATTTAGTTAGGAAAATTTAAACAGAAATTTATATTATTTTCGGCAAAGAATGTAGTAGTTTGAATCTCTTATAGTTTGTACAGAAATTTTGATAGTGGAATTTTTATTACTTATCAAAAAAAAAAAATACATGTTTTGATGCTTGAAATACATTAGCTTCATCCTGCCCTTCTTCCTACTGCCTCAAAATAACAAACCCACATCGTGTTAAAAAAAACTATGGATCACATCACGAAGAGATCCAACCCTTGATCTTTTTCAAAATCAATTTTTTTTTATTTTCATTTTCTTATTTTAATATTATATATATAAATCAAGTCAAATCAACTAATCGAGTATGGATCCAACCATAGGTCAAATGCAAACCTCACATGAGTTAGATTTTCATTCGACCTTTTTATGAGGATTGCATCCGACCTCTAGACTTTGTTGGATCCATACTCGATTTGACTTATGTATATATATAATATAAAATGTAAGAAAATCAAAATATATATACTTTTTGATTTTTTAAAAAAAACCCACATGCTAGATTGCTACCTAACTTGAGTTATAGTATTTTTTTTGATGGAGGATTCGTAATTAGGTGCACCAAACACAAAATAATTTAGAATATATATATATTTCAAAATAAAAGATATACTAAAATAAAAAATTATTATATTTTGGTACACTAAAATATATCTACCTAATTATATTTTAGTACACTAAAATGTATCTAACCAATTATTATATTTAGGTGCACCAACGAGGAGCTCCATAAAGCTCCTTTGTGGAGCTCCATATAGTTCCCTAGAGCTTCTCCCTGGAGCTCGTGGAGCTCTAATAAGGAACTACTCCATGGACCAAGTCAAAGTGACAATGTATTATGTTAAGAGTATTTTAGTATTATGATAATTGAGTGTATCAAAAATTAATTAATTAAAAGTCTGATGTATCATTTTTAAAATTATTTTATAAATGGTATCCCAAAATATAATTTTTCATGGTAATTTATGAATTCAAGAAGTTTTAGATTTTAATTTTTTTAAAATTATTGGGATAAAATATGGTTTACGTTTTAGTATATCAAAACTTAATAATTTTTTTACTTTGATATATATTTTTTAATTATGAAAAAATATCTTTTTTTTAATTATTTTGTGTTTGATGCATCAAGGTTAGAAACACAAATACTCTTTTTTAATTTATAAAAAAGATGGATCATATTTATGATTAATGATTTATCTAATTTTTTGATTTTTTTAAATATGATATTACAAAAAAAAAAGGGTAAAAATAAATGAGGTCGACCGTCGATGATGTATTTATTCGTACTTAATGTTGAGGATTTGTGTTTTTTTTTTGTGATTCCAAAAAGAGTCGTGCGGCTAACTGGCAGCGGCAACGTGAGCAAATCAGACAGCCGGAGTTTCCCATTTTTATCTTGGTTATGTGGACGTTAGGCAACGAAACGTTCAGTTCTGAGCCTCATCCACTATTCACATTCTCTTCAATTATAACCCAATTAATTCGTGTTCATAAAATTGATCTTCAAATACCTAACGAGTTTGTGCTGGTTGTCGGAAATTTTCTAGAGGACGAAGCTTATCTCAAAGATCATTTTGGTTATTTGAAGTTAGCTGCATGGATCTTATCGCGATTCAACTTCAATTTTCTGACTTCTTTCGGAATTGACACTCATATGAATGTATATAGGCTTCATATTTGTTGACATGTAAGGTACCCTTTACAGTTTCCTGGAGGTAGGATGTGTTGGCGATGGAGAGCGATTTTGATTTCAACCTAAGGATTCAAGGCAGAAAGTATCTATCCACTCATTCTTCTGTTAGTGGAAATTCTCAGAGATCTACGAGCTTTGCATTTAGAGCTCCTCAGGAGAGTTTCACAATTGATGATTTCGAGTTAGGCAAGATCTATGGTGTCGGTTCTTATTCAAAGGTGCGATGAATTTTTCATCTTTTTTTTTTTTTTTACATTTCATTCTAATGTTTGTTTTGGTATTCCAATTTAATGGTTTTTATCTACTGTAGATCATAATTTTTTTAATTAGTGCCATTTACTTTACATGGAGAAATCCTAGTGTTTCACTATTGAGGTGGGGACGAAATTTTCTGGGGTCGCACCTGTTACCGACTCAATTGTAATGATAACTGAATTAGGAGTGTGTATTCAAGTGGTCTTCAACATAGGGCTAATGCAATAAGCATCCTTGGGAATGCTTTTCATAGATGCAGAGATAAAAACTATATAAGATGATGCATTTGTGATTGTTGTTCCTCACTTATTGGGATTTTGATGAATGTTCAAACAAATTGGACTCTATGTTGATATAGTCTTCAGTCCTAGACTTATAATAATCAAAGTTTTAAAACGCGAAAGTGCAATATGATATATTTTTATGTTCGTGATGTGAGGCATAAGCCTCGAGATATTAATGCACAAGTTTTTTCAGTATCACAATATATAATTAATTAATATTTTAAAATATATAAAATAAAATAATATAAATAAAATAATGAAAATAATTCATTGGAATTAATAAAAAAAGGCATACTAATTCACTATTTTCATAAAAAAATCATAATAAAGTCATAAAATAGAAAATAAATTCAAATATATTAATAGTTTCAAACTTTAATAAAAAATCATAGCCTAGTCATGAAATAAGAATTAGAATAAATTAATTCAATTTAAATTCTAATCTCAGAGTACATTATCATCCTCATTCAATGTATCAAAAATAAAAAAAATATTTACTATCATGTATCTTTATTTTATCTAAATCTTTATCTTCATTAATTAGTGTAAAATTGAACTCATTTTTGTCAATATATTATTTTATCAAACAGAGGATAGTTTGATAAAAATAACATATTTGATTGATTTCATACACAAAATAATTTTATTCTAGCTCAAAAAATTGTGGATTGATTTTATAAAAATATTAAAAAAAAATTAGATCTTGATTTTATAAACAGATAATAATCCTTTGAATGATGGAATGATTATTAGTTTATAAAGCAATATATTTTAGGTGATGTGATTAATGCGAGTTGATTTTTATACATAGTTTTTGATATAATAATTTATGAGTGTAAAATCAAAAGAGAATAATATTATTGTTGACAAGTCAAAAATTATAGGCAAACAAGTGAATAAAAATAAAGTCTCATTCTTATCAGTCTTTATCCTTATCAAATATCAACTACAAAATTAAATTAACAAAAATAAGTGGGGATAAATTAAAGCTTTGCAGCCCACACAGTTAGTATCTTGTCATACTAGTGGAGAACATAGGAGAAAGTTAAGAGAAACACAGAAGTTTAGCCGATGAAAAATGAGAGAAATACAATTTGAGAGAGCGTTACGTGGAGGGAGCAACTAGAATCGAGAGGCGAGGAGATGTGTTTCAATTCTAACCAACAATCAATGTTGCAATGCTAGTAGAAAATTAATTTTTTTGCAACAAAGCTTTCACATAAATTATGTTTTTTTTTTTCTTTTGTATCAAAAGTAAATGATTAGGTTGAGTGTTCATGTGTTTTAAATTTATATTTATAATTTTAATTTTAATAACCAAATGACGGAGATTTGTGAGGCGTACGCTTCGACTAAGAAGGCAGAGAAGGCTTATGCTTTTACACCTTTTATGTATCTTGGCTAAGAAGGCATATGTATTCTATGCTATTCATTTCTTTTGGGATGCCTTGATGCATTTTCAGATTGCCTCGCTTCAAGATGCGACTCAAAAACACATTTGAAAACACTGATAATAATTGCTACATTTTCATGTCATGGGCCATGCTCGGGCCCCCCACATTTGACACCTCTAATACAGCACAACCCACCACCCAATACATGTCGTGTCTAGCAAGATATAATATAATGACACCCCTAGGCACATAGTGAGGTAATGCATTCTTCTATTAAAGGTGGCATAGTTCTTTTGTAATGAAAAAGAAAAAAAAAGCATGGATGGTTGCACCCTATGAGCATTTTGAACTATGAAGAGAGAAATAGGAGAGCATTTGAGAACCATGAAAATGTTATTTAATTATTTTTGGGAATGGGCAAATTGCATATTGAGGAAACTATGATCTGGTGGAAAACTCTGTCACTCAAGATATGACTACAAAAAACTAAAAACTTGCATGACAGTGAAAACAAGAATTCATGCTTAGAAGTTTCTCTATTTGTCTAAAACATATATTTCTACTAAAAAATCTAAGTGTTATATAGCTAATCGAGTAAACAATGTAAAATAAGTAGTGGCATGCTTATAATATCCAATTATAATCAGTCTCAGTCTAAGAGGTTGTTTAAGTATATCATATTTCTATCGTTTGAGATGAATATAATGATTGTTATACATTTGATAGAATATTGCATGTCTTGCGAGATGAGAAAATTGAAGTTATTTTCAATTTAATGGACTACCACATAGTAATTAAAATGTGAGAGTTAATCTATAGCAATCTCTCATCTGTCTTATCATTAGGTTGTTTATTTGTCCGGTAATATAACTTAATTTGACAAAAAAAAGTCATGTCTAGAGTCTCGTTGCACATTGTGAAGATCTTTGGTTATCCAAATAATAATTAGAATGTCTCTTCCATAAATAAATACCTATATTTTGAAGTAATCCAATAAGAAAAATAAAACCACTCCGTACACCCTTGTTATATTGGTCATGTGGATTGAAAAATAAAAAAAAATTGTACAAAAATTCTAGGATATTCATTATAATTCTAGTTATAAATTAACCCTTTTTGTTGCACCAATCCATAATAAAAAACAAACACTAATTTCAAGTTTACCTCATGCACACACTTATGGTCCACTTTATTATGCATTGTCTACGTTGATGTACGTCATATGTAGTGGCCATGTGACGGAGAATAGTGGAGGTATTTAGACACTATGTGACTTCTCCTTCTTTGGGCAAGATAGTGGATGCATATGCACAATTACACTTGATGTAGATGTGCATTGTGCTATTATAGTGTATGTGCTCTATTTTTCTCAAGAAATCATTGAATTTTTACTCTATATGGTTTCAATTCTATTATTATGCAAACATTAAAGCCAAGAACACATAAAATAAGTGTAATAGAATATTTTATATAATAGATAAATTAGATTGTGAAAGATTATATATCGGGTATTCTCATTCATAATGAAATATAGCAATAACAAATTATAAACAAAAAATTAAGCTAAAATTAAAATAACGTGCATATGCCATGCAAGATATATAGAAGAGCAAGGAATTGGAGGAAAGAATATTTTAAATTCATGTGAAAGCCACAAACTAGAGGTAGAAGACAATGAAAGGTGCGAGGCTAATAGTCAAGGCATGACTAGCTTGTGTTGAGGTGAAGGAGATTTATTGTTGGGGTGAAGGAGGCTATTTGAGGTTGAGGTAATTGTGGTTTCTAGCATAGATGGTAAGTCGTAGTCATAGAAAATATGATTTCTAGCACATATGGTAAGTCATAGTCATAGAAAGTGTGGTAAATGGCGGAAAAGGTTGAACTAATTGTTGAGGGTTCTTTATTCATTATGAAGGATGAATGAGTTTCATTTTTCTTGGAGTTGGAGATTGCTACGGAATACCTTGCTAGGTATAGAAAAAAAAGTAGAGAAGAAGAGCATTAATATGTAATAAAATTTTAATAAAGATATATAGCAAATCTTTTTGTATTATTATGATTATATTATTTTTTGTCATGAAATTTATAACGATAAATCTTGGAACCTAGATGACATATTAAGTTTAAAAGAATCATTATTGCTTGAGTTTCTTTTCGTTGATCAAAGATATCTTTTTATGAGGGAGATACCAACATCTCATGCATCATGGGAATATGAAGGGGTAATTAATATTTCTAGGTCATTTATGACGGCGATTGAGAATTGTCTAGATCATCTATATTTTAGTATTTGTGAATCTTTATTCATATTATTGTTCTAATAAATTGATGTGAAATTTTGTATTGTGATATTTTTAAATTTCTTAAACATTCTTGTGTACATTTCCTAATCAATATTAATATAACATTTATGCTATCACTGGTTCATAGAGATTCTTATTGCTTCTACTATTTTTTATCCTTGATTTATTTTTTTTATTAATTATTGTACTTACATGAAACAAAATTTTATGAAACAAAATCTAATTTCATTATCATGTTCCCCCTTCCCCCCCCCCCCCCCCCCCCCCCTTTCATATCATGGTTAAAAATTAATTGGGGCAACAACAAAAAGATTCTAGTTTGATTATGATTGTGTTTATTTAAATTATATTTTATCTCTTCACCTTCAGAAAAAGTGGGTTATTCATGAATGTTCATGATCATTAAAATAAGTTAATTGGGGCGACAACATTAATGACAACGTTTATATAAATGTTCATGATCATTAAATAAAAACTAAAACAAAGCCTCGTTATTTTAAAATAATGTGTATATGTTATACTTGAGAGGTGTAGTCCTTGTGGGTAACTACCTTGTAAACTAGTTAACTCCATTAATCTTATTCCCCAAAATGTCAACCATGTTTCATTTTATCATATTAGTGTTTATAATTGAGAAACACTTAATCCAATAACTATATGGAATTGTTTTGTGGGATATTTTTCTGCTCAAAAAATGTAAGTAATTTCTTTTTAAAATACATATATGTTTTATTCATTTGTAAAGATAAAAGTTGAATATAGAAAGATTTATTTATATATTTAAAAAATTTGTTGGGTTGCCCTTATCCTTGATCTGGTTCTTCATGACCTAGTTTAGTGCACCACCCGATCTATGCGAACATATTTTTATCCTCCAAGCTACCAACAGAGTTGTTTGTTTTTGAGATGGGCTAGGTTAGACATTTAAAATTGCCACCTTTAATTGCATGGAAATGTTTCTATTTGTTTTTTTAAAGTATGGTTTCAACAAAATTTTATTTGGCAACTTTGTATTGATTATTAAATGAGAAGGCACATAATTTCTATAATTTTTTCAACAATTGTAGTATTTTCATGTCTATAGATGGTTTATCATGAAATTTGTTTGAGCATAGATGTTGATTGCTTGTTGTGGATGGCATACTAATGGAGCTATCAGGTAGTTAGAGCAAAGAAGAAAGACACTGGAGTTGTTTATGCTTTGAAGATCATGGACAAAAAGTTTATTACGAAAGAAAATAAAGTTGCTTGTGTAAAACTGGAACGAGTTGTGCTTGATCAATTAGATCATCCTGGAATTGTGAAGCTCTGTTTTACTTTTCAAGATGCATTTTTCATTTGTAGGTATCCTTTGAGTTGGTTTATTTGTTAGTGGGCTATCCAAATGGTTTACCAATTTGCTTGATGTCTAATCAACAAATTTTTGTTTTCATTATAATGTAGATATGGCACTAGAATCTTGTGAAGGTGGAGATCTTTTCGATCAAATAACTAGGGTAAGCTGATATTTGAAGCTTCTTAGCAATGCAATTTTTTTTTCCATAGAAGGCAGACATTGTGTCAACAATGTCTGTGGCAGGAGGTTGGAATAGGAACTTATAATTTAAAAGTACCTTTATGTGAAAAGATCAAATTTAGATGAAGTGTAGTATTTCCTGAGAATAAAGCATGTGGTCGACTGACCATGATAATGGAGCTTTGTAAACAATTTGGTCATAAGCACTATCAAATTTGCTGGAATAAATGTGTTTCTGAACACTACCATTTATTTTTTGAAGTAGAAATATTGTTTTGTTTATCATATTAGGCTGTGGCACTCCTTTCGTTTGTGTTAGGTGATTTTCTCATCTGTTTTTCTGTAAATCATGCTGCATAGTGAAAGAGAAACATTTCGAAATATCTTATTTTTTCCAATTGTCTTGCCTTATATTAAAAGCTATGTGATATCACAATGAGGCTCCATCTAAATTCATAAAGATGTCAAAAATATGATAAATACAATATTTTTATTGAGTTCAAAAATAATCAATATTGGAAGTTTTTATTTGTTAAACTCAATAAATATAAAATAAAAAATAATAATACTAAATAATGAATAATGTAATATTCACTCTCTTATATAATTATCAAATATGATTGAGGAATCTAATAACTCACAAGTCAGATACTCCCATTAAAAATAAAAAAAAATGAATAAAAATTGCAACTTCAAGTTGGTGCAAATAAGTCTATAACACAAATGCGTAGCTTGAAGGAAAGAAAAAAAAGTTGGGATCTCTTTATTATTTATCATTTCAAATTATGTTTCTGCATTAAATTTTATAATAATTGTCTCATCTCATATTTTTTTATGAGATAAGATTATATTAAAAATATATATATATAATTTTATCGTAGATCATCTCTCAATACATGTTGATGCTTAAGTAGTATCTATCTAATTAACTATATTAATTGTGTATGTTATATCTGGTTTAGAAGATTTTTTTTGCATATCTCTGTATGTGAAGAGCTTACTTCAAGGTAAATATGTCAATGAGAATCTAGGAAATATTTAACTATATTGAGTGTGTATATTATTTCTAATCTGGTCATAGTTTGATAGTTAATCATTCATATGATTCTCTTATAAATAAAAGAGTCAGTTAGATAAATCTCATTAGAAATGAAGTTCATATTTAGATTAATAGAAGTATTTATTATAGCACAACTTAAGAGTTTACCTCTGCATGAGTATCAAATATTTATTTTCTCTATCAGTATAATGATATTTTTCATAAAATTATAATTTCTATAACAAACAAATATCTAAGTCAATGAATATCTTTTATCTAAAAATATGTCTGAAGATTGTGTTCTATAATTAAGCTTAATAATAATTAAGCAATTTGATAAATATTCATTAATTTGTGTGATTCTGAACTTTTTATATCTCATAATTATAATATCATCTATATAAATAATTAATAAAATCATCAAGCGATCAAGATTCCTATGGATAAAAAAAATATAAATCACATACATGTATAAATTAAACAAGATGATTGTTTATAAAAATCTTGCAAACAAGGCTCTCGGTAACTATTTCATATCGTATAATGCCTTTTGGAACCTATAAATTATACGTGATTGTACTGTTAAAAATTCATGTAATTGTTCTATGTACATCTTTTCCTCAATGTTATTTTAAAGAAATATATTTTTCTTGTGTAGCTTGTTTGTTTTCTTATAATGATATGTTACTAGATAAATAAAAAAGGATTGAGTCAATCTTGGTCATTAGAGAGTAAAAATTATGATAATCCATATTAAATATTTGAGTCTATCTTTTCACTATAAGTATTACCTTAAGATGATTTATATTCTTATTTGGATTTATTTTCATAATGAATGCTCGTCTACAATTAATAATAGATAATCTTGAAAATTGTAGTGTTTGTTTTCAAATCTCATTAGAGTTGATGACATACATCTTATTTATTATGATTTGGTACTATTTTAAATGAGATAGTATCCCAGAAGAAGACTTGGATATTCTAATATCTTTAAGAGAAATAATAAAAGAAATTAAGAAGAAATAAGGATAGAGTATGACAAAACTTATAAAATTGATTGTTAAATATAATTTATTTTTTTTGGAGAGTGGTTATAAGATCAATATTAGAGTGATTAGTTGTAGGATCATGACACTTCTCTGTAGTTTCATTTTTGTCTGAGAATGTTGGGAATGTCTCTATCTTTTAGTACAGATTGTCATGAATTTATTATGTGTGTCAGTGATCGTAGTTGAAACTTTTATTGAATATCAAGCATGTTGATGAGTTTGAGTAGAGGTGAAAAATGGGATGGGTGGCTTAGGCATGACTTGAGAACCAACCTAGTTCAGCAGTGCCTGGCTTGACACGAAATAGGTTGGAACCGTGCCTTGGGATGAGCTGGGCTATCCTTTGGCTTAGTTCGTGCTGGGCCAGGCACTACCTCTGTGCTTGGCTCGATGACACGGTAAACCGGTTCTGATGATTGCCCGACGAGATCTCCATCAAACAGTCATTCAAGCTGTTTTAATTTTTTTTTTTTAAAAATTTGATTATCCCATCATGAATCAATTCTTTTTTTTTTAATAAATGCAGCCATGTGACCAATTGTAATTGGTTGGCCACATGACCATTTTTTTATGCATGTTATGGTTGGCATGGCTACCCACCGTGTTGTGCTAGGCTGGTGGATTATGTATTGTGCCGAGAAAAAATGAGTTGTGCCAGTAGGGCATGGCTCATTTGTCATCTTTAGATTTGAGTAAAAATGTATGCGAATATTCCAACAAGAGAGTATGAGTGTATTGAATATGATACTTTTTGGAATGTAGGCATGTTGACTTTGTTAAATTTGGGGAGTTTATCGCTAGTCTATGAATAATTGTGAAGAAGGATGTTGGCCTACTCTGCACAAATTGATTGGGAGGTGGAGCTGTTCTCATGATGAGCTCTGGGCAAGGCGGAACTAGTCAGCTATGTTGCACGGACACGGATACGGACACGGAGATACGACACGGCAGGATACGGGGACACGGCAAATTCTAAAAAACTAGGATACGGATACGACTAGGATACGTTATGATAAAAAAAATAAAATTAAAAATAAAAATTATTAATTATAAAATATTAGATATTTTAAAATAATTTAAAATTATGTATTTTAAAATAATTTAAAATACTGTATTTTAAAATAATTTTAAATACTGTATTTTAAAATAATTTAAAATTCTGTATTTTAAAATAATGTAAAAAAAATTTAAACCTCTAACACCCCCCCCCCCCCCACACCACCACCCTCCATTTACAGTTTTGATTTTCGAACTCTCCCCCCTCCCGATACAGATTCCAAAAACCTCCATTTCCTTTATAGAATTAGATTACCTTAGGTATTGTTGACGCCTCGGCGGTGTGCTCCTCCCCTCCCCGTTTGATGCAATGACAATTGACAACTATTTCTCGTAATCGGCTTGTCGGCAACTCACTATCGGCGGTGTGCTCCTCAATTTGTTGGATATGTAGGAGTAATAGTTAATATATAGTGTATTTCCGACACGTTAGAATCGTAAAAACGTGTCAGTTGGTAAACAACGCGTCTGTAGGTAAACGACGCGTCTTTTGTTAACGACGACTGTTTCCGAACAATGCATCGGATATGTCTCTGACGCGTATCCGATACATCATATGACGTATCGGACACGTATCCGACCCGTTTCCGAACCGTGTCCACGTGTCCGTGCAACATAGCTAGTCAGTATTAAGGCTTGAAGTGTAATGTGGTAGGCTAGGGTGCACGATAGTGTTGATTGTGAGGTTGCCGCATGGGCTACATTACTACATGAATAAGTAGCCTGTGATAAATGATATCATAGCATGATTGTCATAGTAAAGGCTAGTGAGAGAAGAGGGTCCATGTTTAATCTTTTTAAGCAGATGTTATATCTATAGAATTTTAAGTAACTATCATTATCATTTCAAATTTTCTTTTTGTTAGAACTTATAATAATTATCTTCTTATTTTTTTATTAGATATGATTATATTTAAGAAAAATTTTAAATATTATCATATATTTTTTTTTGAGTGCTTGCTATATGCTCAACTCGCATCTGAATATCTGTCAAATTATATTGATTGTGTATATTATATATGATCTTGAAGACTTTTTACATATCTCTATACACGAAGAGTTTGTTTAAAAGTGAATATGTTTAGGATAATTTATGAAATATCTAACTATATTGGTTGCGTATGCTATATTTGATATGATCATATTTGATAGTTAATTATTTCTATGATTCTCTTATAAATAGTAGAGTCAACTGGATGAATTTTATTAGAAGTAAAATTTATATTTTTTTTAATAAGAGTATTTATTGGAACACAACTTAAAAGATTAATTTCTACATGAGTGTCATATTTATATTATCTGTGACAGAATGATATTCCTCGTAAAATAAACTATGTGTTTAGGGGAACTCATTGAGTTATGTGATTCCTAATTTATCATATTTCATAATCATAATTTTATATATATATATATATATATATAATTAGTAAAATCATGTCATTGAGATTCATATGAATGAATAAACATATATTAATTACATTTATTTGTAATCTAAATGAGATGATTGCCTATGAAAATCTCATAAATCTGGCTCTCGGTGAATATTTTATGTCTTATAATATATTCTATAATTTGTAAACAACATATAATTGTATTGTTGAAAATTCAAGTTGTTGTATACTTATTTTTTCTTCAAGGTTATAGTGAAAATATATATTTTTCTTGTCTAGCTTATGTATTTTCTAACAATGATATGTTGTAAGAAAAATACGAATACATTGAGATCATCTTGGTTATTAGAGAGTAGGTATTATGATAATTCATATCAAATATTTAAGTGTATTCTCTCACTATAAGTATTATTTTAATATGATCTACTTTTTTATTTGGATTCATCTTCATAATAGATATTTATTTACAATCAATAATAGATATTTATTTACAATCAATAATAGATATTTTTGAAGACTATGATGTTAGTTTCCAGATCTCTTTAGAGTAGAGGGACTATATTTTTTCTATTATGACGTAATGTCATTTTAGATGAGATAATATCTTAGAAGAATATTTGAATTTTCTAGTATTTTCAAGAGAAGTAATAAAAGAGAAAAAAGAAACATGGATAGAGTATAACAATGCTTATGAAATTGAGTTCTGAATATAGTTTGTTTCTCTTTTGGAAAGTAGTCATAAAGTCAAGGTTAGAGCGACTAGTTGTAGGATCATCTGGTTTCTTGGTATGCTCATTTTTAGTCTGAGAATGTTGGGAATAGATCTATCTCTTGGTACTAAAGCCAAGTCATGGGTGGTTTAGTTTAAAGGTGTCAAATGGGTTGTGTTGTACCGACACTGCCAATTTGAGTGTGGCATGACTATTCCATCTTGTCGTGCCGACTATGACACGATATGATTCTCGTGTCATGTCGTGTCAACCATGACATGATTGGCTCGCATGGTACAGGGTCATGCCAGACTCTGTTAGATCATTCTTGTTTGTCTTTCATGACTGATCAATTGTAATCAGCCATGTAAACTTGATTTGGCTTGCATGACTATTTTTAAAAAAATAATTAGCATTGTTAGGAACTCACTTGATTGGACATGACCCATGACCTATAGCCGATCTCGGATCCTCGGGCTGGTAGATTGTGTCACCAGACCAAATATGTGGGTCATGCCTGGCCCAACATGAGGTATAGCTCGTGTTAGCTCAGCATGACATGAGTTGTGCCACGAGGTGACATAGTCAAAGACTATGCATGGTGTTGGACAATGTCATGCTGTGTCAGGCATGATTGAACCATGCCATGTTGTGGGCTGTTCTTATGCTACCTAACTTAGTTGATACCTTTAATCTAATCTCATAATTATCAACTCAATATAAATTTATACTAGTGAAGACTCGTAGACTACCTTATCATTTGAGTCTGAATGAGATCTTATTTAAGAACATATTATTTTTTTTAGACTCAACATGATTTGAATTTGTTAGTAGGTATTATGATTTCATGAGGATAACATCTTACTGAGTACTAACATGCTCGGATGAGTCAATAAACAATTTTCTTCACTAATTTATAGTTCAAACAAGGCTACATGTAAGGGGGAAGGGTAATGAATCTAAGTATAATACTTGGATTCATATTCTTTTTAGGCTTATGAAAAATGAGTCATGGTTAAATAAGTAACATCAATACTTACTAAAATTTTATATTTTTGATAAAAATTACTTATATCAACTTTGAGTGTTAGGGTATTTAAGAAAAACGTATTTCAAGGTCATATATATCAATCTATCTTATTATAGAGATTTATCGAGGATAAAATAAATGTATCTAAAAATTTTATAATATAAACTAAATATTCTCTCTTTAGGATGTATGACTTGAAAGGATATGTGCTGAAAAAATATAAAATATGATATTCATTTTATGCTGAGTCATGGGAGTCAAATAGAGTCTGTATAGATGAAGGCTTGTGTCTTTAATGAAAGTAATATTATATTAAGCAATGACATATTTAGTTATAGTCAATAAATGACTCTTTATTAATTGGTAGTCTAGGCATGACTATAAATAAAAGGGAAATGTTATGAATTGAGGTATAATATCTAGATTCACACTATTCTTAGGTTGATAAAAAAATAAATCATGGTCAAAAGAGTTAACATTTACACTCATTAAAATTATATAAATCTTAAGTGAGAAATACTTTCTCTTTGATTATTAGAGTATCTAAAGAAAATATATCTTAAGGTTCTAAATATCAATTTGTTTCATCCTAGAGGTAGATTGCCGTTAAAATTATATTTTCATAAAAATGTTATGTAACACTCTTTTTAAGAAGTGTGCTTGATTTGTCTCAATTAAATTTTTATTTTTTAGCAATCTCATATTCTCATTCTATTGGATGTTGCTGGTGAATGATCCTAGTGAAATACTAATGATTTATATAATAATTATTAAATTGGTCAGATATATATTTTAGTATATTATTACTTATTAATTTTTTAATATATTTATAAAATTAATTTATTATTTTATAAAAAGTTTGAAAGATGAAAAAATATGTGATTTTTCATGAAAGAGATTTATATATATTTTGAGTATTATCAATAAAAATAATCAGGTAACTTTTTTTTTTGGTTTATATCTATTAAGTTTTCATGTGTCTGAGTATAATATCGAATATGTTCCTACTCAAACCAAACTCGCACATATGATATAGTGTCTTGATAAATCATTCTAACTAATATGTTTCACGCTCTAGAGTTGAAATACTCTTCAAAATAGGATTAAATATTTTCATTTTATTCAGTTATAAGAGACAAAGTTGAGAATGCACAAGTAACAAATCTAAAATATTCAAATATATAGAATAAGATTTTAATGTGGAAGAGAGGACATGGAAGCTAACATGCTTAATCACAAATTTAGTCTTTATTAGAGTTTTTAAATATTATAAATAAATATTAGTAGAAATAAAAATAAAAGCAGAGTTGAGTTGTATAGAAAGAGAATTCACTGAGAATAAACTAACGGAACAACTAGAAATGATCATGATACGGGAAAGTAACAAGGATTCATGCTCAATAATATTATATTCAATAATGTTTGAATATTTATTATTGACTATACATTAATATTTTTAAAATAAGAAAAAATGATTATGAGTGAAGCAAATAGTTGCTCCTATGTTGATTATCAATAAGTATGAAGTGATAATACGAGTGAAATAATTATTGATATCTATTAAAAAAAATTTGTTGTTTTAAAGAGGAGTTTTGTATACAACTCTCTAGTAAGTGTTATGATGGATGGTACTGGTAGTTAGTATGTCATTGTTATTGAAAAATGCTCTTAGCCTCCTATTTTAAAATAATATCCAACAATTTTTTTTATGACTTGTTGTTTTGTAATAAATATATTGAACTGAGACTCTTGTTCATCTATCTATATGGTGATAATCTATACCGAATTTCAAAGAAAAAAAATTGCATCAACTTTTTTTTAAACTATAAATTATTAAATCCTAATTAGGGTTTTTGTCTATGAAAAGGAAATCACCACCATTGTTACTACCACTATCGCTGTCATGCACTCTCTCGTATGTAGAGGTGTCAAACATGGTGCCATGCCAAACATGGTATGGATTATGTACCTGGGCTATGCTTTTCCATCATCATCATGGCAGGATGATCTGACCCAGCATGATGGTCTGCCTTTCTCAACAAAGCATACCGGGGTCGTGCAGGTTGGGTTTGTAGTGGCACGACCCTAAACTTTGGCCAGTGGACAGTTGCCAATGCTAGTCTAGTCTCTACTAGCTAGACAGCCAACAGCCAGAGCCAATGCTATTGTAGTGGTGAGAGGGTGCATGTTGCGCCGCCTCTAGTGAGCAGCATAGTGGGATGACTTGGACTCATATCTAGTTGTATGAGCTGGTATGGCATTGCACTGTTTTTATTTTTAAAATAAATTTTTAATTTTTAAAAATTAAAATCATTAAAAATAAATTATACTGCTCTATAAATAAAAATTAATAAAATTCAAAACTTAATAAAAAACACAATTGTTTTGCCTTTGTGGGTTTGGTATAATGACAATTTCAAAAATAATTATAATTTAAAAAATTTTAAAGAACATCAATAACATCAACATGTATGATAAATTGTTTGTCTTTTGATATCTGTGATTAATCTGTGTTTGTAATATGGTTTAAACAAAAACATTTGATATTGAAGCTAGCGTTAGCGATAATATTAATATCCTTAATATTATATGAGTTATTAATCACTAGTAATTTTTTTACTTTATCTTAAAGATCTATCATTAAATTTATCTAATTATATAAGCATAAAATTATTTTTATGATATTTAATCGTAGTTTGGATCTTTTATCTGAAATAATATTTATAACCATAAAAAAATTAGATTTTGATATTATGTTAGATTTTAGAGAGGTCAATAAATTATGTTTCATAATAGATAATATGAAATAAGTAGATTTATATAATTTTCATCAAGTTAATATATCTAAATTTTTTTTTATCATGTAATAGGATGAGTAATAATTGATATCTAAGTATAGGAGCAACTTATTTTTATTTGATGTACACCTTATTTTTTGTTCCTATTTAACTGAATAAAAAAGTTATCATTGTGAATGTGGTGTTCATGTTCGTATTCAGAAGATCACTAAAATTATTTGGGTATTCTATATGGTTTATGTATGTTAATATGTATTATAATATATTTTTTATCGCGTCTACATTAATTATATAATTCATACAAATAGCAAAGCAATAAAAAAATTAAATAGAAGATTATTATTTTAAATATTTGATCTCTATCTCAATAGTTATTATGCTAGGATTAGGGTATCTTTTATATTTATTATTATTAAATATATTATTATTATTGTATATGCACATGAGGACAATACATGTGGTAAAAATGTATACAAATGAATATATGTTTGTCGTATCATAAAAAAATTTTTAGAAATTTTTTTAAAAAAATTTTATCTCATAGTTTGAATTATTAATAATAAGTTCGACTCTTATATTATTGACATGGTTGGATATCACGTGTTAGTAGTTAACACATAAATTTAATATTAGGTAGGTATAATTTAAATGGTATCCAATATCCATCTGAAATTTTTTTAGGCTCATTGGCGAACATAGAATATGAAATTTTTTTTGTATGCTGGATATCGTAAGATATTTTAATAAATTTTTTTTAATTTTTTAAATGGGAGAAATTATTTTTTTTACTTGTACTATTAAGTTAATTATATGATACATATATTTAATATGAAAAATATTATCTAATGACTAATTTTATTATTTCTGATAAACATATTGATCGTGATACTATTAGTTGAAGTAATACTAAATATATTACTAAAAATTTTATTTTAAATTCGTATTTTTTAAAGATGCTTGTTAGACACTTATATATGACGGGATTATCATGAGAATGAACTCGAGAAATTCTAAATTTTTTTATTTAGTTTTTAATTAGAATCAACAAAATAGGTGGTGACACATGCAAATGAAGTGGTATCATGACTAGTTTATATGTAGGATATTATGGAGATCACTTCATTATATTTTTTAAGTAGTTAATTATTAATTTTTGTATTTAAAATATTTTATTATGTTATTCATACCGATCGACTTAAAAATTCTATGATACTAGGATGAAAGTAGGCTTGTATAATTTAAATTAGTTTAGAATCCTTAAAAAATTTAATTAGAAAATTTATCGCATTAATCAATTTTGTTATTTTTTTTTCTCACTCATTGTAAAAAATGATGGTGATTAATTAACATGAAGTTAATTTAACTTTAAAAATTATATCGTTAAGTTGTTTGCATGAGATTCTATATATAATATTTTTTAGTGTATTGATTAATGTCTCTTAAGATAGTCATTATTATCAGTACTTTAATATGTATATATTTTTTTATAATATATATATCGTGCCAAATTTTATATGATATTTTTAGTATTTTTATTTTTAATTATGTTAAAGTATGCTTACATACTGAAGTTCACATATTTTAAGGTTTTTTAAGAAATTGAGTAGTAACTATGGAAAAAAAATTAGTTTTGGTCTAAGACCTTTTGCTCAAATTATTTTATTATTTATATTTAAATTTAATTTATTTTCATAATTTTTGTTATTTATCATTTTTTTAATGATAAAAAAATTTTTATATTATTAAATACAATACAATACAATAAATTTTATATTTATAAATTTAACTCAATATGTATCTTAATTTTGTGTGCAATAAATTTTTTCTCCTTTATCTCATATTCTAACGTTTGTAAGTCATAGCTCATCACCACAATAAATCTGACACTTCAAATTTAAATTACAAATTAAAATAAAAAAAATTGAGTATAGACATGACACTTCTATTATGAGAGTTGGGAGATGAGATTACAGATAAATTATAAAAAATAAAATATATAAAAATATTATTTATAAAAATTTAAATATTAAAAAATATACTTTTTATTTTTTGAGGCAGAATTAGAGGTGTCAGCTGGGCCGGCCCGGCACGAGGCACGGTTCGGCCGTGCCTGGGCCGGCCCGGTTCTGCCGTGCCTGGGCCGGCCCGGCATGGTTTTTAACCGTGCCCTTGCCCGTGCCGTGCCCGGTTAAAAACCGTGCCGTCCCGGGCCTCGCCCGGGCCGTGCCTGGCCTGGCACGCCGGCACGGGTTCTTTTCGTGCCGGTTTCACGCGGGCACGCGTGGGCGTGACCCGTCCCCTCCCGAAAAAAAGACCTCGGGTTGAGTCTGATTGGATCCCGACCCGCGGTCCCAACCCGGCACGGTGGCATGGTACAGGAACCGTGCCCGGCCCGGCACGGTGGCACAGTCGTGCCCTAAAAAAACGGTACAGGTAGAGGTGTCAAACGGGCCGGCCCGGCACGGCCCATTTTTCACGGGCACGATCGTGCTGCCGTGCTGGGCATGGCACGGTTTAAAAAAACCAGGCCCGGCACGGCCCGCAGGCACGACGGGCTGTGCAGTGCCTCGCCTGGCCCGCTCGGGCAAACCTGTCCGAGTGGTTCGGGAAACGGGGACCGTGGGTCGGGTCGATTTTGACCCGATCCGCGGTCTTTTTTTGTGGGAGGGGAGGCATGCGGTCGTTGTCGTGCCGCGGGCCGAACCGTGCCGGACAATGCACGGCACGGTCCGTGCCAAAGCCGGGCACGACACGGGCCCAGGCACAGATTTTTTCCGTGCCGGGCCAGCCCAGGCACGGCTGAACAGTGCCGTGCCTCATGCCGGGCCGGGCCGGCCGGCACGGTTGACACCTCTAGGTACAGGAACGTTTGACACCTCTAGGCAGAATTTTGTTAACTATTGGATTTATGTCTCGGGGCCATGGATGTAATATGGTGGCTAAAAAGATGATTTTTTTTTATTAATGTCAATAGGACGTTGAAAAGTGTTGTTTATCGTCGGTGGCAATTACAAAGCAACCATTGTCAAATGGTTGCTATTTAAAAATTTGGATTGTGCCATGTTTTAGTGTCGGTGTGCTAAGGATGCTGGCTGTGCCTAGCATGACACGAAGTTATGTGGACCTAGCATGGCACGACATGATTTGTGCTACAGGATGACATGAGTATGGCTTAGATATAGTATTGGCCCATGCCATATTGGGCTTGGAATTACTGAATTAGGCCATGCCTCATGTTGTTATTAGACTGTCGAACCTACTTGACACCTTTAATTGTATGCTCTACTATGCGTTCATGCTCAAACTTGTGTGCAAGCTTGTGTGCTTATTCTCATGCCTATTTTTTTTGTGCTCGTGCTTGCACAACAATTTGCTCCTGGTCACTTTTTTTTTTATTACAGATTGTGTGCCTAGTGGTATCAAATGAGCCTTGTTGAAAGATCCATGATTGAAGTAGGTTTGTATATCATGAACTATTCTAAAATCTTTCAAAAACTAATTAGAATATTTAAGGTACTAATCAATTTTACAATACCTCTTCAACAAAACTCATTATTGTAAATATATATACTTTTTCAATTTTTTTTAATATACATACTCTGTCAATTTTTTTGACACATTATTTTTTTTCATAATTATGTTAATGTGCGTTCATATTACTAAAATTTAGTTATTTTTCGATTTTTTAGACAAATGAGTGGAGACTATGTGAGGG
Organism: Sapria himalayana; assembly: GCA_029783825.1. Classification (NCBI taxonomy): domain Eukaryota; kingdom Viridiplantae; phylum Streptophyta; class Magnoliopsida; order Malpighiales; family Rafflesiaceae; genus Sapria; species Sapria himalayana. Next base: position 1,180,018 of record JAREIK010002286.1, on the reverse strand, counting down.
AATATAATTTTGTTTTTGATTTTTTGATTAAGTTATCGTTATTAAGTATGCCTAGGTCTAATTCATTTTTATTATATGTATCATTATTTTTTTAATTCATGAGATTGGACTAGAAGTAGAAAAATAAGAGAAATATTTTTTATGTTTTTTATTTATTTATTTTTAATTTATTTATTAATCTAAAATTACTAAATAAAAAAATTAATTTTAGCACAATCATAATGTTTAGGTGAACTTTTTTCAGATACTCAAATATTGTCTAGGTAAATTTAATTTTAACACAATCATAATGTCTAGGTGTGCAATATATACTCTGATACTTTGGATGTTTCATCTTATATTCTTGTGTTTGAAAGTCATAGATCATGACAAATCTAAGATTAACAAATCATAAAATTAAAATTACATTTTTTTAAAAAGAAAAAAAGCATAAATATAGCTCAATGTCAATATAGGAGAGGAGATGAGATTACAAATTAATCATGAAAAATAAATATATTAATATGTTATTATAGAATTTTTTTATTCAAAGTAATTAATTTATTTTTTTTAATATTTTTTAGCATAGAAATCTGATAGTTGTCAGACTAATACACAATAAAATGTAAAAAATGTTGTGATCTAAGGGGAGAGAATATAATGAATCAATGATAATAATTTTATATTATATAATACACACTAAAATGTAAAAAATTGTTGTTATCTAATCTTAGGGGAGAAAGAATATGATGAATCAATGATAATAATTATATATTATATTATTAAATTATGTCTTATCTCAATTAGATAGAAACACTTTATTTTTATTTTCTCTTTTAAAATCATGTATATAGTTAGTTTTGTTTTTTTTTTAATTTATACGTGCATTCTATTATCTACTTTTTGTAATCAATAATAAAAAATATTATATCCAGTACATAAATCTCTTGCTTAGCATTAAGTTTGAGAAAAGTTAATATCACGACAGTCTTCCTTTCAAATATTAATAATGTTATATATGATAAGTCTTGAACCTAGAATCAATCATTCTTAGATGAAATGACTACATATATAATTACTTTATCATGAAGTATATATGAGATGAATTTATTGATAGAACATATGTAGAGGTGTAAACCGGGCCGGCCCGGCACGAGGCACGGCATGGTTCAGCCGTGCATGGGCTGGCCCGGCATGGAAAAATTCCATGCCCGTGCCGTGCCTGACCCGGCACAGTTCGGCCTGCGGCACGGCACACCAGCACAGGTTTGTCCCGTGAGCCCGACCCCACGATGGCCCGACCCACAAAAAAGACAGCGGGTCGGGTCTGATTTGACCCGACCCCCCCCCCCCCCCCCCCCCCCCGAATCCCGACCCGTACGGACATGCAAGCCTGAGCGGGCCGGCCCGGCCCGTTTGACACCTCTCAACATATGTTTTTATTATAAATCAGTAAGTAGATATTTTTTTATGAAATCCTTGAGAGAATATGATTTTTTTTTTCATGATTGATGATTTAAGTGTTTATGCTTTAGCTTGAATTAATTGAGATTTTATTTTATTTTATTTTATTTTTTGCTTTAAAAATTTGTAATATGAATATTACTTTGCACTCAATATGCTTAATTTATGTAGGGAGCGATATTAGCCAGAGAGTGATTTGCTCGCATAGATGCAAAAGTTGTAAAATTTGATATTTGGGTTAGTTTGAGTTCAAGGTTTTCATATAATAAATTATGCATGATTTTGGTTAGTGCTAATGTGCTTAATTGATCAGACTTAGCTTCTATTTTCATATATTAAAAATATGTTTGAGTTCAACTTTGGTGTGACCTAGTTATCAAAAATTTGCTCCTGGATATTAATTTTGATACTTTTATTATTAGGGATCTTCTTTTTATATAAGATTTTACTTTTAAATTTCTGTTATTGATATCTTACTTTCAAACACCTATTAATATATAAGAAAATTTAAATAAAATTTAATTATCTGATGGTTTTTAGTTTTCATATAATGCATGTTAATATATTTAATTGTTTTAAATTTTTTTCTAGAAAATTTTATATCGAAATAAGTTTTTCTATATCTATATAGAAAAGTTCCCTGATTTTTTATATCATTAAGAGTTTTTTATAATTTTTTATGATAATTTTATCTTTTTGAAAAATAAGACGCAGAGTCAATACTGAGTTTGTTTGGATCAAGTGTGCACCAGCTTCATCTTTGATTCAACTTTTCTGGGTTACAGACGAAATGTTTATGTGCTTTTATTATGTGTCAACTATGTTCTTTGCAAGAAGTGCAGAAAGGCTGTTTATCCGAGGGTGAGACCCGTTTTTATGCCTCCGAAATAGTGGATGCTCTTGAGTACATGCATAGCATGGGGTTGATACACCGAGACATCAAGGTATCATCTTAACGTCGCATACTTTTTTGTTATTTTTGTCTTGGTGACAAGTAATCATTATAAAGTGGCAGCCAGAAAACTTGCTGCTTACTGCTGAAGGACACGTTAAAATTGCTGATTTTGGAAGTGTGGAGCCCATGCCAGATAGCCGCGTCACTGTCCTCCCAAATGCTGCTTCAGGCGAGTGCGAGGCTAGAATTTTTGTCGAATGCTAATGCGCTGGCTGACCAGGTTGAGTTCTTATCAATTTTGTGTGCGCAGATGACAAAGGTTGCACAATGATAGGCACTGCTGCATATATACCTCCTGAAGGCCTTAATACTTCCCCTGCAACTTTCGGGTTAGGGATAAGCGCATGCATGGCTTCCCACTTTTTTTTGTTTGATTCTTCTCTCATGTGCTTTTCTTGCTTATTTAATGGTCTTGCGGCCGCCTGTTAAATTCTAGCAGATATGATCTCTGGGCTCTTGGCTGTACAATATTCCAGATGCTTTCAGGAATCTCCCCTTTCAAAGATTCAAGCGAATGGCATACGTTCCGAAAAATTATCGTGCATGATATCAAGTTCCCTGATTTTTTTTCAAAAGAAGCTAGAGATATCATTCACAGATTACTAGTGAGTCATCATTTGACTGTTCTTCCACATGCATCTGTCAGTGAAATGATGTGAGTTTTGGTCCTACCATGTTAGTTTGTGTCGAGCATGTATCATTGTAGCATGGTGCATTGTTGGTGAAATATTGTCTTGGGTGCCATATGTCATGATCAATGGCCATTTTCATGCCATAAACTTGTCATGTATTTTTTTTATGTATTAGTTAGCTATTAAGTTATTGATTTATTATTATGTTTTATTTTGTATTTTTATTTTTTTTATGAACAAGTGTATTTATCAAAAATGAGTGCTCAAAATTCAGGTGGTTTTTTCAGACCTATTTCTCTCAAGATTATCGTATAGAAAGATATTGTTAATATTTAGCTATGTGAGATGTTATCAGAGATCTTTTTGGTCACTTGAGAGAAAGTATTTTGTATTTTATTCAAAATATTTTATCCAAATTTGGATAGAAATCTTTGCTATAAGTTTTGTCTTGATGTAATATATCTTTTCATGTGGATTTGTCTTCGCAATGAACATCTGCTTGTAATCATTAATAGAATTTTTGAATTTCATGATATTAGTTCCTTAGTCACACTTAAGTAGAAGATATCGATCTCTTCCAATATAGTGTGACGCAATTCTAGGTGAAATAATGCTATAGAAGAGGATATGTGTATTTTAGTATCATCAAAAGAGGTAATAAATGAAGTAAAAGAAGGCAAAAAAATATATAAGTATGAAAAAATCTATAAAATTGAATATTTAGTATAACTTATTTATATCTTTTGAAGAATGATTAGAAAGTCATGATCTCTGGTTTTTAACTAAAAACATATAATAATTTAAATATACTAATCAACTAAACTGAATAATTAACCTAGAAGCTCAGTATTCCTTGTTTTAATGGCAAACTTATTATAAAAAAGATCTCTAGTTTGCTTGTATAAGTTTAATTATGATATAATTGTATCTTTTTTATCTTTTTCTTTCACAATCTCATTATTTATTTATTTAAATCTTTAAAGATTTTTAGATTTAGGTTCATTATTAATTTTTTTGTATTATAATAATATTTTGGGTTCAAAAAATACCCAACTGAATACAAAGAGTATTGGCGCTGAATGGAAAGGGTAATGACGCTGAATCGTTTACCTATTATTAATGATTTTCATGATAATTATTCTTATTAAAGTTTTGACAATTATTTTTTTTCATCTTTTTCATGATCTCATAAATGTAGCTAATTATAAATTATAGGTCTTTTTTCACAATCTATCAAACGAAGAACATGTACAAGAGACCTTGACGTCTTCAAATAAAATACTATATTATTCCAAAAAAGTGGCATGAAATTATATTAGTTATATATATTTTTTTACTTTTTTGCCCATTTACTTTCCATCTAATCTAAGCTAGTAAATATTTTTTTTGAAGTTATTTTTTTGTTTATTAATTCTTGAAAGGTCATAAAGGTAGTTGAAAATAGAGTCTTTGCGGGCCTCAACAATTTCATTCTCCCAGTACATTATTTAATCGTGTTGAATAATTCCACTCTTTTATAAATGTAATCGCTTATACATATGATCATTTTTATTTATGATAGTTTTTTAATATATTCTAATATTAAGTCAAGACAATGAATTTACATAATATTTTAGTATAAATTAAAATTATGTATTTGTCTGAGTATTTAGGATTTGCATGAGGGATTTTGGGAATATACATACAACATATATATCTATACATATATACTTATCTACATATATGTATATGTATTGACATATGTATATATATATGTATGTCCTTATATGTATACATATATATATATATATATGCACACATGTGTGTGTGTGTCTATATATATATAAGCACACATGTATATATATATACTGAATTATTAATTTTTTTTTAATTTATTTTGAAATTTTAAATATTTGTATTGATGGAAAATATTAATAATTTTTTTTTATGTTTGATATATTTTATTTGATTGTATTTTATTATTATATAAAAAATTATTGATAATATTTAGTAAAATTTATAATTTATATATATATTAGGTAGAGTGTGTCTTAGTAAAAATTCATACTGTTCATTCTGCCTCAAAATCCCAAATGACTTTTGTGTCTTAGTGTGGATTGTAATTTTTTTCTCTTTTATCAAAATGATCTCTGCACATCATTAGGATTATGATTTTGAAAATATTTCTCTGAAAATAATAATAATATGTTGAGTGATCACTTGAGTATTCTTTGTGTTACATATATGTATTGAAGATCATATCTTTTTTTTTTTGGAAACTAATGGCTTCATGGCCCACTTACGTGGTCCCCTACATCCCCATGGGCCCCCGGAGAATCGAGCATGTAAGAAATATTTTCAGTACCTTTCATCGGTAATACTTGAACTCGTGATCTCTTGGACATTGCCAAGAACCTTAATCAGCTAAGCTCCCTATGAGAGGGGTATTAAAGATCATATCTTGATATGATGACAAGTATCGTAATCTAAGGGCGGTAGATCTTGGGTTCAAGATGCATCAAATATTTTTTTTTTTTTTGATTTTTTTTGAGATAAGGATGTCAAAATATTAACCTCTCATATACCTCATGCTAAGTGGATTGCTTATGCATTGGGTATGACCTACATCAAAATGTTCTCGGCAAAAAGTTTATCTAGAATTGACAAAATAGTACATGGTAGCCTTAATATAAATTAGTTACAACCTTCCTCAACACATATTTAAGTCATTATAGTAATATTTCTTGTTAATTTCGAATCCATGTGGTATCAACAGTCATGGGCAACAATGTCAATGAACATTACATGGTAGCCTTAATATAAATTGGTTACAACCTTCCTCAACACGTTTTCAAGTCATTAGAGTTATATTTCTCGTTAATTTCGAATCCATGCGGTATCAACAGTCATGGGCAAAAATGTCAATGAACATAGTGTGATAGTGATCTACCTTATTGCCTACTTTAAAAATGATTTTAAAGGAATAGATGTCATTTGTGTATTAATTGTATAAATTGATATTTATGCACATATTATATGGCAGGCATAATATAAATAGATTTTAATTGATATTTATGCATTAGTTTGATGAGATTTGTAAAATTATTGATATTTTTGCTAGAGTTAACTATTACATGATGATTGATAATTGTTTATTTTAGATATTTTAAAATAGTTAATTTTGTATTTTGAAATATAGTTGTAAATGTGAATTTTTATATTGTGGGTTATACTTGTATTCTATTCATTGCAAATAAAAAATAATAAATTAGTTATACTTAATAATTTTATCTCTGCTTTTCAAAAATATTGGCTTGGGGCTTTTCAAAATTTCTCATTCAACTAATAATTATAGAAGAAGAAAACATGTTGTCAAAATGAGGTATTGATGCAACAGTTGATGCCGCAATTGAGTTAACAATGCAACAATTGATGAAGTTGTGAACCGAACCAAAAATTCAAAGAAGTAACAATTATAATGCGAGTGAAGGTGATGCTGCAATTTAGCTTCATTGCATGAGTGGTGTACAAATCCATCATCTCAACCTAATCAACTACAAATGGATGAATAGTAATTGTTTATCTTCTTGTTCCTATTATTTCTTTTCAAAAAATAGCAACCTTTGGCACATCTCTTTCACATATCTTAGCCCAACAAGCTAGATCTTGATTATGAAAGACCATTTTGTATAGTTACTATTGCCTAAATACTTATTAGTGTGCGTAGGTTCAAAGATGATTCTACTACTTGACATATATTTATGCTCTATTGGATGAATAGTAATTTTATTCACAAATATGACACCTATCACTCCTATAAGAAGATATTTGTCGTAGTATCAATGCATGATCTTATAATAAATACACATAATACAATGATTTCTCACCTAATCAGTTATCTAAGTATTATTATTATTCAAGTATTTTTAATTTTAGAGTTTTTATGAGATTCAGTGTACAAGATTTCTGTTTTAGCATGAGGTTTGGGAGAGATTAATATCTCGACAGTTTTACTAATGAAATTCAGAGAAACTACACATGATGAGTCTTGAACTCGAGACCTATCATATTTAGACAAATATACTTGTCATCGCGTCAAAGTATGACCTCTAACAATAGATGCATGCAACACAAGAAATTTTCAGTTTATCAGTCATCCCAGTATTATTCGCGCATATGTATTTTTAATCTTGGAGTTATTGTGAGATCTAATATGTTAGTATTTGTGTAATCATATACATATCTATGCTCCTTTATATCTCAAAAAATATAATTACCTTGGTCAAAGAATATTATAAAAATCAGATTTTTGTATTGGTCAACAATGCAACCTCACATCACCTAGAAAAAATCATTTTCATGCAAAAAAAAAAAGCTTCGCCATGATCCAAAAAAAAAGTGCAACACCATAGCCCTCAATTCAAAATGCTGGGTCATTCTTTAGTTTGCGTTGCATATGTTAGAAATCCATAATTGGGCAGAAACCCAGAAAAAAACAAGACAGCAACTCTCAGATTTAACATGGTGCCAGCTCAAATGGTGGTCAAATGCCCTAGATTCTGTTTTGGAGAAAAAATTATTCTCATCTAGATACATTGTCTTCTTCCCATGCGTTGAACATTGCCATGATGGATGTCAAAAAATAAAAGGGCCAAGTTCTGTACCTCTTGAAATTCCAGTTATGAATGTAGTGTTATTCCTTTCACTGTTCAAAAAATGGCAAATTATTTTATGAGTATTGTTGCAGGATGTTGATCCTGTAAAAAGACCAGGAGCTGGACATGGTGGTTATGCTGCACTTAAAAACCATTACTTCTTTGAGGGAGTTGACTGGAAAAAGTTGAGAGACCAAGTTCCACCAAAGCTTATTTCTGATACAATGGTATGTGTGAAAATATTGCATATTCATATAGAAAAAGAAATTATATTCTTGCATTAATGAAAAATGATAAAACTGAAAATATACAATGGATAAAAATAAAAAATAAAAAATCTACTCAAACACAAATATACTCTAACCACCTTTATATGCACAGAAGTAAAATAAAACATAAAAAATTGAACTTAGCACCCTGTTCTTCAAGTTTGGAGAGAATTAATTTGTGGTACTCAAAGTTTTCTTGAATATATATATATATATATATATTTTTGCAAATCATTGATAGACATGTAAGGAATAATGATCAAACTCTTATATCTTATTCCTAATAAAGTAACAAATAATTTCAATATTTATTATTCATTTATGAAAAATCAAAAAAAAAAAGTAATGACTTTTTGTGTTATAGATGAGTTGCAAAAAAAGTGATCCTACTTGAAAATTTAAATTAAAGTTTTGATGTAAATAATTGATCCAGAAAAATAAATAAAAATCATGACTTTATGATTTGTCGATGCATTAGGTTTATGAATAAGAGTCAAATTTTTAATTTTCAAGAGATAAGATTAACTTTTAAAAGTATAATAATTAATTATGAATCTATTTCTTGTGAGAGTTGATATCAAATCTGATATAATATGCTTAATATTGAGAATATTCATTATCATTGAATGTGTTGAATTTAATAATTAATAAATTTAAAAAAATGCTCAATGAAAATTAATGCACAACTCACTCTCTTATATATTGGGTAAATATGATTGATGTAGTCCATAAGTCAAATGCTTCTATTAAAAATATAAAATTGTAAAATTTGAATAAATAATAAGTATAATATGTTTCATTAAGTTGGTGCATTCAAGTCTATGATACACAAATTGAAGAAAAGATAAACTAAGTTCTCTTTAAGGAATTCATGAAGATTTATATTGATTGTTATTCTTTCTAAATATATATTATAGTAATGATTTTATCCTAAATATTCTTCATGAGGAAGAAGTCTATTTTTATGTTTTTTGTCTGTTCGTGAAATATTAGGTTAGAAGTAATGTATCTGACTACTTGATTGTCACGTTAAATAATGTAAGAGAAAAGAGTCCATAATGATTTCCTAGTCACTAGGTGCCAGCCTATTTTTAGTTGCCTAGAACCCTATTATGTGGTCTGCTCTGGCATAGCCAATAGCCTCTTTCTGATGGCTCTACCACTAGGTGCCTCTTGGTAGGGCCCTTACCCCTATATATATATTTATATTTATATATATGAAAAAATAATAAATTATTGGATTATTTTTTTAAATTAAAATTGAAAATGTAATGTGTGAATATCAATATAAATAAATATAATAAAAAACTATACTTAAGTTTGATTTAAAAATATAAATTTGTATGCGTAAAAAATACAAAAAACTACTGAAATGCATCTAGTGTATTGTTAGTAGTAATAACATAAACATAATGTCACTTTATTTGGTTTGGATCATCACAACGTCGAGTCTATATATCATTATTTTCATTTATATAATTATCTACTTACTATTCTTTGATTTTATCTTAAAGATCTATTTGTGTATTCTCCCATTTTTTAAGTACAATATAGTTTCAATTATGTTTGGTTATAGTATGCTCTTCTAATTTGAAATTATATTAATAATTACAGAAAAAATAGACTTTGATGTCATGCTAAATATTTTAGATAAAGAAAAAATAGATTCATATGATTTTTATAAATTTAGTATGTCAAACTTTTCTTGTTATTACGTGACAAGTTGGAGCAATAATTAATATTTAAGTATCTTAATAACTCACTCTTATTTAATGAATCTCATTGTCATATGTTTTTTGTTAACTATATGAAAAAAATTATCTCTAAATATGATATCAATCTTTGTACTACTTTATTTTTATAATATTTAAATATATTATTTAATTATTCATAAATCTTATATTTTAGTTCTTGTATTTGATTCAGGCAAGTGATTATGAATTTTTTAGTTTTTTTATCAATTTAATATTAATCATTGGATCTATACATGCATCTAAGTAATAAGAGATGAAATAAATAATCAATATTTTTTATATTGATTACAGATATTATTTATGTTGTATATGTGCCTAGGCGTATTATAAAAATAATTGATGAATTTTAAAAATAAAAATTTTATCATAATTTGATTTGTTAATTATTATTTTATCGATTTTATTATTAACTTAGTTAGATAACACATATTGGTATTAACACATGAATACAAGGTCAGATATATAGAATTTTAATGATATTTGACAATTAGTTGAATTTTTTTTAGGCTTGCTGATTTATATAATGTATAAAAGGATTATAGTTTGTTATATATCCTAATATATTTTATTGTATTACGTGTGTGTTCTAATGAGGATGAAATTTTTTTTTAAGTTTATTTGTATTATTAGGTTTATTATGTGACATTTATACTTAACATGAAAAATTTTAACTAATGAAATATCTCTAATAAAATTTTTTGCAAAAACATTTATTACGTCATTATTTAAAGTATTATCAAATATTTTACTAAATATTTTATTTTATATTTTATATTTTTGAAGGGCTCTCAAAAGACACTCATGTATTACATGATTTATAATGAAGATGAAAGATCTCACGAAATCATAATATTTTTTTATTTAGTTTTCGATTAAAATCTATAAAATGGACAATGATACATGTGAATGTTTTGTTATTATGACAAGTCTAAATATCAAATGTCACTGATACCATTTTACTTTATATTCTAGATTTGTTAATTATTAATTAATTATTTATTTTATAATTTGTATTACATAATTTCTATTACTCATTATATGATAGACGAGCTAAATTTATTTTAGCATTAAATGAATGAAGCTAGTATCTTCTAAAAATTTAAGTTGAAGACTCATGCTAGCAATGAGGCTTATTATATCTTCCCTTGCAAACTGATGATAGCAATGAACTTTATCATGTCTTTTTTTTGCAATCTCATGATAATAAATAAAGGAGGTCATAAAACCTAAAGTTGATACAAATTCAACGTTCATATCACTTAGTTGAGTTTGTCTAAGATGTAATATATTGTATTTTTGATATTTTGTTCGGCATATCTCCTTCGGTATATAATTATTAATATTCTCATAAATATATTTTTTTTATAATTTATATATTATGTAGTTTCTTGTTTGATACCTTTTAAATTTATATTTTTGTTTTAAAGTAAGTTAATATTAAATATGTTCGTTTATTGTTATATTTTCAGGTTTCAGGGTTGAGGCTGATTTATGTCTAGGAGATAACGCAATCTTTGATCTTTTGGTTAGGTTATTATGTAAATCAATGTGTATCTCATTTACATAATATTTACTTATATTTTTTATTTTTTAAATTTTAGTTTTGGAGAGTTTTTGAGCAAGAGTTATTTATTTTTTTATTTCTAAATTTATGTTGTAAAAAAATAACTATAAAAACACTTTGTATCTTTTAAAAATTCAGATCCGAATTATAAGTTTAGAAAATGCCAGCGTGCAAACTACGAGGCTCTCATGCCAATTTTATTTTAAACAATTATATTTTATATAATATTATAATAAATATTAAAAAATACAAATAAAAGTATTGACTTGAGTGAGAATTTATTATAGGTTAGATAAATTTTTCAATGAAAATAATAAATTTTTTATTAGTTTGTATGGGGAAAAAATCTAACATCTAATGGATTTTTGTCTAGGGCCTTTTAACTAGAAATTGAATAATTATATTTTCTTAATTTTCCTCTTAGTTCATTGTTCTAAATTCGACGAGACAACAACATGCATCCTACTCAATGAAATATAATATAAATGAGCATGTGGACTTGATATGTCTCATTTAATAAAATATGCATATGGACTTCACACTCCTTTTGTTATTTATTCCAGCACCAATAGGCATGTGCAATCCATGTGCCTTGCATGTCATGATGGTCGTGCTTGGCTTGGGGTTGCTTGCCCATTGGACACCCCAGACTCTAGTCCACACCACATGTCTGGCATCATCCTGGACATGTGAATTTGTCTTCCTAGTGAATACCCATCTAAAACTAATAACAGACCTTCTTGAATATTGTGATATTAGTTCTCAGGTTTTGTTAGAGTGGAAGACGTGCATCCCTTCTGTCATATGAAATAAAAAATTAATAAAATTTTTTAATACCATCAATAAAATTAATAAGAGAAATAAAAAATGAACAAAGTGAGAATATGAAAAATTCTATGAAATTGGATATCGAGTATAATTTTTGTGTATCTTTTGAAGAGTAAATGGACTAGCTGTAGGATTATTTGGTTGTTCAGTAAGCTTGTCAATAATTTGAGAATGTTGAAAATGTCTGTCTCTTATAGTATAAATTATAAATCCCATGTGCTTAAGTCTTTGAGTTGCTGGCTCAATATGAGTTTATACTCGTGAAGATTTATGGACTACAATATCATTTGGATTTGTATGAGTTCTTCCTCCTGGAGAAACCTTTCTTTTTTACTCAATATTATCTGATATTGTCAATGAGTGTCTCTATCTGCTAATTGGTGGTCCATGTAGGACTAATGATAAAGGAAAAAATGTAATAGATTTATGTATAATATTGGGATTCATATTTTTTCTAGGATTGTTAAATAATATGTTAATAAAAAAAACATTCATATTCGCTAAATGTTTACTTTTTAAAAAAAACATTTGTGGTCATTAGAATATTTCCAATGCTACACATTAGAAATCTGATGGATGTCCAATTTATGTCTTAGATAAATAAATAAAAATAAAAAAAAAATATGTATTTTTTATTATTTTGTATTCTAAATTTTCTTTCTTTAATTCTAAAACTTTTTCTCATCTCTGCAATCTTCTCAACTAACTGAATTCTTAAATTTATCACTATTTTTTGTGTAACTTTTTTTATTGTTTTAATATTTACTCTAAGGTTTATGCTTATGCATATGAGCTATGATATATCAGTGCAACTTTCAAATTCTTATTGGTGTTTGAAAATTTTATTTGAGCATTGAGATTAGAAGTGGTGCGGTACAGTGCAAAGGATAATATTTTATAACAAAATGGTTATTGTATATTTATTTATTTTTTTTTTTTGAGTTTTTGCTTTAGGTTTGAATTTTGATTTATTTCATAAATAGAAATATTAAAAAAATATATATATAGTAAATAATGATTTAAATGATAATGAATTTAAAATTGACATAGTTAAAGATAATAATGAAGTTTACTGAAAGTTCCAAAATAGAAATTAAGTTTTCTCCAATGATTTTGATCCAAACATATTTGTCACCTAAAAAAAATTAGTTGAACTTCATTAGTATCAATATATTTTAAAATAATGAAAAAAAAATTATAGAGGTGTCAAAGAAGAATTTATAAAATATATATATTGTCAAAAGATATATATATATATATATATATAGAGCAGTATATGTGATTCTGATTATCTTAAAAGACACGTTGATTAATTTATCAAAAAATATGATGCATTAAATCTCACATAAACCTAATTGAGTGATGATGTTTTTTAAGTTAGATCTAGTTTAGGTTCAGCTTCGTTGATCTTATTTATATTTCATAATAATTTTAAGAGAGAAGATATAATCAAACTTATTATAATTATGGGTATTTTGGTTAGATTTTGAAAGAATTATAGGGTAGTTAATATTATTCAGACTTACTTTCAGTCTATTTATCATAGAATTTATAGGTCCACAAGTAGGAATAACATAATATGATATAATAAGTTAGAAAAATAATTAATATTTAATAAAAAGAAATATAGTAGAATGATGTTAATGATATTTGATATATGGACTAGTAACAATAATACATCATTTGTATGTCTCACTGCTCACTACGTCGATTTTAAATTGAAACTTAATAAAAAAAATTTTAAGATTTTCTGATATTTTTTAATTTTATGATTATATATCACATATGAGTGTATGATATAAATCTTTAGGAAATATAAAATTTAAAATTAAATATATAGTATTATTTTTGATAATATTTTTAATATTAGAATAACTATTAGTATGTTTGTTATGACCATTAGATATGAGCAGCCACATATGAGATTTTTTTGTTAGTTACATATGTCATGTAATTAGTTTAATAGTACAAAACGAGAGTTATATCTCAGAATGCCTAGCATATAATATGAATTTAACAATCTCTGATTGTTTGTGATTTTAAACTAGAAAAAATTTCAAATGGATATTAGACACCATTAAAATCATGTCTATCTTATGTTGGAGTCGTGTATTAGTTACTAACACGTGATATTAGTATGCTAATGATAAGAATAATGAATTTATTATTGACGATTCAAATTCTAATACAAAAATTTATTTTTATTAAATTTTTAAAGATTTTTTATTACATGATGAATTTTTATTTGTCTTTGTACACACTCACAATTTGTATTGGACTTATGTGTACATGTATTAGTAGTATTTTTAGTAAGTTTATAGGTTATTTTGTATCTAGTACTATGATAGTTGAGATATAAACTAAGTATTTAAAACACTGGTCTTCCATTCTAATTTGGTATTGTTTGACTATTTTTATGAATCATAGGGTTGAGATGAAAGATAAAATATTTTGATATACATATTCATGTGCATTTAGTGGGCTTCTAAACAAGTAGATTAAAAAAAAATACAATCACAATCCTTTATTATCTGTCCATAGAAAATTTGTCAGCAAAATTTGTTGATCCTATACTTGAATACTATAGGAAAAAAAAATTATATTATGCTTTTGTTTACTACCCAAACAACTTAAAAAAATGATTATTTGAAAACTATAAATAATATAAGAGAAGTGTTATAGCCTAATAAACTAAATATTTATTTATTTATTTTTATTTTTTTTTATTTTTTTTTAATTTAAATATTTATTTTTATTACGCTAGATGTTTGATAAATTTATTCATTCTTCTCGGAGAACAATGTAGGTTTTTAGTGAAGGATGTTATAGGGTTTTATTTTTGATCAAAATCTTTATATCATAATTAAATATTTATTTTTATTATACAAGATGTTTGGCCTTTGAAATGCAATGCACATGAAAAAATATTAAAAAGAATTTTTTTTTGCAACAATGATACTATTTTTTAAAAAAATTTAAAAAAATAAAAAAAATATTAAAAGATTTTAAAAAATAAAAAAATTTAAAAAATTTAAAAAAAAAATAAATAAAATAATTTCTGAAAATAAATTATAACTACCAAGCTATTTTGACACATCATGTTCGTAAGTACTATTACTTGCTAGAAAATAAAGTAAAATACAAAATAAAACTTAACATTATGATTATTATTATTGTAATTTTTTTATTATTCACTTTATTTTTATATTTTTGATAGGAATGCCCAACGTAAGTGTCTTCTAATTATTTTTGCTCATTATATAAAAATATCTAATGTATATTTTTCATATTGAGTGTTATTATTATTATTTTATAAATTTTCTAGAATTTTATAATTACCAAGCTATTCCAACACATCATGTTCGTAAGCACTATGATATGCAAGAAAATAAAATAAAATAAAATACAGTATAAAAATTACCAGTATAATTATTATTTGTGGCTTTTTATTATTTAATTTATTTTTTATATTTTTAATGAGATCACACAACACAAGCATCTCTCTAATT
Source organism: Sapria himalayana (assembly GCA_029783825.1). Lineage (NCBI taxonomy): Eukaryota > Viridiplantae > Streptophyta > Magnoliopsida > Malpighiales > Rafflesiaceae > Sapria > Sapria himalayana. Next base: position 1,164,430 of record JAREIK010002286.1, on the reverse strand, counting down.
ATTTTTGCTCATCATATAATAATTTCTGATATATATTTTTTATATTGATTATTATTATTATTGTTTTTATTTTCTTGAATTTTATAATTACCAAGCTATTTCTTCTCGTCTGATTTTTTATAATTTCTGATAAATATTTTGATCATCTCGTCTGATTTTTTTTCTTAGATGCATTTAGGTGATGGCAATGAGGAAAATATTCCATCATGGAACTCGCCGCGTAGGACAAATGGTTCAGTAAGGCAAGCTGACAGAGACACTGGACTAAGGTACGATCCTCGCTGTGGGGCCTCAATATCTGCTGAAATGCCCAGCGTCATCACAAGGCTTGCTTCAATTGAATCCTTCGACTCCAAGTGGTAATGGCTGAATTCCTTTCCTTTTTCCAATCCTCAATCTTGTTTTTGTCATTTTTGTTAATTTTGATTTTTTTTTTTTTTTTTTTTGTCATTCATGTTCTTGCTTTCTTGATTTTTGTTTTTTGATAAGTCTTGTTTTCTTGATTTGAACGAGGGTGAGGTGGAAGACTTATATTTGGAAAACTATGGGCATAGTAATTAACACACTAATTCTCATTAGAATTATGCTCACGAAAACTAACACACTAGTTCTTATTAGAGTTATGAAGTTAGTCTAAAAGTGTTTGAACAAAAATAGTACTTAGATGAGTGATCACAGGAGGATTCCTCGTGTTGCATGCTTGTATTTGAGGCTAATCCTCAGTGCGATAACAAGTATTTTCGTGCAAGCGCGGTGAGTCTTGGGTTCTAGACTAATCAGGCTTCTGTCTCTCTAATTTTTTAAGATAAGACTATCAAGATATGAAACCCTCTTACCTCACATACATGTGCTAAGTAGCAACCTTGTACACCCTCTATGGTATATGACCTCCAATATACCTTAAAAGAGATTGAATAGTAAACTAATATAAGAGACTAGGAGAACACAATGCTTCTTTATATCACTAGCTAGAAACTAGATTATAAATGTTGAAGAAGATAGTTATTTCCATGCTTCCTAAAACTCAGAAGTAAAAAATTAGAATGATGAGTAATTTAAATATATGGAGGTATTACCTTGAAATCCTACATGGCAAGACTCTTATTGAGGAATGATTAAATCTAAAAAATAAAAAAAATTAAAAAAAAATAAATGATATATTATATAATTTAAATAAAAATATAGTATATGCTTCATCATAAAATTAATAGAAATGAAGTAAAAAAACTTCTAAAGAATTAAATTTGTGAAAGCAGTAGTATATCTTAATATTATATCAATACTTTGAATGATATGTATGATAGGGTGACATGCAACTTAAGTATTGAAGTTTACATGTGATGCATCAGAGTACAAAAGAAATAAGAAAACATATTTAGGAATATAAATGACATTTTTTTATACAAAATTATAACTATTACTTTGTGCAATATAATTTAATTTTTATATTTTAAAATTTTTATAAATTCATAATAAAATAATAAATGATTACAATATCAATACTTGTAATACATTAAAAATATCAAAGTATTTGATGATGATATGCTTGCTTGGAGTAATGTTATTAGAATAATTAGAGCATAAGATTATTGAAGATTGAGCAACATGCATATATCTATAGCTATCTTATGTGTAATGTATAATGCGGCACAAAAGTTTTTTGGAGTCTTGAGGCCCAAAGTGTAATTAAGGCTTGTGCAAAATAAAATGTGACGTGTTGGGTTCGAGATTTATCAGACATAGTCTTTCTGATTTTTGGTGTTTAGATTGTTAAGATATTAATCTTTCTCAGATCTTCTTTCTAAATTAAGTACTCTGTACATTGCGCACGATGATCTCCCTACCTTCTACACCTAGTTCATCCAATATGACTTTTTTTTTCGTTTTGGATGAAAAAGTGGCTGTGTATTAGTAACAAAGATCTTGTAATTGTCTAGAGATGTGGGTATTAAAGTTTGTAATTGTCTAGAAAGTAGATATTGAGTCATAGTTATATTAGGCACTTGAAGAAGCCTTGTCTTATATATTCTTATAACAAATCAACCTTATCTTATGCTTCTTTCCTTAAAACTTGAAATTTTAAATCTTTATGCACTAATTTGATGTGGGTATTGAAGTTTCATCTTATTGTTATATTACTATTTTTTTGTTTTTTATTTGTGTGTTTCATTATAAATGTGTATCTGTGAACCTAACAAGTGGGTTGTCCCAATCCACATTGTCCATTATGTAAGGACATACCCTTGTACATGTATTGTGTGAGGGCACACCCTTATAAGAAATTGAATAAAAATTAATGAATGTGTTGGTGAAAAAAAAATTACAATGTAAAGAATAATACAATAAATGGTCACCACCTAAATCTTCTCCTTGGGAATATAGCAGTTTATCTGTAATTGTTTTGTCAGTTCATGAAATATTTGATTGAATGTTATGTCTCATTGCTTAATTAATTGTCATAGTAAATAGTAGTTAAAAAAGAAAGTAGATATAAAATATTTCATCGGTGATCATCACTATATCCTTGAACTCTATTTTTGCATTGGATTTAAAAATATTTATTTGTCTCTAATTTTTTATGGAGAAATTATTCACTAAGAAAAGTATAAAATTATATAGTAGACCTCTCTCTTTCTTGATACATACTAGTAATAATCTTGAATCTGAATATCTGACCAATAATAAATATATAAGATTACTTAAAAGATTTCAAGTCCTAAACATTTCTTCTCATGTCCCAGTTTATGAAGAATTGTATCTAGGTAAATTTATTGAAAAAATTTTAGTAAATGACTAATTATATTGACTATGTAAGTTACATCTAGTCTAGTAATAGTTAGATAGTTAATATTTTATATGATTATTTTGTAAATAATTAAGCCAACTACTGTTTCAACTTCATATAAGAAATCTATATCTAGATCAATCAGAGTATCTGCTTGAGTTTGGCTTAAAAGACTAATTTTTGCAAGAGTGTCAATCAAATACATATCCACTTAATGAAAAAAATAATTTTATATCATTATCAATTCTTTGAATTTTAATATCACCATTGTATTGAGTAGTAATTATTTATTGGAAGTAAGTAAATATTCAATACCTATATTTTTTCTTTTAAAGGTGGATGTTGTTCTCGATACATATGACTCTCATTTTAGCATTATACTTGAGAGAGGTTAATATCTTGACATTCTTATCCATGAAAGTTAGACATGCCGCATCTGATGAGTCTCAAACCCAAGATGTACTGCTCTTGAATGAATATATTTATCATCCTATCAAGACATGATCTCCAACACATACGTATACCATAATGATTTCTTAGGTGATGAGGCCTACCCAATGCACAAGGCTCTCGTTTTAATATGAAGTCTTAGATAGGTTAATATATTGACAATTATATCCTTGAAAGCTGGAGAGATTATATCTGATGAGTCTCAAATTCAAGACATTATATTTGGACAAAAATATTAATTATCGTATCAAGCTATGATCTTTAATATATATATTCAACACAATGATTTCTTGGGTGATGAGTCATGCCCAATGCATAAGACTCATATTTTAGCATGAAGCCAAAAGTTAATATTTTGACAATTTTATCCTCAAAAGTAAAATATGTTATATCTGATGAGCCTCAAACCCAAGATATATCGTCCTTGGACAAAGATATTTATCATCATATCAAGACATGAACTCCAACATAAGTATTCAACACAATGATTTCTTAGGTGATGAGTCATGACTAGTTCATAAAGACACTCCTATTTTAGCACGAGGCTTGAGAGAAGTTAATATCTTGACAATTCTATCCCTGAAAGTTGGAGAGACTATATCTAATGAGTCTCAAATTCAAGATATATCACACTTGGGCAAAGACTCTATTTGGGCAAAGACTATATCACACTTGACAATCCTATTTTAGCACAAGATTTTCGTTTTAGCATGAGGAATGAGAGAGGTTAATATCTTGACAGCTCTATCCCTGAAAGTCGGAGAGACTATATCTGATGAGTTTCAAATTCAAGACATATCACCCTTGGGAAAAGATATTAATTATCGTATCAAGACATGATCTTCAATATAAATATTCAACACAATTTTTGATATCTTAGGTGATGAGTCGTGCCCAGTGCATAAGACTCTTGTTTTAGCACGGAGTCTGAGAGAAGTTAATATCTTGACAGTTTTATCCTCAAAAGTAAAATAGGTTATATCTGCTGAGCCTCAAACCCAAGACATATCATCCTTGGACGAAGATATTTATCATCATATCAAGACATGAACTCCAACACAAGTTTTCAACGCAATCATCTCTTAGGGGATGAGTCATCACTTGTCTATTCTCGCTCAAATATATTTAACTTTGGAATTCTTATGAGATTCGGTGTGTTAGTATTTGTGTGGTCATGCACAATTTTTTATTTTTGAAGAGAAGACTCATGTAGGGCCTCCAAATATTTGCGTGCACTAGGTGTTTTTGAAGAGAAGACACTTAAATCACATTTTTTTTTGTGCAACTCTTCCACGGAGATGACTATTAAAAAATGATAATTTTATTTCTGACAGACGCAGAGAATTCTGCGCCATCCTAACCTTTCTGGCAAAGTTTGTTTTTTTTTTTTTTCTTTTTTGTGGGAAAAAAAAAACGTGGAGACCATTTTTTGTTCGGATGCTTTGTGTGTGATAACATCTCAGGCAACAATTTCTGGATCCTGGGGAATCAGTCATCATGATATCTCTGGTGAAGAAAGTACGGAAACTGACGAGCAAGAAGGTGCAGCTTATTCTCACCAACAAGCCAAGATTGATTTGCGTGGACCCTTCCAAGTTGGTCATCAAGCGAACAATTACTTGGTCCGACAGTTCCAGCGGTCTGAGCGTCCTGGTTGCTGATTCTTCCCACTTCAAGATCAGTACGGTATTGTCTTTTTTCTTGTTTTGTTGTTCCTTGTTTTGTTGTTCCCTTGTTGCCATTGCTCGCGAACTGAAACATGTCCAGCCAAAGAAGGTGGTGTCGTTCGAGGATCCCAAACGCCGTGCAAGACAATGGAAAGAGGCCATCGAGATTCTCCAAACAAGATGAAGTCACTTTTTTTTTATTTTTCCTCTTCGTGTTGATCACTTTGTTATGAAGTAGGGGCTAGCCATTTCTTATTCAACATCTTCACTTCGTTCGCACATTTCTTCTTTATATGAGCGTGTGTGTGAGTGCGTCTGTGTATTTATGTATGTTTCTTTTTGTGTCTTTATGCATGTGTGTGTCTGTGTGTGTGTGTGCCTGTGTGTGTGCGTGCGTGTCTTTATGTATGTGTGTGTGCGTGCGTGTCTTTATGTATGTGTGTGTGCGTGCGTGTCTGTATGTATGTGTGTGTGCGTGTGTCTTTATGTATGTGTGTGCGTGTGTGTCTTTATGTATGTGTGTGTGTGTGTGTCTTTATGTATGTGTGTGTGTGTGTGTCTTTATGTATGTGGGTGTATCTTTATGTATGCGTGTGTATCTTTATGTATGTCTTTATGTGTGTGTGTGTGTCTTTATGTATGTGTGTGTGTGTGTGTCTTTATGTATGTGTCTTTGTGTGTGTGTGTGTGTGTGTCTGTGTGTGTGTACGTCTTTGTGTGTCTGTGTGTGTGTGTGTGTGTCTGTGTGTGTGTGTGTCTGTGTGTGTCTGTGTGTGTCTGTGTGTGTGTGTGTGTGTCTGTGTGTGTCTGTGTCTATGTGTCTATGTGTCTTTGTGTGTGTGTGTGTGTGTGTGTGTGTCTATGTGTGTGTCTGTGTGTGTGTGTGTGTGTCTGTGTGTGTGTGTGTGTGTCTGTGTGTGTCTTTGTGTGTGTGTGTGTGTGTGTGTCTTTGTGTGTGTGTCTGTGTCTTTGTGTGTGTGTCTTTGTGTGTGTGTGTGTCTTTGTGTGTGTGTGTGTGTGTGTGTGTGTGTGTGTGTGTGTGTGTGTGTGTCTTTGTGTGTGTGTGTGTGTCTTTGTGTGTGTGTGTGTCTTTATTTATGTGTCTTTGTTTATGTTTGTCTTTATGTATGTTTACCTTTGTGTGTGCATGCGACTTTATGTATGTGTGTCCTTGTGTATGTGTAAATGTGAGGCTTTATGTGTGTCTATGTATTTATGTGTGTGTGTGTGTGTGTGTGTCTATGTATGTGTCTGTGTGAGCGTGCTTAAAAGCCAACCCTTATTTAATGTTTATTATTTCTTTCATATCTAGATTAATCATGGGTATTGCAAGTTAATCATGGTTAATTGTATAGTTTGATCCTTGGTGGTGTTATATATATATATATATATATACTATAAATAATTGAATATATAAGTTTTGATTTAAAAAATAAAAAACTATAGGCAAAAGAGATCAACATGGATTTATTTTTTTGAATATTCATTTTCAAATCAAGATCACAAGATGTGATTTTTATTTTTGGTTGTGTTCTTTGAGTCTAAAGATGATTTCTGATTTTCAAACAGTGATTTTTGGTATAGTGTATTAATACTTAATAATTTTTAATTTTTGTGTATTTTTAAATTTTGAAAAAAAAAAGTTTTTTTTTTTCGTTATATTGTGTTTGATGTGCTTGAGCACAAATCTTCTTTTTTTTTTTTTAATACAAAAAGTATTGGGTGTTTTTTTAGTTATTTTCAAATTAGATAATTTTACATAATTTATACTTCGTAGTAGGTATTAATTTTGAATTTCATTTTATGATAATTTTTATTTTTCAATATTTGTGAATTTATTTTAATACTGGTAAAAAAAAAAAAGGAATAATTTATACTTCTTGTTAGAATAAAAATTTTAAAAGAAAAAATATTTTGGTTTTTTAGGTTCGGTTCAACCTGTTTGGTTTTCAATTAAATTATTAATGATAAGAAAATTGGAGTGATGTGGTGGGTGTATCCTCGGGTTGGGTTGGAGATTGCCTGGCACCCAACTCAACTCCACATGAGCCAAAGTAACTAACTAAATTTGTCTTCGTGCCATCCAAGAAAGAAAAAATTATAAAAATAATAAATATCACAAAATAAATAACAAATATTAATAAGTAAAAATATTCAAAAAAAAAAATAAGAAAAAATTTATAATAGCATTAATGAATTCATAAAAAATTTATGATGCAATTACATTATAAATTCTTCAGAATTATACATTTGAAAAATTTTTTAATCTTTAATATAAATTTGATAAAATATATATTATTTTTGAAATTATATATTTTCCAATGTGGATATTGAAAAATATACTTGACTATACTATTTATCTAGCATATAAGATTATAAAATTATTAAAATTATAAAACATATGTAACAATACGGCAATTATAATTTTTTTTTATTGTGAAATTTAAAATTGTTAGGAATTTTCAAAATTATCAAATGATATTTTTTATTTGTAGAAAATATATTAGATTTATAAAAGTTTCCATTCCTAAAAATATATAAACATTTATAATATATATATATATATATATAAGATATGAAAAATACACCAATTTTTAAAAACTATATTTTTATAGTTTTTAAAAATTTCTAATTATTTTAGATTTATAGTTTTATGAAGTTCAATTTTTAAAATTTTTGTTATTTATATATTTTTATAAACTTTATAAATGTACTATTGTTATGATTTTTATTAATTTTTTTTATTTTTTTTTCATCTCGATCAATGAAAAAATTATATGCTAGTCAACTATTTTCATCATCTAGCATATCTAGCACTAGAAATCTGTCAATAATTTTTAAATCAGACAAATATGTTAAATTCTTCATATGAGAATCAGAGATCAATTAAAAAACTATATATATATATATTTATTTATTTATATTTATAGTTATATCTTTATTTATTTATTTATTTATCAACAACATTATAGTATGGATCAATAAAAGAGAATGGATGCTCTAGTCTGGGGATACGAGTAAAAAGTAAAAGTAAAAATAAATTTTTTTATATGTTAAAAAGACTCAATGTATACATGTTATACATAGATACTTAGAAAGTTTATATGTTTTGTGTTTTCAAAAATATATTTTTGTTTTTTTTCTTGTACGATTAATGGTATTTCTAGGGTTTTCTTTTTTAGGGTAACAAAACATTAATAATTTTAGTTTTGTTTTTTTTTATTTTAAATAATTATTGTTCTTTTTTTTTTTTGAAGTATTTTCATTTTAAAGTCCCTTCACACATTGAACAACTTATGTTATTTCCTATTGTCAATATCAGCGTGCAAGTCAAGATGTAGGACTATATCATATAGGTGATAGTGATGTAATATATATTTGATAAGGTAATCATAAATTTATAAATTAATGTTAAAAAATTAAATTATCATTTGTTTATTTTTTCTAATCACTATTTAAAATATATTCCAATTGCAATTTGAAGTTATATATGATATTCCAATCACTTAAACTAAATTGATTTATGTGGCAACACTCTTTTCAGGCATCAACTATATAATCATACCCTACTTCACCTCTTCCACCTCACCTTTCAGACTCAATCGATATTATCTCTTAGCTCATATATTAGTCTCGGGACCTTAGGAACTCGGGATCATAGTCGGTAAGGCTCCATCCAAACCACATGATAGAGCAGACTGATAGATACCATTAGGAATGTATTTGACATCCTTAAGTATTGAACTCTTAACTTAGAGATAAGAGCATATATCCTCTTTGTTAACTAGACTAATCATTTTCTTGGTAGGTACTTACAAAATTGTTCTAAGACAAAATTATTATCAAAATAGCAGTCATTAAGTGGAGAAAATATATGTTTGTTTCTTGAAGTTAGATATGATGTTATAAAAGTTATTTTTTTAAGCCAATTTTATTTTTTTGGACCAAGCCCAACAATCTTATGGGCCCAATTTTGATGGGCTTGCCTTAGATGGCTAGTTATATATTTTGAAATTTATTATTACAAAATATATAATAATACAAAGATATACCAAGCATTATATTTTTTTAAAAAAAATCATCGAGGAAAATAATTCACAAAAGTTAATCTTAATCGATAAAAAAAATTACTTGATTCGCTTCCAAGTCACATCACACATATAGAGTTATTATTAATCATTAAAAAAATTACCTTTTTTTAGTAATAAGTAACAGTATAAATTTGATAAATAAAATATATAGATATAAAACAATAATAACAAATTAATAAAAAAAAACAAGAATTAAAAAAAATAATTGCAATATTTTTAAAATCATAAAACATATAATTCATAAAATCAAAAGTATATTATTTATAAAATGTATAACAAATATAAAAAAAAATATAAATTTCTAAACATATACAATTTATAAATTTAAATTAACTAGAAAAGGGGAAAAAACTTATTTATCAAAAGTTCCCTCTATCCTTGCAACAACAAAACTAGACATTCTTTAATGGTGCGATAATAAGCTTGACAAATCATAAGTTTCAATGGAATATAATATGTGAAATGATTCCTTGTTAGAAATAATAGAAAAAAATATAAAATTAATTAGGTTGTTTGTATTTAAATTTGTATTTGCAAAAAATTACTAAGGATAGATTATATGGATAGAAAATATTCAAATAGTCTCAATTAGATATTTGTTCCTTGTCATTATACCTTCATAATGAGATGATGTGTTTATATAATATATCTACTGGTATTCTGATACTCAAGTAATTATGATATCCAAGTGGTCTCAAACAGACATGTTGGATTCTTCTATGTTTGCTTGAATAGATATATGACACATACCATGGATAATAAATTGTATCTAAGGTGATAAATTTATAGAACATGAGATAAAATAATAGGTTTGAGGTTGATGCTTTCATAATTAAGAATGTGAGAGACATTGTCATTGTATATGATAATATTAACACTAGTAAAGAATGTAGAAATCACAAATAAATATTTGTGATATGACTATTGGTTTTTGAATTGATAACTACAAAATTGTCACAGTGTTAGTAGTTGATTTTGTATAGATTTTTGAATGGTATAAAATAATCTAACTCACAATTTGCTTTTTTGATAGTTAGGCTTCCATTGCTTGGGATGTAACACCCATTAAGTATCACGTGTGTGCCCAAACAATGTGAGGGCCAATATGTGGATCAGGCTTGTGGTGCTTAGGCAAGTTAATTTAGAAGAACCATATTAACAATTATAGACAAGTATATTTTAATTTGATGCAGTTTTAAAATTCTTAAAATCTAAGAGATAAAAAAATTAATAACATTATTCATATGAAAATATATTTATTAGATGCCTTTATATGATTAGAACAATTGATTTTGGAAACCCACAAGCTAGGAGCTCCTTTCAAAAATATAAAAAGAAAGATAAAATTGAATAATAAAAAAATTATAAAATCTCCATCAAGTTGATGCATACAAGTCCATAACTCCAAATCATGGAAAAAATAAATGTAAGTCAGGATTTCTTCAATGCGGCATGAATATGTCTTGACACTAAAAAAAATAATGACTTACTATAACAATGTGACACTTATTTGCTATGACATAAAAATAAAGTCACGATAGAAATTATAGTTTAGTATTAATGCACCATAACTCCAAATTAAAGTTGCGGTCACAAAAAAAATATTATATTGTGAAAAAATTTTGAAAATTATATGTTCAAATATTATCATAACTTAAGGTATAGCGTCATGACTAATAAATGAGATCATAATAATTCAATAGACTCATGTTAGTGTAACCAAGTCTTGATACTAGAAATATAATGACTTTTTATTACTTTTCTATCGTCCAAGTCACTTTATTATTACTTTCCTACCATCCAAGTTAATCTTCCATTAAGTTCTATAATTCTATTTAAATTATCCAATTTCATCATTATTCATTTAAATCCATAAAAATTATCACTTAGTGAGATCTTTTCATTATAATTATATATTCCATATAAACACATCATAAAATCATTACAAATTAACCAAAAATAATTTATACTTTGAGTACTGATCAAACTCATTTGCTAAAAGTGTTGTTCATCCTCGAGCAAAAAATTTTCCTCTCACTTTCTAAAAATCAACTAAATAATAATGAGAAGAATATAACATCACAAAACACTGACATGACTGGGTTTGAGTGTCATGGTGCTATTTTGATGGATAAGGATTCTCAAAATTAGGTATTTTTGTATACACAAATCTTAGGTATTTCCCTCTCTTCATATGAGAATGAAAATAAATCTTAGGTTCCACGCCAAGTCATGTTACACTTAATGAAATCTTAGCTCGATCAATTTTTTGACCTCCATTTCAATAGGAAATTTAGCAGTCTATGGTAATCTTTTTAATATAATCTTTCAAGATCCTTCATTTAAAATATTATTTGGTGGATGTCACGACTTTATGAAAAATTATTGTATTATTGAGTGTGCTACTCTTCACGAATGTCATGACTTTTTGTTAAGTTGTATCATTGACATTTGCTCTCTACAATAGTAAAGTCATGATTATGAAAAAGTCATAGCTTCATCATTAAACTTTTGTTTCATCATAATCACGACTCCATCTCATATCATGACTTATTTCTTCATTAACCCCACATATAAACTCATGACTTTCTTCTATACTACAACTTTCACATCTTTCTTTTGATATTTAGTGATAATTATCTTTATTTCATATTTCTTACCCAGTACATCATTATTCAATAGTGGACTTTCCTCTACTAGTCATTTTTCTACAGTCTCAAAAAGTTCTTTTTAAATCCACCATGTTCTAACATAGAGAATTTTGTCATTTTAATGATATCTTTTACATCTTGAAGGTAGTTTCAATTTGCTTCTTCTAGTTCATCAGAAATTAGCACGTCACTAGTTCATTAGCTTCTCCATCTTCTTTAGGATAACAATCATCTAGGAAGCTCTACCTAAAATTAAATTTTTATATTTTAGTAGTGCATAGGAGAGGCTATTTATTATATAGTAATTTTTCTCATCATCATCTAGAATATGAAAGTTTTTGTATAGATGAATTTTACTTAATATTTTCCTACATGGAGTTTAAATTTTCCCTTCTTAATGTCAATTAGCACATGTCACTCATAAAAAATAATTATCTCAAGATCAATGAAGTATACTAGTATTCCTAAATATATAACACAACAAAGTCAATAGAGAAAATAAAATTGCTTTTATTTACTTGCACATCTTCGATAATTCCCCTTGAAAACATAATCAATTAGTCAGTAATCTATAGCAAAAGAGATCTACAAGTGTACAGGTCATACAAGAAGTAAAGTCATTGAAATGGTAGATACGTATTAAATTGACCTAGTGTCCTCTTGACATATAAGATGATTATTAATATTGGATTTTCACGACCAAAGATGATTCTCTCATAATTATATCTTCCAAATTTTACCATTGAAATCTGACTTGTTCCATTTACAAGTCATTCACATATCTATTTTTTAGGCTATATGTCAACTCTCCTTGAGGTCTACTTCGAGTATACATTTCTATTTTTCAACCTCTAATATATTAAAAAGTATGAAGCAATATAGTACTGATTTTATTCATACTTTTAGCTTCGTGAGCATATTACTCATGTCAATTAATATACATCTTCCTATTACTTTTACCTATTGAAATTAAATAAGAGAAAATGACTCATAGGATTATACTACCTTATGAAATACCTCAACTTGCATGTATCACATGACTTACCTATTTCTATCCACCAAGACTATCACATACTTCTCACACTATAAAAATAGAAAAAAATACATATGCCATATATACTTTTTATGATCGACGTATCTATCTTATATTAATCTCAAAATCATAAATTGAGCATTTGATTGAAGCACCATATTAGAATGATCACTCTACTATTTAGGCTAAATATATGATGAATAAAAGTATAAAACATAAAAATTTATAACAAATATAAAAGTTTATATATCACAACATTTTCTTTAAGCTACTACTACCTATAATAAATACAAGAAAATCAAGATCATCTTAGGATCTTCATTTATATTATTGACTGATTTGGGATAGGAACATGAATAGTAATAATTAATTTGTTTTGAATATACATCATGAAAAAGTGGTAATCCACTTATATATATCTTGTCCACTCATAAGATTTTGTGTTAGAAGTAATGTGTTTGATTTTTTGGATGTCATTGCAAAGATTAATAAAACCAAAAATAAAAATATTAATCATTCTAAGCAAATGTTTGGTCCAAAAAAATGTTCAAGTCTTTGTAGTCATAGTTTAGTTTTCTCTCTTTCAATTCGGTTTAATTTTATTTATATGGTATGAGAACTATCAAGAATTATATTGTATGGCTATGCTTTGATAATTTAAAAAATGACTCTTTATACTAATAAGATGTGTATTTATATTATTTGAGAATGATCATGTAGTTAAGCACTGGTGTTCACTTATATCTTATGGAATCCTTAGAAGTATGTGTTAAATGTAAGCTTAAATTTAGCTTAAATTATTTTTTAGCTAATTCACGTTTAAAAAGTTTGAATTTTATTTTAGGATATCAATTGTATTTTTTTGTTAGATTGTAATCAACCTTATACAATTGAATGAAACTTATGTGCCAAAAAAGTACATAAGCCTCTCTAGATCTTTCACATGAAATTTTCTGCTAGAACTTCTTCAATTCTGTAATCATTAGCTTATTATCTATAAAATTATAATATATTTAGTATATAATAATAACAAAATAATCATTCTTGTTAAGCTCCATCAGTAAGAAAGTGAAAAGTATTATAAATTCATTATAGTACTGAAACTAATCATTTGTGACACGATCTCAAAAGTTCATTGGGAGATTGATTTTGTTTGATGGAGATTTTCAAGTATATGTCATATAAGTAGTAAAGATGATATAAGTCTAGATATCAATCATAGAGGGATTGTTTAAGCAATTTGACCAACTAATAGTGAACTAACAATCACTTGAGTAAAGTAGATGAACTTGGGTCTAAAAAAATATAATTAAATTCATGGATTAGTTTACTTTCATGTGTATGATAAAATTTCTATTTTATTGAGACATATTTTATTTTAAAGTTGGATGAATAGTAAATGGTTATTGAACTAACCTAGTGCCCTCTTGGCGTACAAAGTTATTTTTAATTTTGGACTATCATTACCAATGATGATCCCTAGCTCTTGCTGCCCTCCAACTCTCATTTTTAGTGGTGCCTACTTTCTCTAACTTTTCCCCACACCAAACACCTACTTGCACTAACACACGCCAAAATTAGGAGTAAATCTCACCTTATGTTGCTAGTTTAAGCCCACCTATCACTACTTGAGCTCCTCTCTCGGTGTGTGAAGCTACCCAATGTATGATCTATCCCCTTCCTCTTTACTCTTGTCCTTGACCCCACTTACCAAACTATAAAGTCCAATTCCTTACCTTAGCCACCTCCTCAAATTATAACTCACTCTCAAAATAATATTCATCATCCCAAATAATTTCCGGACTTAAAGACTAATTTTCATGTCACCAAATATTTGCTTATCACATCCCTTGAGCCTATTATTGCCTACCAAGCCATTCAAGATCCCAAATGGTGTGCTGCTATGGATGATGGACTTGTTGCACTTGCTCAGAATCATACATGGGTTCTTGTACCTCCTTCTAACCATAACATTGTGGGGGTGTAAATGAGTATTTCATATAAAACAAAATTCGAATGGTTCTATTTCATGGTACAAAGCACGTTTAGTTGTCAAAGGATTCCATCAATATCCTGGGGTTGATTATCATGACACCTTTAGTCCCATTGTTAAACCAATCACCATTCGAGTTGGTCTGTCCATTATATTGAGTAACGGTTGGCTTATCTCACAGCTTGATGTTAATAATGTCTTTCTTAAGGACATTAAAAGAGATGGTTTATGACTCAACCCCCTGAGTATATTGACCAGAATAATCCCACTCATGTTTGCCACTTTCAAAAGGCCATTTACGGATTGAAACATGCCTCTCATGCTTGGTACACGAAGTTAAAAAAATTTCTCTTCCACTTTGGGTTTCTCAATTAAAAATCTGATACTTTATTATTCATTTATCAATATCAGTCAGTCACAATTTATTTTCTAGTGTATGTGGATGATTTACTTGCAATAATAAATTGCTCTCGGTCCCTCCAAAAATTTGTTGATGCTCTTGCTCATCACTTTTCACTTAAGGATCTTGGCTCCTTGAGCTACTTATTGGGTGTTGAAGCTATTTTTACTTTTGATGGCATGTTTTTATCTTAACACATATATTCGTGACTTATTGGTAAAATTTTAACTAGAAGGCACAAAGGAATTCTCCACTCCTATATCTTCAACTATCCATCTCACTTTCAATGATGGGTCTCCTCCAACTAATGCTACTCAATTTCGAAGCTTGATGGGTGGACTTCAATATCTCAAACTCACGCATCTAGATATTGCTTTCGCAATCAACAAACTCGCCCAATTCATGCATGTCACTACTCAAACTAACTAGATTACAGTTAAGTGGTTGATTTGTTACCTCAAACATACACTCAATCTAGGTCACACTTTCCGACGTTAACAACCTCTTCATCTCCAAATTTATTTTGATGCCGGTTGGGCTGGTGACCATGACTCCTACAGGTCTACAGCTAGTTTTATCATTTTTCTTGGTGGCAACCTCATCTCCTGGTCTTCAAAGAAATAGAGGATAGTAGCTCATTCTTATTAGAGGTGTATCGAGCTATTGCTTCTACACATCTGCTGAAGTCACCTGGGTCACTCATCTCCTCTCTAAGTTCAGTATCACTCTTTGATAATGTCCTTCCATTTTTTGTGATAATTTAAGTGCCACATATTTGTGTGTTAATCCTCTCTTCCACAGTCACATGAAGCATGTTGCATTGGATTACCAATTTGTTAGGGAAAAAGTTACTAATGGTTCTCTTAAAGTCTCGCATGTTACAACTCACTCCCAGCTAGCTGATATTCTTATTAGACTTATCTCCAAAAGTTAGTTTTTCTCTCTTCGACCCAAGATTGGCATTTTAGATGGAATTGCCATCTTTCGGGGGTGTGTTGAAGCTTCATCATAGAAGTTACTCTATAGTTGATTATCTTTCTATAATGAGTTTATTTTTTTGCTATAAATTTATCTTTCTGTTGTTTCACTTTATCATGGACATATTTCATCTCTATCTTTGAAAGTTGGGGCTCTTATGTATTATGTAACATTATAATTAAGGAGAAGTGGATGATGTGACCAAATAATTTTCTTTCTTGAAAGCTATGGATGGACTTCTCCAATATTTTCTTCACATGGATCTTGTAACTTCTCATTAAGCCATAAAGCAAGATCACCATATCATATATGTTGGTAGAGATGTAGTTAGTCGGCTGCAAAATAGCCCACAAAAAGTACACCCACTCCTTTTTAAGTTCTTCTCTCACTATGTGTCATTAGGTACTCATTGGGGAAACTCTTCAATGCCCCTTTACCATTCATCAATGTCATGGTGATTGTCTTATAGTTTTTTTTTTTGTATTTTTAGGGTTTTTAAGGTTATACAATTCATGACCTCATGCAATCCAAACACAATATTAATAAATTTTTTATCAAAATATATCCAAAATTCTCGTATATAATATCACTTATCTTGCATATCTTTGAGATTAAAGTAAAACTCCCTCGCAATCATCACCTTACTCCTCTCCATGTGGGTATAAAAAATGACCCAATTTCTCCTATGTATTATTTTCTAGAAAGGTGAGATGAATTCCATGAATCAACTCTCACCGACAATGCTCTTCTTAGCTAGGGTAGAAGTTATTCATCAATTGTCTATTTTCTTTCAAAAAAATTAGTTTGGACACTATGACTTGGGAGGAAGTTTAAATGGTGGGTAGTTTCTATCACTTTATCTTGTGACTCATTTCAGTCTCCTCTCTTTTTGCCCCGAGCTTTAAAATCAACATTTCATCCACTATTTTAGGTTCAATTTTTAAAAATAGATGTTCAATGAATTTTGTTATTAGTGGAGAAGAATAAAAAGTTTTCTTTTGCAAAAAATTAGGGTTAGTACACCCCACAGGGTAAGTACATTTTATAGGGTTATGGATGAGTATTTCTCATGAGATCATAATTTTTATATAAGTATAATCATGGTAAGGTTTATGTATCATGACTTCATTTGACTTAATAGAAAATTCTGATTGAGTTTGATTATTATAACTTTTGTTGGTGTACATACAAGTATTTGATGTAGGTGTATATGTAACATAAATATTTCAAAACAATATAAAAAAGTAAATCTTATATTACCTCTAAAGTAGTATTATATTTAATATTTTTAGCTAGATCAATACTTTGATCTCCAATTCAATTGGTAATCTCGGCAATACATGCCTATTTTTTTGTGTAATCTTTATACTCAAATCTCCCAAAATTATTTTTTGACATCTTTCAATCTATCAGACTCCTTTCTTTGAGATGCTTTTTGGTGGAAGTTGCGACTTTATTAATAGTCACGAGACAAGTGAGTTTTCTCTTATTCACCAAGGTTGTGATGTTTTGTAAAGTCATGGTATAGACATTTTTCTTTCTTTAATAGTTATTCCACAACTTTAGATTAAGTCATAGCTTCTCTAAGTTTTTTATTTCATCAAAGTCATGAATTTTTATCTTGTGATGATTTTTTCCATTTGCTTTCCTACTTGTAGAGTCATATTATTTATGAAATTCATGACTTTCTTATGAACAATAACTTTAGCATTTTCTCCTTTTTTTTTATTTAGTTATAACTATCTCTACTTTGTCTTTCTCTCCTGTTACATCAATATTCAAGATCGGACTTCATTTTTCATTTGTTTTTTTTTATATTCTCAAAAGTTCCTATTATAATTTCACCATGTTCTAATATTGATTATTTTGTTGTCCCATTCTCTTCTTCCTCATCTCTAATGTTGCTTGACTTTAGTTCTTCTATGTCGTTCATTTGAAAAATATAACTACTTCAAAACAATCTATTTCATCCAAGTTTATTGCAATGTTTTGTATACACAAAATATTTTCTAGTTTATTAGTGTCTCTATCTTCTTTAGTCCAACAATCATTCATGAACTCCATTCATCTAAAATTTATTTTTTGCCTTTTGGTTGTGTACACTACTAGACTATTTATTATCTAGTATGTTTATACAAGTTTAAATGTGGTTATAAACATTTATATTCATCTATATAAGTTTGTAAATATTTATATATGTTATATAAAGTTATGTATAAGTTTGTAAATATTTTTATAAGTTTATAGTTTATATATGTTTGTATATATAAATATAAGTTTATATGCATATACAAATTTATGTTTATATATATGTGCTTATATATATAATTATATACATAATAACGACAGCATTCCATTTTTTCCAAATTTCAGGAAAAATGATGCATCCGGGAGAACGACCGGATGCTGCTCCAATGATGGAATCAAGCCATGGTCGCCTATACGAGCTGGCCAAACAGGCCATGATTAGCATCTTCTCACACCCTTATGCTACAGTGTGCAGTCTTCTCTCTGTCACCTTCTCTTCCATAGCAATCACATGCATTTTACGCACGCATAATATCATAAAATTGGTTCCGTTCTAGCAGGTATGTGACTTGTATTGCGGGGTGGACAGGGACAAGTGGTGCAATGCTCAAATTAGGCGTTACATTGGAATAAGTATGTTTATCCGCAGATGATTTCTTACCGTATACTTGTATATGAAGGTAGAGAGAGAGAGAGAGAGGTGAAATGCAAATTGAGTAATGTTCGGGTGAGCTACTCAAGCTCAGCTATACAAATCCTCGAGGTTCACTCTATAATAAGCCATGAAAAATCTGATTAATATTTCATGTTTACTTATGTTTTGTTCATCATATATGTTCTTTAAGTCGTGTTTGAGTTACATGCACAATAACTAAATTGAGTTTGAGCCAAGTCTGGGTTTCGAATTCTTGGTCTGTCTACGAGTTGATGGTTATTGTTCTTTTTGGGGCCCATCCAAAAGAAAGATTACATAGATGGTGGGTTTGTAGGTGGTTTTTATGGTGTTTCTTAATTTGTAGACGTGCCATCTTCTGGAATTGAAGAGATTAGGAAAGAATGGCAGAGTGGAAAAGAAAACAGCAGTCCTGAGTTCTTTGAGGCTGATCCTTGCACAGTGAGTTTTTTGTGGTGTCAGTAGAAATTTCTTGGTTTTAATTGCTGTTGGCTTATTTATTTGATTTTATTTATTTAGTTATTGTTGTAGTTTTTTCTTATTTTGTTTTTATTTTATGTTTATGATGAGATCACAAGACTTGTGAGCTGTTTTATGTATTTATATCTATTATATAAGCGTATTTGATATATAATTTTTATTATTAAGTATTATTTCAATATTATGAGTTGTTGTGTGCTACCACTTGTTGTTGCACACCCATTGCATGCGACATAACTTACACTCACTATGTGCAGTGTAACCCACATTTACTGTGTGACAGAACGCACACCCATTGTGTGCGATATAATGCACTATGACAAAGGTGGTCGTCAATACTTATTGCATTGATGATGGAGGAATTTAGTTGTTGAAATTTTGATGATGATAGCATAGTGTAAGCATGTTAGATGTGTCTATCACACCTAAAAAAGTAATTAGATATCTCAATTGTTCTCTAGTCATATTTTTTTTAGATTCTAATATGTCTGAGTATATCAGATTGAATGAATTCTTATTCAAATCATACTGATATGTGAAATAGGAAATTTTAATAAGATTTAATCGTTGATATCCCTCATACTCAAAGGTCAAAACTTTCTTAAGGCTAAAGAAAAATATTCTTAATTTAGCTAATAATAAGTGGTCAAATTAAAAATGCACTAGCAAAATCTTCAAAATACTCATATCTAGAATAAAATTTTGTTATTAAAAAGAGATTATACAATTTTCCATGTTTTATCTTGAATAGAGTTTTTAGTAGAATTCCTCAATCATATAAATAAATATTAGTGAAAATAAAAATAAAATCATAGTTAAGTTATTTTGAAAGATATTTCATAAAAAATAAACTAAGAGGACAAATCAGGAATAAATGTAATATGAAAAAGTAATAAAGATTTAAATTAAATATGATACTAATTTATAGTTAATAAGATATAAATATTTAGTAATATTAAATATTTTCTTTTAGTTCGATAATGTAGGAGTCTAAAGTGATAATATGAGAAAAAAATATTATTGCAATATAAGTAGATGGATGAAAGCCTCAATTAAATATAAATACTATAGGAGAATGAGTTACACTTACACCAAAGATAATTATTAGGTATCATTTCTAGTGAAGAGATCAAGAATTTTACATATTATTGAGCGAGATATGTTAGTCAGCTATATAGAGGCTCTTACTGAGAGAAGTATATAAAATTCATCTTTAAGATAACAATATTATATTTATTTCTTTTAGATATTATTTATTTATCTACTTTTACTCTTACTTTAGATTTATGAATTACTGAAATAAGAGCGAATATTTATATTACAGATAATTATATTTTATCCGCTATAAATTTATATCATATTTAATTTTAATTTTTATTATTTTTTCATGGCATATTTATTTTTGATCATCTTTTTAATTTATTTTTTATGAGTTATTTTTTCAAATAATTTAATTATGATTTTATTTTTATCTTTATTGATATTTGTTTGTAGGATTAGAAGATTCTTAGGAAGATTCTATTCAAGATAAAGCATGATGAATTGTATATTTCTTTTAGATAATAAAATTTTTTTCTAGATATTTAAGTATTTTATATTTTTTGCTTATGTAATTTTAGCTTAATCACTCATTACTTCCTAAATTGAAACTATTTTATCTTAGTTTTAGAGTGTGAGATAAGTTAGTTAAAAAATTATATTATAGTTTTATATTATACATATCAGTCTGATTTGAGTTGGAACTTTTTTAATTTGATATATTCAGACATATGAGGATTTAGTAGAAATATGACTTAAGATGAATTAAGATATTTGATCATTTTGTTGATTATTTGATATATACATGAATTTATCAATTTTATGATAGATAATAAGTATTAGAATATATGTTAGACCTATTTTAATGCTTACCATATGAATCATATGATTATATACCAGATGTTTATGTTTGCATATTTTAACAGAATATGATTATAAATATCTATAAATATCTGATTAAAGTAGTTTATACACATTTGTTTAGAAATTGTGTTTCGACATCTTTATGGATATATTTATTTTTAATCATAATCTACCTTATTAATTGGATATTATTTTTTATTATTTTTTATTATTTTTTTAATATATTCTCCTTCAGATTACATATCCTAAAGAGAGACATATAATTTGTCTCTTAGAAATTTAGATGTATTTATTTTGTTCTCGATTATTCTTTAGGATGAGATAAATTGATATATATGGTTTTGAGTTGTATCATCTTTAGATATTCAAGTATCTAAAGAGGGTATAATTAATTTTTATTAAAGTCTAATAAAATTTTAGTAAGTATATATATTATTTTTTTTGATTAGTACTTATTCTTTAATGTATCTAGGAAAAACATGAATCTGAATATTGTACATGAATTAATTATTTTTTCTCATATTTGTAGCCATGTCTAGATCATTAGTTAGGAGAGAGTTATTAGATGATTATATTCAAGTATGTTGATACGTAATATGATATTATTCTCGTAGATTCATTTTATATATCAATAAAAGAATATTTCTTTCAAACTTAGTTGACACAATAGTTTACGAGTCTTCCTTAATATATACTTATATTAATTTAGTAACTAAAAAATTTAATCACTCAAGATTTTAGAATTTATACTTTGAGAGATAAATATATTCAATTTATATAGATGAAAGATGAATTTACTAAGGAACTAGATGATTCTGTAACTAACTCATTTGATATTGATCATATGTTTGCTCTTTACAAATGACAAATGAGTTGTACTTAGTTTTTAGTTTCATAAATTTATTAGTATTTTCTTCTTATTTTTTTTTTATGTTTTTATTCTATATATTGATGATATTATAATACTTAAGTCTTTTTTTGAGATATTATCTCTTTTAGGATAATGTTAGGCCATGATAGAAGAAATATATATTTTATAATCTAATGGAACTTAAGTACTAGTATTATGAAATTCATGAAAGTTTATTGTTAGTTTTAATTGAGTATTTATTGTGAACATATATTTTGATAAAAAAGTAGATCACCATAAAATATTATTTGTAGTAAGTGAAATCACTCAGACATTTGGTATAACCTACTAGGACATATACTCACAAGTTGTGAAGATGACATTTGTATGAATTATTTTTTTTCTTATATTATTTCATTATTAGGAGATATACTAGCTAGATATGAAAAATATATTGTTCATGATAGCCTTGAGGAGATGGTGTATATGAAGTAACCACTTGGGTTTTGAGTAGCATAATCAATTATAATTTATAAATTGTGAAAAATATTGTATAATCCTAAATTGTTATAGAGAGCATGATTTATGAGTTTTTCATAGATAATTACTGAGAGCATGATTTGTCAAGTTTTTTTAGGTAGTCATATCATTTGAATTACATATACATGTTATTGATTTTTTTTATTTTTGCAAAGGATTCTTGATAATAAAATAATTTTATTAATTATTTTTGTTGATTATATTTTAATTATGAGAGATGAGTTGAGAATCATTTAATTCAAAGAGTATCTTTTAATTATGATTTCAGATGAATGACATTGGGAGACTCATATGCTTTCTTATTATAGAGATAACTTATTCTATGAGTGATTTTATTTTATCATAGATGATATATGTATTTTATATTATTGCATAAATTAATCTTTTGGATTATGCTCTAATATATATTTGTATTGATCAATATATTGACTTTTTTTTTGATACGAACTAACGAACATTATAGTAGACTCTATTATTTGTATGAGAATAATGAGAAAAATTATTTTTTTAACTATTACGAAACCATATATAAGATATAAATTTAGTATAAATAATTATTTCTTAGATTTTTTCGGGTAAGTTTATCATGATATTTTTTTGTATAGTAAGGCATGTAAAGAAATTTTCATAATATGATATTTCTTTTAGAGATGAGTGATACTTATAGTTAGTCGGATATTTAGATTTGAGTTGAGCATCACCATACATCGAGAAGGTATCTATGACAAGATTTTATATTTCTGTTGGAGGTAATTTTATCTCTTGAAAAATTAAGAGGTATATATTTATTTTGAGATCTAGTATAGAACACAGTTAAAGGTGATTAATGACATGTATTGTTAGATACTTTGAATGTGATATCTATTTGATGAGATAATGTATATACTCTTTTTTTGTGATCCTTTATTATGATAATTAGGCAAAGACATATAGTCTCTAAACTTATATTCCGCGAGTGGATAAAATATATAGAGGTGAGTTACCTTTCTCAGATATAAGATTCATAATGAGATCATTATTGTAATATATATTTTGACAGCAGAATATTAAATATATATTTTTATGAAAGTCTTGAAGATGTTTCAATTTATTTTTCTTTTCTTCAATCTTGATGTAGTGTACTTATACGCATAAGCTTGATGAGAAATATTATAATTTTTTATTATTTTTATTTTTATTTAATGTTTTTGATTGGAGCACCTCATCTATGGCTTGCCCAAACATTTTTGTTCATTGTAATAGAGTATTTGATGTATAATTTCTATTATTGAGTGTTATTAAATGTTATGATTATTTAAATCTAATGTTATTATCATTGGGCCCATAGGTTGAGAATTGTAATAGTTATGTTCATAATTCATAGATTTTTTGTGATTATTTTTCTTGTATATGTACGATCAATATTCAAGGCAAAGGTCATTTATATGCTTGCATTGAGAATAGAAAATGCTAAGAGTAAAATATATAGTCCACTTTCTTTTCAAAACACTAACAATATAAAATATAAATAATGCCATAGATTGAGAAAATGTATTTGTTATGTGGTTGCATTATATTTTATATCATCAAGATAAACATGTGCAAGATAGTTTAGACAGAAGTCTATGACCATATCCTACAACTAATTAGTTGCAGTAATATTTGGTAGATTGTTGATTAGAGTAATAAATTGTTAGTTGTTGGTCCTTCTTTTTCAATACTTTGTTAATGTTTGATTAATTTTGTAAAATATAATTGTTAAAATAAAAATAAAAAAAATAAATTATATGAAATATTTTTATATATCATTTCAAGCATGGTATAATGATTAATATCATTATCATCAAAATACATATTTAATGCCTGAAAATAAATTATTTCAGGCATTTCATAAGATGATTAAATAATTTTAATATGTTCACTTATCAAAAAAAATTTTAATGTTCTCTCTCAAATTGATTTATCAATATTTCAAGGTTGAAAAAGAGGTAATATTTTCTTTAAGATATTTGTTTATATGTATGTTAGTTATTTTTTGATAGATGCATACATTTTTAAAATTTAATCATTTTATATTTTTTTATTTGATGAAATAATAATTAATATTATAATATTTAATTTACTTAAAAAATACTAAATTGAAACAAATGAATGTCATAGTTCATTTGTCATAGTGAAAACACTAATGGTGTAGAACTGAGATATCAATCTTCTTTTCTATAGATAATGTTTTTTAAAAGTTCATAATTAGTTATCATAACCATATATTTGTCTTTATGCTATTTTTGAAAAAATTATCTAATTTTTATTTTTAGGAAATAAAATTAACTTTTTAGAAAATACTAAAATTTCATGGCTGGTCTTTTGTTGTCAATAACTAAAGTTTAACAATAATAATAAAAATTTATTTGCCTGGACTTGTCGGATCGGGCTGTTTGGAATTGGATAATCCCAAACTTCAAAATTATTAAAAAATTTAAATTTTAATACTTAAATTAAAATAAATAAATAATTAATTAAATTAATAAAACTAACATCTAAAAATTAACAAGTAACAAGTAACAACTTACAAATAAAAACATGTAAAAAATATAAAATAACAATTAACAAAGAAAGACCAATATTAAATACATTAAAAGATAAAAAATAATATATCAAAGATAAACTCATAAATATAAAACATGAATTCAATGCTAATACCATAAGAAAGTGTTTGAATAAAAAAAACATAAAAATAAAAAAGTAATATGCTTAAGCTTTAAAGTAAAATGATAAAAATAAATAAACAAAGATAATTCAAAAATAATAAATGAAAATGATAAATTTTGTCAGCGTATGATCAATGATGATATCAGTATTAGTGTATCACTAGCAATAGGCCATTGGTAGTAAAGTAGGCTTAGCTCAATCATCGATACATTAATCTCATATTAGTCATCAATTGTCATTAAAGTCCTATGAATCATCATCAATAACCAACTTCTCTGCTTTTACTGTAGTCATAACTTAATTCTGGATGTCTAAGTTTGAATCTTGTCAATCCTTCATTAATGCTAATTAATTAATAATATATGGTCGTAATCTAGATCTCATATTTGAAATCACATTCATTGTAATAGAAAAAGTAGACTTCGATGCTATGCTCAACACTAGAGAAGTCAATAGATTCCATATCATCTTAGATATTACGAGATAGGTGAACTTATATGATTTTTATTACTGTAAAATATTAAGATTCATATTATCGGTATGTGATAGGATTGAGCAGTAATTGATATCTAAGTACTAAAATAGCTCGTTCTTATTCGATAGTCCACCTCATCGTTTTTCTCTCGTTAACTGAATGAAAAAGTCACCGTCTTCAAATATAGTATCCATATTCATACTCAAAGCCTTACTACTACTATCATCATACCTAGTATTGTAGTATGTAAAAATTTCAGTCAATTTTTCGTGAATAAATTCTTCAAGCTTGTTTTCCTAGTTTACGCACGAAGATATGTATGTCAAAATATTCTTAATTTTTTTCATCTTAACCCTAGGGTCTATGCAGGCAACCAGACTTTAAAGAGATAAAATGGTGAACCAGTACTTTAAGTACTTAGTTTTTATCTCTACAATCATATCACTAAGTGTTGAGTTATTTTTAAATTTTCTAAATATATTATTACTATTGCTTATGCACCTAAGGACAATGCAAGTGGTAGGAGTATAAACTAATAAACATATATTCGTCGTATCATAAAAAATTTTTAGAAATTTCATAAATAAAATTTTTATAGCTCAGTTAATATCGTTAATAATAAGTTCGTCACTCTTTCTATCGACATAGTTAGATATTATGTACTCATATCTAATATATGACTCAAAACATAAGGTATGTATTATTTCAACGTAGTTATATTTTACTATTTGACTTAGTTAGATATTTAGGAAGTTTCATAAATGAAACTTTCTAAATATATTAGTTGTTATATATGTTTTCTAAAGTGGGGAAAACACCCTTCATCCCCGCTTGTACTATAATGTTAATGACATAACACATGTATCTAACGTGAAAAACTTTTTCTAATGACTTATTTCTAATAGTCATAATAAATATGTTAATGACTATTTCTTTGTTAGATATATTATCGAATATTATACTATATATATTATTTTGAATATTATATTATCTAAAAATTCTCATCATGTACTCATAAATGGTTGAGTCATCATGAGGGTGGAGAATCTTTGAGAATCCTAATATTTTTTTATTTAATATTCATTTAGAATTTAAATAGTGGATGATGAGGCATGCATAAGATGCATCGTCATGACTAGGTCAGATATTAAACATCAAGGATATCATTTAACTATATTTTCTAAATTTATTAATTATTATTTTTTTTTCTAAGTTATAGTATTTTAGTATGTCATTCTTAGATGCGGACCTAGGAATTCTATGATATGTAGATTGAAAATAAGTCTGCATGATTCTGATTATCTTCAGATCTTTTAAAAATTTAATTTGAAAATTTATCGTGGTGATCAGTTTGATCATGTTATCTCTCCATAACTTGTTATGGTATATGAATGTGATCAACATTGAGGCTGAATTAGATCAAACATTAAAGAACTCATTATTGAGTTTGATTTGCTAATGATCTAATGCACAATATTTTTTTAATGTATTGTTTGGCATGCCTCTTAAGGTGCACATCTCACATTAACTCCTACAGGTTTATATTTTTTTACAATATTTATATTGTGCCAATTTTTCTTAGGTACCTCTAACTTTTTTACTTTGTATTATATCAAAGTGAGTCTAAACTATTGATGTTTAATCGAGTGTTTGAGAATCAGAGATAATTAAACATAGAAGATTAAACTTAGAAGAAAAAACATATTTTGTTTATCTATTTATAGAAAAATTTTAATTTTAAAAATAATTTATCTAACGTTGAATTAGGTATAATTCATCTAATTTGTTGGATTATGTCTAGTAGTCAATAGACAACGTCACAAGCATCATTACTAGTTGATAGTGATAGTAAAGCTGATGCAATGACTATTCTAGCCATTGTATCAAAATTCTTTAATTAAGATGATTGCAAGTTGGGGTTGACTTAAGCTTACCCACCGTCTTTCAGAAACATCAAAAACATTTGGTGTATCTAATCTCACATGCTGAACTCAAGTTTGGTGTATGATCTAATGTGCCGAACTTGGGTCAATGTTTCTGCCTGATTCATAGGCTTGACTTGGGCATGACTCAAAGATGATTTGTGACTCAGGCTTGTGGGGCTGGTGATTTGGTTCGTGTCTTGTGGCATAGTGTTGCAACATGCAGGCCGACTCTCTTGGCTTGACATGACCCACACAAACTTGCTGTATCAGCTTGAGTATGTTTGTTGCATGGTTTAGGCTATGCAATGGGCTGGACTATTTGACCTTTTTGCCACCTCTATATGGATGGTTTCGGAAGTTGGTCTGTCTTCCTTAATAATATGTAGTTTCTAAAAATAATCTTATATAGATCTCTCAATTGTGATAACTCTTACAATGTGTGTAATGTATCAAGGATTTTAAGTTTTTGTATTCACTAAGCATAGTACTTTTTCTATTGCCAATATATGATGTATGATATATTTTTTCAGTAGATCTTTGTTTGTCTCGCATATACTAAATTGGACAAAGCATGATTGAGATTGAAATGGAGAGGTTGCTATTTTGGAGAAGATGTGGAAGCTTAGAAAATGTGATAAGGTAGTTGCTTTGGTGTTTAGGTTTTAATTGTTGGATATATATAATTTTTTGTGTGTCATTGGACATACAATATTATGTTGTTTTGAAAAATATTTGAAATGGCTGCAAGACAATCAGTGAACATGTATAATTGTGGTTGGAAACTCTTCTCCATGCTGGCACATGCCATCATTGTGCTGTTTTTTAGTATTTAACAATGTTAACAAATTTATTATTGGACAGTCTAATACTTGTGTGGATGGAGTAGGCAGAGGTCTAATGGACATGTATCTTATATTGCTTACTCACTAGGAGACATGAGGTATCAACCAAAATAAAAGCAAATATAAAAAATTTCTTTCGTATCGTGTACATACTATAGGAAAGATGATCATTTCTGAAAAAGGTGTTAAGAGTTATTTCTAGAGTAGAGATCAGGAGCACTATAAATTATTGATGATTATATATTGATTACTTGATCCATTCGGGGGTCTTCATATAGTTCACATAGTGTGACCATTATTAGGGAGAAATGTATAATTTGTTTCTAGTAAGATAATTAATAAATGCTTCATATCCATTAGATACTATAACTCTTACTGATTATCTTTTTACTATTGACTTTTAGTCAAAAGTTAATAATTAAATCATAAGTAATCGTTTATTATTTATTATTTTTATTATTTATACTATTAATATTATTATAGCTAATGATAAATATTGAAAGTCTTGGCATTGATAATGTTGATATTGCCTCTCCTTTTTTATCTTTATTTCTATTTACACCTTAATTTCTGAATATTTTTTTTTGTGAGTTGTTTCTTTAAACAACTCAATAGAATTGTATTTTTTTTTTTTAAATATTATTTTGTAGGATCAAAATACTTTAAAAATTGATTTGAATGTGTTGCTTTCTGCTGTTAGAAAACCTATCAGGTGCTTAAACTTATTAAAACTTATTTATTTTTGACTTGGTCATTTGTCTTTGATAAAATTGAGAATTTTGGATTATAGTATAAAAGATATTTCTAAATTAAATTTAGACACGCCCAATAGAAAAATATATCAAAACTTTATAAACTATATGTTAAAATTTTATGAGTAAGAATTTATTCAATTTGATTTTTTTCAGATATTTAGGGACAATTGAGTTGAGACTTTAGATGATAAAATATTTTGTTATTTTTATTGATGATTGTATTTATTATATTAGTTTTTTTGAAATAAATTTTAAATTTTTTTATTTTTTAATTATTTTATAAAATAATCAAAATTTAATTTTAAAAAATATTAAAATTGTAAGTTGTGACAATATTTTTGAATATATATATTTAATAATTTTAGTATTTACCATGATGATAATGAGATTATTCATTATACTTCTTATCTTAATATATTATCACAAAATAAGATTATAAAAAGTAAAAAAATATTTGGTTGAAATTACTAGAAAACTTATCGAAAAAATATTTCCAAATATTTTTGAGAATATGCGTTCTTAATTTCTTGCTATGTGATCAATTAAATATTTTTATGATATTTTCTATATCATGTGTATTTTTGGCCTTATATCCTAAAAATAAATTATATAGTTTATCTCCTTAAATATTTGAGATTATTTATTTTGTCCATAATTATTCTCTATAACTTGATAAGATGATACCTAAGGTAATAAAGTATGATCTTTATGGTTATTTTAGTATAAAAAAAGGTGTATATCTATCACTTTCATGAAATATAAAATATTGGTTAGTGATAATATTATATTTTTTAAACATGATTTATTCTTTAAAAAGTTTATATTAGTTAAGAATTTATAAGTTTCATATGATTTTTTTATCACTCAGTTTTTTTTGAATATATTGTATCACATTATATTAATTATTTTCTTGAATTATTATATGTATTAATAAGTACAAAAAAAAATCACTTTCTATTTTGGAGTTTGATATTTTCTTATAAAAATATTTTACTTCTAGTGCCAAAGAAAGTAGTTTTAGATCTTATCCTAATTTTATCTCTAAATGAGTTGAGAGGTGAGGACTTGATCACTCAAGTCTCCATGCTTATTCTAGAAAAAAAATTGCTCAATTTATTCAAAATTAAGAATAGTCTCAAGAGAAGTCAAAAGATCATGTAACTAATTTTTCTGATTTAATTTTTTTGATTATTTTTTATAAAAAATAAACAAATAATATTTAGTATCCTCTTTCATAGTTTTATCATAGGTGTGCCATTCTCATTATTGTGCATCCTTTATTGTTTTTTGTTAATAATACAAATATTAATTTTTTGTTGAGATATTATCTCATCATGGATAATGTTATATTATAGTGGAAGAGATAATTATCGTTTACTCTAATAAAACTTGAGAACAAGTATTTTGATTTTTAGAAAGATATGTTGTTAGTTGCATGTGAATGTTCATTATAAAGTTTTATCTTAATAGTAAGGTACATTATTAGAAGGCGAGACTTGTCACGAGAGAGTTTACTCATATTTTTGGAGTTTACTATTAATATTTTTTATTTTCTGATGCTAAGATAGTGCAAGTTTGAATGCTTATATCTTTTGTGATTTCTCACATATGAATGATATGTCAATTAAACATGAAGTATATTTTTTAATGGTGATCTTGAGCAGGAGATACACATCGAATAAACATATGTTTTTGAAGCACATACAATGACTTTAGTTCTATTTTGTACTTTGTAGGTTGAAAAATATCTTATATGGCCTAAAATAATTATTAAGGTTGGTTTACGAGATCTTTTATCATAATTTTTTTTATTTGTACATATATTTGATAGATTATTTCTTTATTTTGTTGAAGGAATTCATATGATGTCTAACATTTTAATTGTATGTGGTTGATATTTTTATTATAAGAAAAGATAATTTAACAATCACTCAATTCAAAAAGTACATTAAATTTATAATTTCAGATGAAAAATTTTGAGGTTTAAATATTTTTTTTGATTCAGATGACTTATAGTAGCATATATATTGTATTATTACAGATGAGACATATCTTGGATATTTTTTCAAAGATTAGATTCTTGGGTTATTTTATAGTAGATAATCTTATCAAACTAGATACAAATATTTTATTTGATATAAATTCTCATGTTAACTTGATTATATGTGAGAAAAATATCAGAAAGATTAATTATTTGATTATAATCAAATCAGATATAACTTATACAATTAATATATTTAGTTATTTCTCAGATCCTTCATTCTATGCTCACTTTAATGTATTTTTTTGAATACTTAGATTTACAAAGAAATCTTTAGGACTTATTTTTTTGTTTAGTAATCATGGACAATTTTAACTGGTTGGATAATTAAATTCTTGTTGGATGCTAACTTGCACATATATATTGTATTATTATTGATGAGATATATCTTAGATATTTTTTCATTGATTAGTTTTTTGAGTTATTTTCTAGTATACTTTTATCAAGTTAGATATACATATTTTACTAAATATGAATTTTCATGTTAACGTGACTATATGTAAGAAACATAGTTGTGAAAGGCATGCTTAAGGCGCGCTTAGGCTCAAGGCACAATCACTCCCCATCTATAGTGTTTCGCCTTCCAAGGCATGAGCCTTATTGAAGAGGCACACCTTATATGCTATAGTTTTTTTTTAAAAATATATTTATTCTCAAAATTTGTAATTATATATTGAAATTTATATTATTTTATTTATTTTTTTCATCAAAATTTATTTAAATATTAGGAATATTTATTTTTTTATTAATAGAATTATATTTAATAAAAATTTATGTGCATCTAAAGTCATATTTCACTTCACAAAAGCTCACGTCTTAGGTGCGTCTTGCGCCTCAAGGCTCTAAGAAACCTTTGTGTTTTGGTGCGCCTTGTGCTTTTTAAAATTATGGTAATAAAATTATTAGAAATAATAATTATTTGACGATAATCAAATCAAATATGACTTATACAGTCAATATAATTAATTATTTTTTAGATTCTATGTGATATGTTCATTTTAATATATTTATTTGCATACTTAGATTTACAATGAAATCTCTAGGACTAATTTTTTTGTTTAGTAATCATGCACAACTTTAACTAGTTGGATAATTAAATTCTTGTTGGGTACTAACTTGCACATATACTAATCAAATATAACTTAGCTTCATAACTATGCTTTCTTTTCTATTAATAATTAAATATAATAAAATAGATGATTCATCAGAAAAATACATAGAGATGATGCTTTTGTAGATTTAGATGATGAATGATGTGTTTTGTTTATTATTTTTATTATAATTATCATTTATGATTCATTTATTATTTTTATTGTTATTTATAATATTTATTTTTTATATAATTTTTTATTATTTCATTATTATTTATTCATATATGGTTAAGCTAATAATATATGATCATTGTTTAATTAAATTGATTAATTAAATAATTAATTAAATAGAAGTCATACCTTGGTGCGATGACAAGTACTTTCATTCAAGAGTGATAAGTCTCAAGTTTGAGACATTTTTATCTTTTTGATTTTTTAAGATAAGATTATCGATATATTAACATTTTTCAAATCCCATGCTAAGCGAGAGTCTTATGTATTGGATATGATCTTTAATTTATTTAATTATTATATGAATTATTATATGTTTTAAAATATAAATTATCATTATATCTAGTGGTTGTTGGTAAAGTAGAAAAAAATATTTTTTAAAATTGTTCAAGATGTGAAACTACATCAGAGCCTTGATCACTCAAAGTGCATCTTAGGTGTGCTTAATGTTTTTAGAAACTTTCTCAAACTTAAAATTTCTTTTATAAACTATGATTACACTCCTTTGATTCATTATTCATATTTTAATTGGGTGTCAATTTTTGTAAATAGAATATTTTCTACAAATTATTATATATTTCTAAGAAATAATCTTATGTTCTATAAAAGTAACTATTAATTTTTACCATGTAATATAAAGATGAAGTTTTATGCAAAGATTATTGTTGGATTAGATTCTCTAGATTAGATACTAGTTTGAAAATATAAACTTTCCAATTTTGGTCTAGTCCCACTAAGTTTTATTTTGATGTCTGGTTATCTAGGTATATTTATAGATTGATTATCAATGTGAATTAGTATCTATTGATCCTTGTGGATTGTATCTCTTTTTCTTTCTTTTTGAAGCTCCTTTAGATACTTTAATATTATTGATCCATTTGTTATGTATTTTAGTTTGGACATTCATCTTTGAATAAATTGAAAATTATGGAACCTAGTATGAATATGGTGACTTCTATTTATTATCAAATGTGTCAGCTATAAAATCATATTAGAGTTGTCTATCTTACATTAATAAGATGTTCGTAAGGATGACATATTCTACCTGATTCATTTAGACATGTGAGAATCTTATAGGATTATTGTACGACGATATGAGATAATTTCTTATGTTTGATTATTATAGTTATTATAAATGATTTTCTATTTTTTTACAATCAGATTGTTTATTTTTGTAAAATTTTATCTGATGATAAAAATATATTTTGAATATAATATTTAAATATTAAAAAGTAATATTTTAGAATATACTTTATTTTAGTGTTCTATATTTTATGAGAAATATTAGATAATTTATTAGATATTTTATATTGATACTCCAATATAAATTGAGATAAGTAAAAAGAAAAACAAATATTTGTTTGACATGACTAAAATACTTTTATTACGCATAAGTGTTCATCGATATTTTTGGGGATAAATAAAATTAACTATTAATTTTTTAATTAATTGAATGACATATTTTATTTTTTCAGGTTATATCTCATATTAGCTTATGTATTTATAGAAATTATTTTTTTAATTTTTTACTTAATTTTTGGGTGTACTTATTTTGTTCAGTATATTTCTTTTATTAGAGAAAAAAATGATAATACGTGCCATCAAGTGTGGATTTCTTTTGTACGTTAATACTCGAAATATATATAAATGTTACTCACTAATAATACTTGAAGAACAATAAGTATTTGTTGTTGTTTTATAGATGCGTTTTGTTTTCGAATCTCTCTTAAGATAGTAAAAAAATGGCAACACATGCCATCAAATATGAATTTCTTTGGTATATTAGTATTCATAAGTAATTTAAATGTTACTCACCAATAATACTTAAAGAATGAAAAATATATGTTATCTTATAGATAAATCTTGTATACTAATTTATAGTAAATACCATGTTGGATAAATTTTATGAGAATATTTGGATAACTCTGGTAGTCAGCATGTCCATCTCAATATTCTATATTATTTTTGGTTTTTTTTTTTAGAAAATAATTATCAATATATATCTCTAATATGTTCTTTATTCTTATAATATATACATTGCAGGAAGAATCATATGAATATATTTATTGACAACATACCATATTTTTCTTTCAATTGGTATAAATAGTGAGTTGGTGTCACACACAAA
The DNA here is from genome assembly GCA_029783825.1 of Sapria himalayana. Lineage (NCBI taxonomy): Eukaryota > Viridiplantae > Streptophyta > Magnoliopsida > Malpighiales > Rafflesiaceae > Sapria > Sapria himalayana. The sequence goes on along the minus strand of JAREIK010002286.1, from coordinate 1,129,733 downwards.
TATTTTGACACCAACAATGAGTTGAGGTTACTCACATTTATTGCTTCATAGATTCTATCTTATTTTTTTTATTCTTTCTTGTATCTATTCTATGTGTGTTTATGTGCATAGTACATACTATTGTGCATGTACAAAATAACCTAATGTTTGGTATTTTGTTTTCTTTCTTCTTTGCTAAGGGGCACACACACACGCACACAAATATACATTGCGAGCTTATAGTGCATGTGTTATCTCTCTTTTTTTTAGAAACCTCATGGTTTACACTATGCATAATTTTGTCTTTGATATAATATTGAAATTACAAACAATAAAATTACAAATTCTCTAAAAATAAAAATTTATAATAATAAAAAAGAATATACGAGGTGCTCATATATAGAGTACTTGTTGAATTGAAGCAACCTACAAGTTGGGTATTCCTATTTATAATTTAATAAAAGGAATGAAAGGAAAGAAAACTATAAATCACAAATTTTTACTGGAATGGGAGTACCCAACATGTGGGTTGCCACAACACTAGCCATATATACATATGGATTTTTACTCTCTTTTTTCGGAGTAAATTGATATTTTTCTTGTTCCTCAGCACTTACAATTTCCAATAATTATGAATGAGATATATAATATAGGTAAATAATTGCTCATGGTATATGAGATATTTTTATTATTTTTTATGTATTTTTATTTTACACATTACAATTTCTCATTATCATGAATGAAACTCTACTTGTTTTACAAATGTTCTTTGAAAGTCAAACCCCTTTTCTTGATTTTATATAAATTTTAACTAATGGTTTGTAATAATTGTGAATTAAATTTATGATACTTTTTTTTAATCTAATGTCCAGCTCAACTTGATCAAGTTTTGTTTGTGATGAAATTTGATTGGGCTATGCTACTGTTTTTCTCCTTTCAGGGTACAGTTCATAGATAATCTTGTTATAGAATTATCAATCTATTTCACTGCCCTGGGGATCATTTATAGTTAGTGATGGAACTGTGTTTTACGTATTTTTTTTTGTCACTTAACTTCAAGACTTGTCCTGCAAAAATTTCTTCTGATTTTACCCGAGTAGTCGAATTTCTTTCCAGATTCATAATTACATTTTAGTTAGTTTACTTTTTGTAATATGTTTGTGATTTCTACTTGGCAATAAACTGATTTGTCAGGAATACTTTCAAAAGAAGTTACCAGAGAAGATTGTGAATCATGCTGATTTTGTTTCCTGCTTTCAAAACTTACAGGTTGTTAATCATGTTGTCAGGAATCATTTCGTTTCGACACAAACTTATCGCCAGAATCTGCACATAATGTTATATGCCCTTATTTATAAGCATGGGGAATCTTCCATTTTGTGACCTCGCTTTTGTTACTCTGGTCTATATACTAATTACTAAGTGATAATTTTATTTTCAGCTGTGTTTTGGAAGTGAGGAGAGTGCAAGGATGCTCCTAAACAATGTGTCATCATTGCTTAAACCTGGAGGATACTTTTTCGGGATTATTCCCGATTCATCTACAATATGGTATGAATTGAGTCCTATATCTAACACATTTTCAGCATTGGTTTATCCTTTTTTGAAGTTCTGCCCATGCAGCGTCATGTGTTTTATTATGGATATTTAGATTTTTTTTATGATTTATTCTATAATTTTTGTCTTGTGATCTTTTATTTTTTAAATTTTGAATTTTTGCTCATTGGGAAGGGTGTGTTTCTGATCTATCATATTCATTGTTTTTGTTGAATGCTGAACAATGAAGTACCTTGGTTTTGAAAAGTGCTGAGCAGATCTAGGCATGCACTTTTTTAAATAAGATTTTTTTCAAACATATTAATGCATCATAATAAAATGTATAATTCCAAGAGCTAAATAAAACATACATGATAAATTATTGAAATCAAGCTAAAATCTCATAAAAATATCAAATAAACTCAATATCATAAAGTCTATGGGCTAAGCCATTATATAATGGGCTAGTTGGATTAAGGCATCTCATAAGGTGAGTATTTCAATTAATAATGTAGAAATGAAAAAATAAAAAAAATATAGTAAATTGTAAATCATAATATATCCCTTTAGGCTCGTGCATAGAGATTTAAACATGAAGCTTGAAGAAAAGAAAGATAAGTTATGATTTCTTCAAGGTATTTATGAAGATGTCTGCTAGATATTCTACAATCTAATATATATTATTATAATATTCTTATTTTTTATCTTTTCTCTAAGGAAGAAATAATTAATCTTTATGTGTTTTTTCTGTTTATGAAATATTTGATTAGAAGTTATATGTTTCATTGTTTTACTGTTACAGTAAAGAGTAATATGAAAAGAAAATAAATATTTTATCTTCTCAAATAGATATTGGATCCAAAGTATTTCACAGGTAATGATAGCCATTAACTTTGAACTCTACATGTGAATTGGATTTTGACATATTCATTTGTCTCTTACTTTTTTAGGTGATAAAATTATCTATAAGAAAAATACAAAAACTTATTGTAGATTTCTTCTATATGTAAGTTGGTATTGCTGCATAACTAGAATTTAAATGCATGGCTAACTATAATTATCCATGAATACTGAAAGAGATCCTAAACTAAGTCATTCTTCATATGCCTCAGCATGCGTATAGCTGCATTTAGATTAACATATAGATTAGAATCTAGGAAATAATTAAATATATTATCTCTATAAGTTAAATTTGATTTGTAAATAGTTATATAATTAATTCTCATTATGATTTCTTGTAAATAGTATAGTCAAATGGAGAAATCGCATCAAATGAGAAATTTATATCTAGATCAATAGTTGTGTCTACTAGCGTATAATCGAAGAGCTAAGTCCCTGTAAGAGTTTTAATTGTATATATCCTCTATGACAAGATAATCACTCTCTTAGAATAAGTTACTTTTTTATATCAAAAAAGTATCTGAGTTTTTTAAGATTATTAATTTGAAATTATGATCGAATATATACTTTAAGATGTGTGAGTTCTAATTTTTCATCTTTTATAATTATAATATCATTTACATTTATAATAAATAAAATTATTATGTCAATTTTTTCAAAAAAAAATAAAAAAAATTTTATCACTTATCTTATAACTTGGATGAAGTGATTGTTAATGAAAATCTCAAGAATTAGGTTTGTAGTGTTCGTTTTAGACCATGCATTATCTCTTGTAATTTATAAATTATGTTTGACTATACTTGACCTAAAAAAATGTGTCGTGCTGGCCCGACATAATATGTTTGACATCTCTATCCGAGTCTACTTTTTACAACTCAAATTAGAAGACTCCTTTGTGCTTAAAAAGTTTTAGAATTTAATTGAAAGATAATCGGAAAAGTTAATAAAAATATTTAGAAGTGACATAGGCAAGGAATTTCTCTTGAAGCAATTCACATTCTATTGTGAAGAAAAAGACATTCAAAGATAAGTCATAACTCACTACACTCTCTAACATAATAGTGTTGTGGAGAATAAGAGTCAAGTAATTGTGGATATGGCCAAATTAATGATAATGTAGAAGAATTTTCTAAAATATTTTCATGCTAAAGCCAATAACATTGTTATTTGCCTTGATGGTTGATCAAGATTTAAGTTGAAAAAATGACACTGGAATGTCTACATCATTGCTGATACATTCAAATCAAATCCACATGGAAGAAGAGGTAACTTCTCTCAATTATAAAGATAAAAAATGCCAAGGTTAGTAAAACTAATCTCTAAAAATATCTTTTCTTATGCTGATTAATTATTTTTTTTTTATTTCATCATTTTTTACTTAAGTTAAAAATAAAAAAAAATTAGAAGACATATATAAGAGGTATAACTTTACTATTGTAGAGCCTCAAAGTTTTGAAGAGGCTATATAATATTGTGATTGGCAAGTATAATGGAAAGGGAGATGGAAGTATTTGAAAGAAATAAGACTTTGACTTTTGTTAAAAAACTAGAGAATAAACACATTGTGAGAGTAAATTAGATATTTAACATTAAAAATTTCTTTCTCATTGATAAGCTCACTTACAATATTCGACCGATAGCTAAAGTTTATTTTCATTGGCTTGACTTGGAATAAATTTTTCTAAAAGTTTTGCTCAAGTGGCTAGACTTGAGACTGTCAAGCTAGTGATTGCATTGATTGCACAAAGTGGATGATTTCTATAACAAATGAATGATAAATTTATATTTTTGAATGATGAATTGGAAGAGAAAATATATATCCAATAACATTTTGATTTTGCAGTTTTTGGAAAAGAAAATTGTATATACAATCTTAATAAAGTTTTGTATGAGCTAAAACATGTATCCCTTGTCTAGTATACACAAATAAATTTATATATGCTAAATCAAGGGTTCATCAGAAGTCTCAATGAACTCATATTATACATTAAGTATATATATGCTTATGAGTATTAATTGTAGTTTTGTATGTGAATGATTTGATATTTTTGGGTAATAACTTAAAATTTATAAATCTTTTTTTAAAAAACATGATAGAGAAGTATGAAATATCTAGTATCAGACGTCATTTTTTAGGAGTTGATATATATAAAGTCAATAGATGAGTGCTCTTTACCAAATCTAAATAAATTTATTTAATTTTAGAAAAATTTGGAATGACAAAATGTAAATCAATTTTTACTCTATTGATTATAATTCATAAATCAAAAAATAAAAGTTAATAAAGGTTGTTCGGTGAATAGGAGTTTGTATACAAGTTTAGTTAGGAGTCTGTTGTATATTACTACAACTAGACTTGATATTTTATATGTTGCGAATGTTTTATCTTGTTTTATGTGATCTTTGAATCATTGTCATCTTGAAATTACTAAAAGGATTTTGAGATATCTTACAATTTCATAAACCATGGATTAAAATATTTTAAAATAATGAGTATAAAACTATATGGTTACTGTGATAGTGACTATGAGGGTGTCTATAAGATTTTAAGAGCATATTTGGTTATGTGTTCTTTATTAGTTCAGTTATTATATTGTTAGCATTGACTCATATTTTTGAAATTGCTACTTAAGTTTGGTGTTTCCACCTAAATTATTAAGTTGCGACATGATTGAAGCTACAACATGTGTTTTGGTATTGTAACTTAAATTGTCAAGTCGTGATATGATTGAAGCTATAACATGTGTTTTGTGTTGTGATCTAGTTTTGTGGTGTTGAGATATGATTGAAATCACGACCATATTATGTGATATATCCGTTGGATGACTAAGGATTTAAGCCACACTCTTGCTCTATGGTATCACGATATGAATGAAATTGTGATATGAAAATATGATATTGCAACTTAGATCTTAAGTCTAAAGATGTTTTTTTTTGTTATTTAAATACTTTGTAAATGTAAAATATAACATGAGATAACACAATATAGAAAACATGAAAAAATGCTCTCCATCAAGAATATGAAATAGTTGTACAAAGTAGCATTTAATGTAATGAATTTTTTTCTTGTCTAGCACTTAGTTATTGTGGTTGTGTTTTCTCTCTCTCTCTCTCTCTCTCTTTTTGTATTGTGTATTTTTTCAATGAGAGTTCTCTCCTCTTTCCTAATCCCTAATTATCATCACAATTTATAGTTTAGGATCACAAGATAGTTATGCAAGATATCTTCGGTATCTCTATCCTTGGGATCTAAGCTTTGGTATTGGAGGGATTGCATTGTTTGTATTGATCCTCACATTGGGTATCAAAGCTCGTCTAGGTTTCATAGAACAATAACATTTGGTATCAGAGCAAGCTAGCTTGTGTGGGGCCTAATATTTGGTATCATTGCATGTTAGTCTATGTGGGACCTAACATTTGGTATCATAGTATGCAAGCTCTAAAGATTGACTCATACACTTGAAGTTGAAATTGTGATTTAGAGTTGCGACCTAATTTTGGAATCATGACCTGAATTAAATCACAATTTGTTTTATGTGATTACGATTGAAAGATAATATATTTGGTGTTGTGACTTGAATTCTGGAGTCGCAACCCAGATAAAATTACAATCATGTTCTTTGGTGTTACAACTTGAATAAAGTTGTGATATGTATTTTGGAGTTGCAACCTATATTGTAAATTCGCAACTCAATTAAAATTGTAACATATGTCTTTGTATCGTGATCTTATTCTTTGGTATCATGATCATTTTTTTAGTGTCATGACATGAATAAAGTTGTAATCATATTTTGTGGTGTCGTAACATTATTGTAGTTACAATCTGTTTTGTATTGTTGTGAATGACCGACTTAAGGATTCAAGTTATGATCATGTCCTTTGGCGTCATAACATGAACAAAGCTGCAATATGAGACATTATGTTGTGACTTTTGTTAAGTTTAGAGAAATTTTTTATTTTTTATTGAAGTATTTTGTAAATATAATAGAATATAATAGTAAGATGTAATCTCAAGAACTTGAAGAATAAGTGAGTTTTTTTCTTGCAATTGTGTGTTTCCTCTTCCTTCCCTATTTGTTCTTATATGTATGTGCGTGTGTTTTCTTCTATATGAGAGCTTCATCCCATCTTTTTGAAATCCTTAATATTCATTTCTCTAGGACACTCGAGTCCTCAATGTTGATATCGAGATATAATCAATATCAAGTGCGACCTGATTTCTGATATTCATGGAGATTTGTGACTTGAGATTTGGTATCAGAACCAAATCACAAGGAGTGTTGATCATGATTTTTTCCTAATATTTGCTATTAGATGTTGGTTGAGGTATGATCTGCTTTGTTATAGTTGGTCTCATATTTAATGAGGTTACAAGGTTCTTTCATTTGATATTTGTGCCAAGTATAGAGTCTAAATATTTAGTATTATAGCTCAAGTTTATCAAATTTGGTTTGATTGTTGAATTGATAATGGTGAATGTAGCTATATCTATAGTTGAGATCGAGAAATTTTTGAGTAATAGTTTGAACTCTGAAATTTGAAGATTAAGGATATATTAGTTGATAGAGATTATTGGTTTGTAATTAAAGATTTGAAGCTGATTGTAACTAATCAGAAAATAGAGATATCACCAATTGAGATAGTCAACTTGAATAAGTTGGATTGAAGAGCACTAGGCTTAATTCAATTGTGTTTGATTGATAAGGTTTTAGTGAATATTTTTGGTGAGCGAATGATAAAATATATTTGGAATAAATTTGAAGTGTTTTATTAGAGCAAGTCATTGATTAACAAGTTTTTTTGAGAAAAACACCGTACATATTACACTTGGAAGATATAATTTGTTTTATTCATATCTAAATGATTTTCTCATATTGATTAACTAATTCTTATTCATTGGTCGTATGATAGTAAGAATGGCAAAACTATTGTGCTCTTTTGATGATTATCAAATTTATGGGATGACTGGATTATCATCATTGATAGTGGTATAATAAGATTATCTAATGTGATGGTGGCTTCAGCCTTACTATCTTAGGATTTGAGAAAGTAGGATATAGAAAAATACTCGAAGGATGTTTGTGAAGGAGATGACTAAAGAAAAAATTAAGTGGTGTGAAAGCTCAAAGGAAAGAGAAAAAATAAAAATTATGGATAAGCTGGAAAGAAAAATATTAGAAATGTGATAAATTTTGACATTTTAGAAGTCTTTGCCTAAATGAGTCAACTTAGGTGAGAGCTGGCTTGGCAGATCAATAACTATTCGGGTGTGAGATACATTTTATACATATATGTATCGTTCATGTTGATGAGGATGTTTGTTATATTGACATTAATTATTTTATATTACATGTTTCCTAGTCGGAACTGGTTTAATCACATGAGGTACACGTAGAGGTGTAACACTGCTATACCGTGCTAACATATCTTTAAAAATGGGCAGTCTGGCATGACCCATTGACACATCTTTTTTTTGGGTCATGCAGGGTCATGTCGGATCATGTCAAATTAGGTTAGGATTGGGCATACTAGCTTATTTCATTTTGGGTTAGCCTAGGTCAGGCTTGACTAGCTTGATTAGTTCCAGGCTAGCATGGGTTAGAACCAGGCTGGTCTGTTTGCACATGCCATCATGCCGGGCAGTGCCAATTGCCATGCTGTGCCTCCCATGCCAGCAATTTTGGCCTGACATGGCCCGAGCAATACTGTTGGCTGACCCATAGCATATTTAGGTATGGCTTTGAACTGAGTCATGCCGTGCTATGCCAAACACGACTGAATCGTGTCTTGTGTCGGGTCCGGGTTGCTCAATCTAGTTGATATCTCTAGTTATATGATAGAGATGTGATTATGGGAAAAACTCAATCTAGTTGGGCATGCTTGAAGCTGCAGTTCTGGGCTGAAGTAGTAACAACAACATGCTACCTGAAGAATCTTATTCTCACTTCAGTTGTGAAGGATAAAACATCTTTCAAGGTGTTGTATGTGAGGATGTTTATGGTAGCTTCTTTTAAGTTTTTTGGGTATGATGTGTACGCTCATGTGCTAAAAAAAAAGAAAAATAAGTTAGACTTTAAGTCAGTAAAGTGTAGGTTCCTTGGTTATAAGGGAGGTGTCAGGGACTATGAATTTTGGAATCTAAAAATGAGAATAGTTATCTATCACAGAAATGTAGTATTTAGGAAGTGTAGAAATAGACAAGTCATAGGAAATTGTGACAGAGAAATTTGGAGTCACAAAGTGGGTATTGAAGAAGTTGAGTTGTGACATAAAAATAGTGAGTCTCGATATCTTTATGTCATAAATAGAATTTCGACTCCATTCTATTGGTGGCACAAGCTCTCTTGATGAAGAAGTGGAGCAGACATAGATTGAAGGCCTTGTTGAGTTAAAAGTCATATTTTAAGTTTTGCTACACATTCTCATGACTTTCATATGTCATATTTTTGTGATTTTTCACATTTAAATGATAATGTATGAGAACATTGTTATCGGGTTGAAAGGTGTACTCATTGTTATTCAAAACTTTGGTTTCCTCTAATTGATATACAGTCAAAATCTATTATTTTCTGCTATTGCAAAGAGAAATTTCTCTCACACTTGGTTATTTTTTATTTTGGACTTTAAATCTATTAAAAAATGCATCTATTAGAGGTTTCCTCATATTTTAGTCTTCATTGTCATCAATCTATCATAATCAAATACTATGACTTGTTTCTTCTAAATGCTTAATCATTCTAGATGTGTCAAATGAGTCATGTCATATTGACACAACTTATTTTATAGGCCCGTCTAAGTCATCATGTTGTATTCGGCTTGACATAGTTTTTAGCACGAGCCATACAATGCTGGTACAACTTAAAAAAATGTAGCTCGTCATGACTTGCGAACTCCTCTTGCTCGAGTCATGTTGAATCATTCCAAACCAAGTTAGGCCTTGCTATGCTAGTTTGGGCTTAGGTAAGTTCAGCCTAGGCTTAGGCAAGGCTAGCATAGTTTGTTCCAGGTAGCTTGGGTCAGGTCTATGATACCTTGTTTAGCCTGTTGAGGTGAAACTGACGACTGTCATGTTTGGCCATGCCATCTCATGCCTCTCATGCCGAGAACTCTAGTCCAACATTGCTCTGGATCATGCAATATCATGCTAGGTACAACTGAATCATTTCATGCCTCATGCTCTACATAGGTTGTCCAGCCAAGTTGATACCTCTAGGTCATTCAGAGTTTGATAGTTATACATTTTCTAATTCTTCAAATGAGAAATATATTTTTTTGGGTAACTTGTTTATGATGGAATCACCCGAGACTATCAATCATATACCTCATCATATAATTTAGTCTATTATAAAAGATTTGAGCTTAAAATCATAATTTAGATTCATGTTATGGACATCTCATTAAAAGTTCTTAGAATCGATCTCAAATATCATACAGAGTTTTCAATTCTTATTGTTCGAATTAACATATCTTTTCTTTTAGTTGATGTGATTTGAGATGAAAAAAATTTGGTGATAAAGATTTGCATAAGTTTGTTTAACTCTTACCTTCTAGATTAGTACTGGAATCAACTTCTGGCATTATTTTTTAAATAAAAAAGAAAAAGTTATAACCTTATAACATTTAGGCTAACTTTGTTCAATTTTTCTGTATTGTACAACTCTAAGAAAGTTGTGACATGACTAGTAATGTCAAAAGGACGATGCAATGTTGGCACAATTCATTTTTTGGTGGCCCAGTCATGCCACCATGCTATGCCAAGCATGACTCGGTAAGGTTGTTGTGTTGTGCCTGACACGACATGACTTGTGTTATGCTGGCCTGACATTGTCCGTTCGGCATAACAAAATATATAATTTTTAGTTTGTAACAGAAAAAGTGCAGCCTAAATTTGCTAACCACTTTTGGTGGTCCAGTCGTGTCGAGTCGTGCCAAGTCATGCTGGGTCGTGCTCAGAGCATGGTCAATCAAATTCTTTGATTTTCAATTTTTAATTTGTAAATTTTAAGTTATACATCATGAGTAACAACATAATAGGATAAAATGATTAACAAAAATTACAATTATAAAAAATAACAAAAAAATTTATCATCCAAAAATAAAATAACATATCATAATAATCGTCAAGCTCAATCCTAATGTCAATCAGTGTCAGTATGCAAATAATCATTATTATCATATAAGTGTCTGATGTTGTCACTAGTGGTGGGCTAACCATCCTCAAAGCTCCATGAGTTATTATCTGCCAGTAACTTCTACACTTTTGTTCCATTCTGATCCTTGATGTACAATGTTGAATCTTTTTAATCCTTCTTGCATACAAGTTACTCAATGATATCTAACTATAGTCTTGATTTTTTATTTAAAATGACATTGATTACAACAAAAAAAGATTCTAATGTTATGCTCGATACTAGAGGAATTAATAGATTTCGTGTTATCTTAGATAGCATAGGATATGTTGATTCATATGATTTCTATCATTATAAAACATCAATGTTTTTATTATTTTTATGTGATAAAATTGAATAGTAATTGGTATCTAAGTACTGAGATAGTTCGCTCCTATTCGATAGTTTACCTTATTATTTTTCTTTTGTTAACTGAATAGAGAAGTCATCATCTCCAAATATAATATCTATGTTCGTACTCAAAGTCTGACTAAAACTACTAGTATACCTAGTGATGTAGTATGTAAATATCCAAGTCAATTTTTTGTTCATTTATATTAGTATTTCTGATTCATGCATATGGATATGTATGTCAGATTATTTTTAACATCTTTTACTTTAGTCCAAAAATATGTGCAGACAGTTAGGTAATAAAAAGATATAATAGTAAATCAGTATTTTAAGTACTTGGTTTTCATCTCAAAGACTTGATTTTAAATATTAGGTCATTTTAAAACTTTCTAAATATACTACTAATATTGTACATGCACCCGAGTACAATATAAGTGGTGGGCATGTATCCAGACGATTACATATTTATCGTGTTATAAAAATATTCAGGAATTTCATAAATTAAATTTTTGTATATTAGTTACTATTATTAATAATAAGTTCATAATTTTTATTATTGATATAGTCATATATCACGTAGTTTGTATCTAACGCATGACTCTAATATCAGGTAAGTATAATTCTAATGATGTTTCATATTTATTTGGAATTTCTTCTTCTTTAGACTCGCAGACAAATAAAGACTACAAAGCTCTTATTATCTACTAAGCTTCTGACGATATTTTAGTGAGTTTCATATTTTTTATAATGTGAGAGAAAAAATCATCTTTGCTTGTACTATTAGGTTAATAATGTGATACATACATTTAACATAAAAAATCTTACATGATGGTTCATCTCTAATAGTCTTATCAAACATATTAATAGATACTTCATTATTAGATGCATTATTAAATGTGATACTAAATATTTTATCCTGAATATGATAACCTTTAAATATTCTTATCATACACTCTTATATGGCATGACCATCATTAGAATGAAGAATTTTTAAAAATTCTAAAGTTTTTTTATTATGTTTTCATTTAAAATATACTTAGTGGACAGTGAGACATATAAAAGATTCATCGTTGTGACTAGTCTAGATATCGAATATTATGGACATCACGCCACTATATTACCTAGATTTATTAATTATTAATTATTTTTTTAACTTATAATATTTAATAATATTGTTTCTACATGTAGATCTCGGAATTTTATGATAAGCAGGTTTGAAAGTATGTCTGCATAATACTGATAACTCTAGGATTTTTCGAAAATTTAATCGAAAAACTCATGATGGTTATTAGTTTGGTCATGTCTTCATTCCCTAAGTCGTTGTGGTATATGAATGTGGTCAAAAAAGCTAACTTGCATCTAGCTTCAAAAACTATATTGTTAATGCTTAATTGAGTTTGCCTATGATTTAATGAATTATGTTTTTTATTGTATTGATCGACATATCTCTTTAGGTGCACAGTTCATGTACTTATACACACACACTCACACACACACACACATAATACTTATATTGTGTCGATTCTTTATCGATACCTATAATATTTTTATTTTGTATTATGTTAAAGTGACTCCAAACTACATATGTTTTTTTAGTTTTTTATTTTTAGGTATTTGAGTTTGAGTCGAGATAATGAGGAAAAATATGATTTTGGTCTCATACTTTTTCGTTAGATTATCATTATTATCTACATTTATATCTAAATTAATCTCATTTATGTTATATTTATTATTAATTATTATTTTTTTATAATTATTTTATTGTTCGACTCTAACTATTAAAAAGATATAAAACAAAAAATTACCTGAATAATATTTTGAAATTTGAAATGAAGATGAGATAGATCATAGATAAAGCTGTAGCCTGCAGTCATAGTCGCACCCAAATCCCTGCTCCTAGAGTAAAAAGAAATAAAAAAAAATCTATAAAAACTCTAGGTGTTACGGTTTACAATCCAAAAACAAAAATATGTTTTGAGAATTGAGAGTTGAGATTATTAGAGAGCAAACAGCAAAGAAAAATACGAGCTAGAGAGTTTATAGTCAATTCAATACAAAAATGAAAATAAAAAACTTAAAACACTTAATCTATATTTATAGATTTTTTTTAAATAATATTTTTTAAAATTTTTAATTATTTTTTTTGAATTTTAGTGGGCAGAAACTCGATAGCCATCAAATTTTTGCCCTTGCCAAGCCATTGGAATGAAATCCAATGGTCAAATGCGTTCTGAAAATATAAAAAAAATTATATTTTTTTGAATTTTTATCGTTAGGGTTTGAATTGTGGGCATGGTTCGGGACTTTGTGTTCGGACTTTTTGCTCTTGGATCTTGGGTCTCGGGTGGGGCAGGTGGGGTGCTGTGTGGGTGTGGATGGGGTTGTGGTCATGGTGTGGTGGAGGTCAGGTGGTGCAAGTAGGCGGTGTTCCCGCCACCCCAGCTGAGCCCCGAGCTGACATGCGATGGGGTTGGGCTGAACTCACGATAAGCTCAGTCCAACCCTGTTGCATGGCAGCATCCACTAGGGCTAGTTCCAGTCAGGCTGATGTCGAATGTGACGACATTGGGGTTGGGGTTGGGATGTCGGGTTCATTAAGAAAATCCTAAGTCCAATTAATAAATATGTTTTTTAATTGCCACGTGGAAGTGGTGGGTTCATTAAAAAAATCCACCCTTCCTGCCACAATTAAAAGTTGACTGTTATCATGAAGCAGGTGGGTCGAGCACCATATTCTTGGTAATTTGTGACTCGTTGGGTACTTGGATTACTCCAAGCAAGCCATTGGACCATGCTAATGGGCCAGGTATACGGTTGTGCTTGGCCCGACACGAGGCATGGCAGCCACATGCCCATCACATCTCACATCATACTTTGGGTTGGCTTGACCCAGGTCCAGGATTTTGTTGCTCATAACTATCAAATTAGGCTTTAATTCAACATTATTCATATGAATTAGTTGTATCCGAATATCAATGTAACTGCCCAACATAACATAGTTGGCCATTAATAATTACTCAAGATACAGTGAGGATTGAGATGTTGGATAACCTATCATTCGTCATCTTGATGATTTTTATTATTGTTAATTCTTTTCATAGTATCTATCTATCTCTCTCTTTTTTTATTTTTTATCTCAAAAGTGTTTTTGCTGTTCTTTTAATTTTTGAGCCAAAAGATATTAATCAAGTCTTATAATTTTTGCTCATGTAAGTTAGGTGACTACAAATCAAATAAAAACAATAAAGAAATAAAATATACAAATATAACACAAACACAAAATAATAATTGTTATCTAAACAGCTAGAAATAAAATTAATTTTTTGTAATGATTGTTATGTCAACTCAAATTGACTAATAAAACTAAATAATATCCGGTAATAATATTAAAAATTTGTTGCGACTTTGTTATGATATTAAAATTTATTATTTGTGATATTGTCTCAAAAACTTGTTGAATGATTATCTTTCATCCAACTGAGTTTTATAAGTATATGAGTCATACAAATAATAAAGTAGATCTAAGTTTAGATAATCTAATAGAAATTATGTAAGTAGTCTGACTAATCAACTGTAAACTAAATGCTATTTGAATTGAGTAGATAGACTTGAGTTTTCTGATAAATATTTAGATTTTAAGGTTGACAAATTTTTTGATGTTTGATAATATTTTATTATTATTTGGGTAATATTTTGTGTTTGTCTGTTGGATGATTGGTAGATTAGTGTAGAAATATTTTTTTGCTCTCTTGACATATAAGGTGACTATCATTTTTTGACTGTCACAAGCAAAAATGATTTTCTTATAGTTGTGTCCTCGGTATTTCACTATTAAAACTAGATGTCATTTTGTTCATATGTTATTTGCATGTCTGCTATTGTCAGGCAATTATCAATTATTATTGGTGATTGCTTTAAGTATGTATATTTATTCTTTGACCTTTAATATCATGAAGATACAAAATAATATTATAATAAATATATTTGTATAATTAATATATATTTTTCACGAATCTCACTTATGAAATTCATAGAAGTAATCATGAAAACCTTCACTTGTGTGGTTCTCATGACATACTTGTTATCTTATGTCACTGCCAGTACATAACTCTTACAATCTGATAAAATTTTTATGTTAGATATTTTACTTATCCCTTATATCACTTGAAAGTTATATATACTAGAATATACATAATAGATTAGTCTTAGATACATTTGTATTTTTTTTTTCGTAAGTATCATATTCGTAATAATTAAATTTATTTTAATCTCGAGTTTTCATAAAGATTTATCTCACATGTTAAGATTGGAAAGATTATACTTATTTTTTATCATACCTCATTAGCATATTTCATGATATACATATTATCATCTGTCATGACCTACACACATAAACTTATAAAATTGTGAAAACTTGAAATTGAGATTTCAAATATCATCTATATCTAGTTTGATATATGTATATCAAATAATTAAGTAGTTAAATAAATATATATATATATCTAATTATCTATATCATCTAATTATCTAGTTTGATAATTTATTTTTGGTGCTACATATTCTAGTAATTTGGGCAAAATTATGCTTGGTGGGTCGGGTCACGTGCAAACCTAGCATGATATTGATACTAGGCATGGGTCATGCATGCTTAGTTGTACATGGTTAGCTTAGGAACAGTCCAGATTAGCTTGTGATTATGTGAACGGCTAGCCCTAGCCCGACTTGATTGTAATTTTTTTTTTGTAAATGTCACATGAGTTTCACATGCCAACTTAGGTAAATATTTCTACCTGGCTAGGGGAACAATTTGGGCATGACTCATACACATTTTGTCATTTGGGTATAATTTTGCCCACATGAGCTGGTTTCATTGTTCATTTCATTTTGCATACTTTTGTTGCACACTAGCCAAACTCCATAGCTTGGCACGACCCAAGATATGTCACCTTGTTGGGCTGTGCATGGTGAAGATGAATATCAAAGGAAAGTTTTATCATTTCAAGGGCAAGTTAACTGCAATGAGATATGTGGATTATCTATCAGCTAGATATAAAAAATATAATTTTTTTATTGTGATCTTGAGAAATAAATATTCACACATGGTCATCAAGATCTATTGTTCAAATTAAAGGTGTCAAATGGGTCCGACATATTTTTAGGTGACCCAATTGGGCTGATGTGCCTTGCCCGAGCATGACACAGTACACTAACCATGTCATGCCTGGCATAGGTTCTGTACTATGCTCAAATCCCATGTCTTGGGGACATGGGACCGGGCCTTGCTTGGTCTAGCACGAGGCCTAGGTTACCTCGGCACGAATCGTGCCGAGAGCCAGCCCGGCACGGGTCCAGGCACAAGTCTGGATTGTGCCGTGCCGGGCTAGGCATGGTTGAGTCGGGCTGTGCCTTGGGCTGTGCTGCCCCGGCCCATTTGACATCTCTAGTTCAAATGAGCCTAGGTATGATTTAGTTGAGGTATCTTTTAGTTGTAAACTATAATATGTTTTTAAAGATGGTACATAAGTTTATCATATTAACTCTAGAGGAAAGAAAAATAAGTTGAGGTTAAAACTTTCAAAAAATATTAAATCTTATAATTTATTAAAAAATTATTAGCCTTTTTAAAATTTTGAAAAAAATTAATAGTACTTTAAAATTTGTTCTATTTTGGAAGGTTTGAGATTTGAGGGGAATGTAAAAAAATAATCATTGGGGATGGTCCCCAACAATCATTAAGGTCCATAGGTGGGGTTGTCATCCCGAGCTGAATTGGTACACCGAACTTCAAAGGAAGGCTAGGCACTGCCTGCCTACCACCGGGCTGGTTCACAAAATGGCCATTTTCACCTCTGGTAACAAATAAAATATGTATGTCATTCCATTTAGTGTAATTATTTATCTAAGCTTTTAGTTAAAGATGGAGTTGACTGACTTGTATAACATCTACGAAAAAACTTAATCTTCATGTGTCAAGAGTTATTTATTACTAAATATTTATTAAAAGATATTCAATGGATAAAAAAATGGGTGTATAATTATTTGATGGATAGAATGATAGAAAAATATAGTTTCTGTTAATTTTATGAGGAATTATTCGATGTAACTTATGTTTATGCAAACAGTTGATATTTTTTTTTATTATTAAAAATTGAAAATTTAATGTTGTGCATCCAATCTATGTTATAATAGGTTAACTATTATTATTTGATTATTTTGATTTTAAATTTTTAATTATTTATCTTCAAAACTATATCTAAATTAATTATCTGTTATATCATATGAATAAGTTGAAATTAAAATATCAATATTTGTATTAGACTCCTTATGTTGTATATTATATAGAAGATATTTGAAAATTATCTTTCATTAAAAATAAAGAATATATAGAAGAAGATTTTTTTTAATGAATATATATATATATAATTGCTCATAATTATTCAATATGATAATATAATTTATTAGATAAATGAAATTGTTTTGGCTATTAAAAACCCAATTTATAATTATTTGCATAATCTTCTTATTTACATGAACTACAAATTAGCGTAAAAATAAAGTTTAATATTTGTGATTAATTATTTTTTTTGTTAAAAGATGAGCATGAGGAATAAAAATTTGTTCAATACTATATATATATATATTTTTAAAATATCATTGTCTTTTGCCTAAATGTGTCTAGTGATATTATTTATGTTCTCTTTTTGATTAATATGGAAAAAAGAGTTATGGTGAGATATATTTATTAATAAAAAATTAATGAAAATGAATACAATTAAAAAGGCATGATGCTAATAAATTATTGATGCAAAATTAAAAATTTAATCTAATATGCTTTTATATGTGATTGTATACTTATTGAATTTAAAATTTTTCAATAAAAAATTAGAGCTTAAAACATATTATGGTAATATGTTTAATTTGTTTCATAATGTATATTCTGGCGTGAGTGTACTGTGTAATTTTTTATCATTTGGAGTAGTTTTTAAAGCCTCCATCAATTGCGTGGTTTTTTTTTTTTTTTTTTTTTTTTTTGATGAATAAAATTTAAGCTCACCAACCTTTTATTGCTTTATAATGAATGAATCAAAGTAGTAATACTCTTTTTTTGTCATTCTTTCTTCAATGAATGACGTTCATATTGTAATTGATTTGTTATATTTAGACATGTTTTAAGATTTGAGGTCATATTTTGGTGTGATTACAAGTGTTTTCGTCCAAGTGTAATAATGTCTCTGCTTCTCTGGTTCAATTCTTATCAGATGCACTCTCTTCGATTTTTGTGAGTAAGATTGTTGTAATATTAACCTCTCCCAGACCCTGTGCTAAAACATGAGATTTGTGCACTAGATATATTTTCTAGACATGTTTCAATATTAAGGTTTATATTTATATCAATGCTTCCTCTAATATGATGCCTTAAGAAAAAGTGGTAGATGGTAATTGTGGCCATGCAGGGCAAAATACCAGAAGAATGTTGAAGCACATCATAATAGAAGCTGCAGCATAAAGCAGAACATTGTTCCAAATTGCATCAGAACAGATTACTACATGATCAACTTTGAAGTTGAGGAAGAGAAGTACACATGCTCATGATTTCAATGCAATTGTTTATTCTTGATCAGATAATTCTCATCTAATTTGTTCTAAACGTGTGGAATCCAGGTTTCCTTTTTTCGGAAAGAAATATCAATTAAAATTTGCTCATGATTCAAGTGCTGAAACCCATTGTTTGGTTCATTTTCCAAGCTTGATCAGGTTTGTCTTGGATTTTCATTAAATTGCCGCTCTGTCTTGCTGAGATATATGTTATTAATTTGTTTCTATTTAGTTCACTAGTCTTTCAATCGTTATTCAGATCTAGGATGTGATAGTGTGGGATAAGGCTTGGTTGATTATCATGATAGTGTGGGATAAGGCTTGGTTGATTATCATGATAGTGTGGAATAACCCTTTCATATTCATGGTTACGCGCTCCACTGATGACTGGCCTCATCACTGTACATAGTTGATCACCTGTTGTGTGCTACTAATCACACTGAATGCACATGTTTCAAACCAGTGCACAGACGAGAGCATCCTCCCCTAACCAGTATACTGAATGCACCATGGTGCATTTGTTTTTCGACTAACACATTTTATGTGCACATCCTTCATCCAGCCCAGGTAACAGTTTGATTTATGTTGTGTTGTCTGCTGCCAACACAAACTGTTTCAGTCTGCACGGTGGAGAGCACAATATGCCACATGAACTGGCCTGCTTAATCTACTGTGTGCTGTTCAGATCAGTGCCCACCCAAGTAACCATTTCTTTTTTGCACAATGCTGTTTCTTTGTGTGTAGATTGGAAAGGTATTACTAGTGGCGCTAAAGGAGGTAAGATTGTCCACATCGGGGCTCTATACCTAGTGCTGTTAGTATTGTGAGTTCATCACTAGTGCTAGTATTGTGAGTTGATCCCTATTGTGAGTCTATCCCTAGTAGCTAGAGCTGGGGTTGTGAATTTTTATCTTTAGTGTTTCGGTACATTAAGTTCAAGTTTGCAAAACATAACACTCCTTGACATTTTGTTTGGAAAGTAAACGTGACATGACATTATTTTATTGATTATGAGGCATGAAATATATTATATATATTTGAACACCTCTTCTATGACGATGCATATGTGTATGTTATATCAAGCTTAACAAATTGAGACTTCTTGAAGGTTGATTTGTAGTAGAAATGCTAGCAACAATCTGTGACAATCAAACATTTTGGTCGTTATTGTAAAAATAGTAAAATAATAATTTCTCTTATTTATTCAAGAGATAAGATTATTTTTCCACAGAGTATAAAAAATTTGTTGTAGGTCTTATGTCAATTCAAGTTGATGAACAACTAAAAAAAATTAGTATGATATACATGATCTTTATTTCTAAAACAAATATCAAATCTTAAATACTTGTTTTTATTATTTTTTTGTTTTTTAAACTTTTGATGGAAGTACCCTGATTTATGGATTGTCCCCATTATTTTTAATCATTATACACATGTATTTGATTTTTATTATTGAGTGTTATTATATTTATTATAAATATTTTGTAATGAATTATCATTATTTGTGAAATTTTTTTGGCTTTTTTATTGTGATTTTTGCTTTTTTTTCATTCTATCATTTGACTTTATTATAAGCTTATAAATAGGCTTGATCAAAGTAAAATATAATAATATATGTTTTTTTTTCTCTCTATTTTTTTCTTATTTTTTTAAAACAATATTTATTATTATTATTATTATTATTGTTTATTGTCTTATAACTTTAAATTGGTATCAAGCAATAGCGTATGGGAAAATAATCTCTTGGGTGTATGTGTGGCTAAAAGCTAGAAAATTCAAAAGGAAAGGTGGTGACTGATGAAAGAACACATGGTGCCAATCCCTTGGGTGTATGTAAAATTAATTCCTTGGATTGGTACACAACACTTGTGCTAATCCTTGCTATCATGTACCAATTGTGTGTGATAAAACACAGTGGTAGAAGTGGTAATTGATTCTTGAGCATTAATTGTGTTGTGGTAGGCATGACTCTGGGTAAGAATTAGATGATGGTAAGGTGATGACTGATGATCAAGCAATGTTGGCTGTGTTTTTTTTTTCTAGGTAGAAACTCTAATTAGGGCTTTGATAAATTATTTCTAAAAAAGAAAAAATTTATTAATTCCTAATTCGATTTGGTATAAATTAGAGTTTAGTGTAATTTTATTTCTAACAGAAAAAAAAGGAGAGTTTTAGTTCAATATACATATTTCAGGAGTATGAGACACATTATAGAAAATAATTGGATATTATTTTTAGAGATGATGACGAAAGTCTGACACAATATTGATAGAAATATGCTGATTACCAAAACTCTCTAGGGGTCCTCACAAAATTGATGCACCATGATACTTATACTTATTTGAGAGAAGTATACAAAATTTTTCTCTGAGATAATAATAGATTATTTCATTTTTTTTGTATCATTAATTAATTTACTTATGCTTATTTTGGACTTTTAGATTATTAGCATATGAGCAAACATTGATATTATTAATAATTATATCATATTTATGATATTTTTTTATACTAAAAATATTGTTGAAGTTAATGACAAACATTTAAAAGTTATTAAAATGGTAGTATTCAATTTGTATCTTTGATTTTTTTTTTTTATATTTATTCTTGATTATCCTATTAGTTTATTTTCGTTGAGTTATGTTACTTGACAATTAATTTTAATTTTGTGTTTATTTCTACTAATGTTTGTTTATAGGATTTAGAGTTAGGAAGACTTCTTTTGGGATTGATCAATGTAGATTATATTTTTTTTTTCAACGATGAGATCTTCTAAATTTTTGAGTATTTTGGATCCTTGTGTATTTTTAGTTTCATTATTTATCATTGTTTAAGTCAAAAATATTTTATATTAGTGTTAAGGATATTTTAATTATAAAGTACGAGGTATATCGGGTAGAAAAGTTTTTTAGAGTTACCAATCATATATATGACTCTGGTTTGAGTTGGAATTTATTCGATCTAATATACTCAGATATATGGGAACCTAATAGAGATACAACCAGATAGTTATTCAGGTATCTGATCATTTTATTGATGACAACTCAAGATATACAAAAATATATTCTTTATTGATAGATTATGAGTTTTTTTTTTTTTTTTAGATTTTTCATAAAATTATAAAAAATTAATTTGATAAAAATATTAAAAATTATTATAAGTGATAATACTTTAAAATGTGTGTCAGACCGATTCGTCACTTATTTTATATATTAAATTTCTTGTGCTAGCATATCCAAATAAAATGAGATTACTGAAAAAAATATAAATAGTTAATAAAGATAATGTGAATATTTTTATTTGGAAAGAAATTACTAAAATATTTTTAGAGGTGATTTTAATCATAGTTTACCTTCAATTGGATATATTTTTTAAATTTTTCTCAACATATACTTTTTCAAATGATATATTTTGGAGAGAGATTATTTAGCTTATCTCTCAGAGTCTTTAGATATATTTGTTTTATCTTCAATTATTATCTATAATGAGATAAATTAATATTTAGGATCTTGAGATGTATTATTTTTAGATACACCACCACTTGAGGTGGAAAATGGGCTGGATGGCCTAACTTGATCCAACAAGATTAGAATTGTGCATAGTATAAACTCGAACCATTTCATGGTATGATTCTAGTCATGCCCGGCTGGTGTGTCATGCATATATGCCGCAAAACTTGTGACATGACGTGACTTTGCATGTTGGCTCGTGTGGGTCTTTTTTGGCTCGAGTGAAAAACTTGGCTTGCTTGGCCTAGCCTAGGTAAGCCTGCACTTGACCCATGCTTGCCTTGATATAATCTAGGCTATGTTGGGTTTGAGTCATGTCGAGTTCTGGCCTGGCTACAAGCTTGGGTCAATCAGACATAGCCTTGGTAGACTTCACGCCAATGGGGCATGCTAGGTTGTGCCGTGCCAACACTCCTTGATTTATTATGGCTTAGCTAGTCCACCTTGTTGTGCTTGATAAGATATGAGGTGAGTTCTTGTGCCATGCCGTCTCGGCATGGCTTCATTAATGGTCATCTTGACATGGCCCAATTGGTTTGCTATTTGGCACTTCCGTGTTGAGTCGGTTCTGGGCCATACTAAGTCATGCTAGTTATGGGTAGCCAAAAGGCCCAATTAAAAATTTGAAAATATTTTATTTATCTTTATTAGAAAAATTAAATATCAAAATAATAAAATTATACTAGATTATAAATTTAAATAAATTATATTTATAATTTAAAAAATATTTTATATTTGATTCAAAATATAATATAAAAAAATAATATAATCAGAAATTTTGAATGATAAATTAAAAAAAACTCAAAAACATAAATAATAAGAAATTATTCATGAGCATAAAAATATAAATATAGTATATAAGTAGAAATAAAAAAAAATATTCATTACATTTCATATGTCAGTCCTCTGATAGTAATGATTAGTTTGTGACTTGTTTCTGTGATACTAATATGGTGGTGCTATATATGTCAGATAGGTCATGTCATGTTGGCATGACCTATTTTTAGGTTGCACACTTTGGCCATTCGGTCGTGCTGGGCACTACCTAGCAAGGCAGTCTTGTTGTGCCCTGCATGACATGACTTGTGTTTTGCTTGGCCTGACTGGCATGAGTATGGATAGAATTGGACTAGTCATGCATTGAGTTATTTTGTGTTAGTTTTTGATTTTAATTTTTACGTATGTAAAAATTTAAATATGAATTACAAATTTTCAATGCAAATTATATGACAAAATACAATCGTATATTTCATGTAATATTTGTATGAAATAAAAAAAATATTCATAATGACAATAAAAAATGATTAACAAAATAACAAAAGTAAAAAATAAATAATAAAATTCATTATCCAAAAAAAAAATACAATCGTCAATCCAAATCCCAATATGTGTCTGTATAAATCATCTTCATGTAAGTGTTTGATGGTATTACCAGTGGTGGCCTTAACATCCTCTAAGTCTCATGAGACATAATCTGCCAGTAACTCTTATACTCTCATTTTAGTCATATCTTGGATTATTAATCTCAAATTCTCTTAATCCTTTATGCATGTAAGTGTCTCAATGATATTTGGTTGTAGTTTAGATTTTTTTTCTGAAATAACATTGACTGTAATAGAAAAAATGGATTTTAATCCTATGTGCAATACTAGAGGAGTCAGTTAATCTTATGTTATCTTAGATAGTATGAGATAAGTGAATTCATGATTTTTATCATAATAAAATATTAAAGTTCTTGATATCATTATGTAATAAGATTAAGTAATAATTATTATCTATGTATCAAGATAACTCGGACCTATTCGATAGACTACCTCATTGTTTCTAAATATGGTGTTCATATTCATACTCGGAGTTTGGCTACAAATACAATCATACTTAATATCATAATATATAAATAATTTAATTATTTTTTTGTGAATGAATCATTTAGGATGATATTTTTAGTTTATACACTTGAATATGTATGACAAAATATTCTCTATTCCTTTTACTTTAATCCTATGATTCATGCAGACAGCCAAGCAATTAATTATTTGATTTCTATCTCAACAGACATTGTTTTAAATGTATGGTCATCTCTAAACTTGTTAAACATATTCCTAATATTGCATACCCCTGAGTGCAATGCAAGTAGTAGACGTGTATGCAGACGAACACATGTTTATCATGTCATAAAATATGTTTAGGAATTTTATAAAAAAAATGTATCTATCTCAATTAGTATTGTCAATAATAAGTTCGTCACTCTTATTATTAAAATAGTCAGATATCACATGTTCATATTCAACACATGACTCTAATATTAGGTAAGTGTAATTCCAATAGTATTTCACATTTATTTGGATTTTTTTTTTTAGATTCGCAGTCTGCAAACAAACAAAGACTATTAAATTCCTATTATCTGCTAGGCATCCGAAGATATTTTATCGAGTTTTATATTTTTTCTAATATAGGAGAAATAATATTTATCTTCCCTTGTACTGTCAAGTTAATAATATAACATACGTATCTAATATAAAAATTTTAACCTAATAGACTATTTCTAATGATCCTAACAAATATATTAATAGTTATTTTATTATTAGATGTATTATCAAATATAATACTAAATATTTTATTTTTAATATGATAATTTCTAAATATTCTCATCATGTATTCATATATGACAGAGTCATCATAAGATTGGAGAATTTCAGAAAATCTTAAAATTTTTTTATTTAATTTTTATTTAGAATTTATATATTAGGCAGTATAGCATGTAAAAGTTACATTGTCACGACTAGTCCAGATATCATATGTCACAGATATCACGTTACTATATTATTTAAATTTATTAATTATTAATTATTTTTTTTAACTTATAATATTTAATAATATCGTTTCTATATGTAGACCTTAAAATTCTATGATAAGTAGACTGAAAGTAGGTCTTCATAATACTGATAACCCTATTATTCTTCAAAAATTTAATCTGAAGATCAATAATGGTAATTAGTTTGGTTATGTATCCCCTCACTAAATTATTGGGATATATGAATGAGATCAAAGAAGTTAAACTAGATCCAGGTTCAAAATCTATACTGCTCATGCTCAGTTAGATTTATCTAGGAATTAATGTATCATATTTCTTGATGCATTGATCGATATGTCTTTTTAAGTGTTCAGTCTCACACGCACTATTACATGTATATATTTTTTTATAATATTTATATCATGCTAATTATTCGACTTCCTTAGTTTTTTTATTTTTTATTATGTAAAAGTAATTCTAAACTATATATATATATTTTTTTATTTTTTAGGTATTTGAGTTTGACTCAAGTCAATAGGAGAAAATATAGTTTCAATCTCGCATATTTTTGTAGGATTATCATTATTATCTATGTTTAAATCTAAATTAATATTATTTTAATTATACTTACTATTAATTATTTTTTAAATTAATTTATTGTTTATAACTATATTAAAAAAAATTACCTGAATTGTGTTCTGGACTAGAGATGAGATAGATAAAGCCTTAGTTCACACTCTACTCCCATGGTAACAGGAAACAAGAAAAAACTTTAACTAGAAATTCAAATTGCTTTAAATTTTAAGCTTTAAAAATTATAATGAAAAGGGAGAAAGCATAAAGTAGAAGAGATATATATTAGAGAGGATAGTAGAGAGAGATAGAGAGTTGAGATTTAATACAAAAATAAGAATGAAATACTTCAAACTCATAATCTATATTTATAATTTTTTTTAATTTAAAAATCATATTTTTTTTTATTTTTTATTAATTTTTTTTTTTTAATTGAATAGAAACTCGATAATCATCATAATCTAGCTTTTGGAATGAAATCTAATTGTCGGAATCGATGATTATATCAAAAAAAATGTATTTTTTCAGGTGTGTGACTGTTTGAAATGAGAGTTGAGTCTCTAGTGCTCATGTGTGATGTGAGTAGGCAGTGTGCTTGCCTCTCGAACTGAGCTATGAATTGAAATGCGATGGGGTTGAGCTGAGCTTGCAATAAGCTCAACCCAACCCTATTGCTTGGCAGCATCGGCCAAGGCTAGTTCTAGTCTGCCCATTGTTGTCAGGCTACGAAATCTGGGGCCTGGACTTCAATTTCATTAATAAAACATTAAAACCCACATTATGATTTTCATTAATAAAACTTACCACATGGTGATGTGTTATCGTGAAATGGGCAGGTCATGCGCATGCTTCCTAATAACTCGTAACCCGTTGGGTTATTTTTTATGAGCTGGTGGACCATGTCAATGGGCTAGGCATATGGGTTGTGCCTAGCCTGGAACGAAGCACGACTGCCTCTCACCTAGCACGGGCATTAATTGTGCCTTTGTCCAGCCCAACCTAGGTCTAGGCATGGTTCTAGACTATGTAGTATCGGGCCAGGCACAACTCAGTTGGGTCGTGCCTCATGTCGTGCCCAGGCCACCCGACCCACTTGACACATCTAGGTAGTACAAATATAAATCTTGATCATCATGTGTGATTCTAAAGCTAGTGTTATTAGTAGCATTAATATCCTTAATGTTTCATGAATTATTTTCTGTCAATAATTTTTTTGTTTTATCTTAAATGTTTAATCTTAATCTTTAATCTTTGAAGCATGCAAGTGATTCTATGATATATGCACGTAGTTTGGATCTTTTATCTAAAATAATATTTACAGCAATATAAAAAAGTGACTTCGATTATATGCTAGACACTGGATTAATTAATAGATCATATGTCATCTTAGATATCTTGAGATTTATGAATTCATATGATTTTTATTAACTTAAAATATCTAAATTCTTATTATCATCATTTAATATGATGAAATTATAATTGATATCTAAGTACCGAAATAATTTATTCTTATTTAATGAACCATCCTATTTATTGTCTCTTGTTAATTGAATGAAAAAAGTATTATCTTCAAATACGGTATCATGTAATATATAAATATTTTATTTAATTTTTCGTGAATCTATTCATCATATTCTTATTCTTTTATTTGGTTCAATGCACGTGGATATATATGTTAAAATATTTTCAATCTCTTTCATCTTAACCCTAAAATTCATATAAGTAACCAAGCAATAAAGAGTTGTTAAATAGTTATGATACTAAATAAAAAATCAATATTTTAAATATTTAGATTTCATCTTAATATTTATGACATTAAATGAAGAGTATCATCTATACTTGCTAAATATTTTATTAGTGTTGCATATGCACCCAAATATAATGCAACTAGTTGAAGTGTATATAGATAAATACATATTTGTTGTATTATAAAACTTTTTAGAAATTTTAAAAAAAAAATTTGTGTTACAGTCTAATTCGTTAATAATAAGTTCGTCACTATTATTATTGACATAATCGGTTAATATGTGTTGGTAGCCAACATATGACTTTAACAAAGTAGGTATAATTCTAATAATGTTTAATATTTATTTGGATTTTTTCTTTTTTAGATTTGCTGATAAACAATGTTAAACTTTTATTATCTGTTAACTACTTTGAGGGAAAAAACTTTCATTCATGTTTGTATTATTAGGTTAATTACGTGACACATACTTAATGTGAAAATTTTGACACATTGATATGTGTCTAATAGTTCTAATAAACATATTAATGGTGATACTGCTATTCTAAATATTATTAAATATAATACTAATAATTTTATTTTTAATATCATATTCTATAAAGATACTTGTTATGTACTCATATATGATATAATTTTTTTGAGGATTGAGAATCTTAGGAAACATAATATTTTTATATTAAGTTTTACTTAGAATTGATATAGTAGGTAGTTAGGCATGTGAATTATACATCATCATGACCAATTTATATGTTGGATGCCATAGCCATTATTTTACAATATTTTTAAAATTTATTAATTATTAATTATTTTTTTTATTCATAATATTTTACTATGTCATTTTTACTAGTATACGTAGAAATTCTTAATAAATAGGTTGAAAGTATCTCTACATAATATTAATTATCTTAGGATTTTTTACAAATTTAATTGAAAGATCTATAATAATAAAATCAATTTGATTATGTTTTATCTCATAAAGTCATTATGGTAAATAAAAGAGGTCAATGAAGGTGGAGTTTATTCAAATTCAAAGGTTCTACTACCCAGTTATGTTTGCATGTGATTTAATAATATGCATCATATTTTTTAGTGTATTTATTGATATACCTCTTAAGGTGCTCAATGTCATCTGTATTCATATATATATATATATATATACTATGTATGTACTTTGTTGATTTTTCGTTAATATTCCTAGAATTTTTATTGTTAATTATATTAAGTGAGTCCAGATTACTAATGTTTGCTTAGTTTTAGGTTTTTTATGTAAATAAGTCAAGATCATTAGAGAAAACCTAGTTTCGCCCTCAAATCTTTTATTCGAGTTGTCATTATTATTAAAATTACTAATTATTATTTATTTTTCTAATTTTTTAAAAATTTATTTTTTTTAGAATTTTTATAGATTATAGTATAAATTGATAAATAAAGATTAAATATTGTTGGGCATTTGCGCTTCCACAATTATGATTTTAAGATACAAAAGAAGAAAGAACAACAAAAACAACAACAAATGATATATATTCAATTCATAACTACAATTCAACCACGGCAAAATCAAAAATAAAATAAAACCAAAACAGAAACGCACGAAATAATGTGTTTTACTTGTTGCTTAGTATAATTAGTTACATCCACCAGAAAATACATATGCGTTACAGATTAAACCAAATCAAAAGTCTTACAGTATATGCAGCGCAAAAATAGTTGAGATAAATCGCGCAGAGAGAGAGAGAGAGGATGAACAGTTCTAGATCACGAAAATAGTAACCCAAAAAAATAACATACAAAAATATTTTATATTAAAATTTTCTCGATTCAATTAACTAGAGCAGGTCGGATCATTGGATGACTAGTTACAATCATGGTCAGTGGGACCTCCGTTATTGTGCTACTGCTACATTCTCGGTCTCTTGATATTTTATTTCCTACACTTACATGAAAATATTAAAACAAAAATATTTTATTATACAAACAGATTATCAAAACAAACTACATACAACACTTAGATAAGTGATGAAAATATGTGAGGTTATTAATGTATTGAAATTGGTTTACTTGATTAGGCTGTGCCGATGATTTTGATTGATTTGATAGGCTTGCCATTTTTTTTCCAATTAGGTAGGTTGAGCCATACAATGATGTAATTTTAAGCCCAACATCTACCAAATTGAGTTGGGTTTTGTTTGGTCAGGTTTATTAATGGGTTGTATGGGTTCTGGTTGGACCAAAATTGCCACGGTGCTAGCTGGCCCATTTTACCTGACTGGAATTGCCACATTGAATACTTCTGAATATATTTTAGGCTCCACTATTGTACCTTCATTGTGCTGCCTTAACTTGAATTGATTTAGAGTGGTCATTTTCTTCAGCTCTTAGCTATATAATATTTTCTCCCTAATGAAATTTCTTGGTTTTATGTTAATTTTGAATTATTAAATAGATAATTTATTAAGCATTTTTTACAAAAAAGTAATATAAATTAGCTAACGTTGGATTTTTAACCAATTTTATATCAGTTTACCTGCTCCACTCTTAGCACACGAACTCAAACAAATGCTTAACTACTTTCACTCCTATGGCCTTCCAGTAAATCCTAATGCTTTTTTGTTTCCTTCCTTATCACATTCATGTCGTTCTTCTATAAGTTTAGTTCGTAGTTGCTGAAATACAAACTGCCAGATCAAAGGCAAAACTATGCTTTTTACTCAATTTAGGCAATTGTGAACCTATTTATCTGAGACACATCAATTTTGGGACACTTACACCTGTGCTCTTTTCCTCAACTGTGTTCTCCTGTGTGTCTCTGAGTGCCTGTACAACATTGCTTTGTTGAACTCATTAGTTTCTAAGAGTACCATTTGGGAACTGAGCACTGTCACCTTTAACTGCCCTTTTCAACTGCGAAGAAGCTTCCTATAGTGTTTCTCTTCTACTTCACTTCTAACTTGGTTGTTTTTCCATCGCCAAGCTAAGACTGGCCAAGCACAAGTAAAGGCCAACTTCATCTAACTCGTGCAGGTAAACTTGAACTCCACAGAGTTGTTTTACATCCTTGGTGATAACTAATGTTACTTCTAGTTCTACTTGTTTGAGCAGCGATTTCATTTTTTTTTTACGTTTGTTTTTTGCATATTAACAAAAACACAACTGCAACAAACAAACACTGAGAAGTGACAACACCCTCAAGTGCGCTTTGCTGTTGTTTGGTTTTTTATGTTTGGAACACAAGACCACTCATCAGTTTTCTTTTTTTGTTAAAAACTATGCTTGTTGCTCTTTTTTTTTTTTTCCTTTTTTCTAAGGACTACTTAACCCGAACTAGTAAACACTATTCTTAAATTGCTGTTTTTCTTCCGTAATTGAGCCAATTTAAGGAAGATGGTCACAATAACTCCTTTTGTCTAATAAACTATTTTATTGTGTTTGATATCTATGAGTAAATATGTATGTGCACTAACGTTAAATTTGATGAGTGATCTTGTGCTCCAAATAATAAAAGACTGTACCTAATATGCAAGACTCACTTATTGTGGAGTATGGGAAAAGTTATTATCTTGATAATCTTATCTATGAAAATTAGATAGGTTATGTCTGATGAATCTTGAACAAAATTATTTTTTCTTAGACAAAGATATATGTCATTGCATCAAGATATGATTTATATTCCAAACAATAAAATAGCTAAATTGAGAAAGTATCTTTTTATTTTTGAAAAAATTTTGATATCTTTAATGTTTATTTGTGGTAGTGTTCTTCATTGGGGGTTAATTAAAAAAATATAGTTGTTTTAATTTCAATGCTTGTATAAAATTATGTATATTATAATTATTAGAGTTTTTGAACTCAAAGAAATTACTATTAAGGCAAAATAAAAGTTCAAAAATTAAATATTTTTTATTTGCCATTGCATAGCTTTAATGTCTAACATTTTTCACTAATTCAACAAGTTAGTTAGACGCCCCTTCTCTATTCTTTGTTATTGAATACATATAAATGAATTTCATAATACTTGTTAATGTAAAGGTATACTAAACATTTTGTCTAGTCTCTTTCTTATTTGTCCTTCATTTTATTCAATGTAATAAAATATTTTTTTTTTACTACTAAATAATATATAATTAGATCTTTAGTTCTAGTTAATTTGTTTTAAAAATTTTATATTTTAATCTTAAGTGGACTGGGAATATTTGTTTTTACCTCATTGAAGCAATTTCTCTTTGTCAAAAGTTGGAAGTTAACATAAGTTTATGTTAGGGTAAATCTTGCTACCACTAGCTCTTCAACTATTATTTTCACTAGATACTTCACAAGTATGTATTATTG
This sequence comes from Sapria himalayana, assembly GCA_029783825.1. Taxonomy (NCBI): domain Eukaryota; kingdom Viridiplantae; phylum Streptophyta; class Magnoliopsida; order Malpighiales; family Rafflesiaceae; genus Sapria; species Sapria himalayana. The sequence goes on along the minus strand of JAREIK010002286.1, from coordinate 1,098,260 downwards.
GGTAATTTCACTTCCACAGTTGTGATTTAGAAGGAGAGAGAACAATAGAGAACAACAAATGATATATATTCATAATCTAATCCAACAGAATCATGACAAAATAAAATCACAGCTCACACAAACCATAGTAGAAAAATACATTATAACATGGTTCACTAGTTTTTTAATATGACTAGCTACATTTACAGAAAATACATATGCATTTATAGATTATAATCACGGAATATTCTTATAGATTTTGCACAGAAGATAGTTGCAATAAAAATCGTGCAGAAAGAAGAAAGTGATGAATAGTTTCACACCCCGAAAAATAGTAGTCCAAAAATATAAAATAAAAAATAATTTATATTAATATTATTTCTTGGTTTAATTAATCTAAGAAGGTCGGATCACTCGGACGGGTCAGACTTTGTTCCAAAAATTCTTCGGACCGATGACCGAACAGCGTGACTTTCATTATTGTGTTATTGCTGTATTTCTGGCCTCTTAATATTTTTTTTTTCTGCACTTATATAAAAATATTAAAACAGAAATATTTCAGTTATACAAAATAGATAATCAAAATAAATTATATACAACATGTATTTTTTATGGAATCCACTAAAATATATTTTGATCATACTAGTTGTAAATAATAACATCTCCGTGTGTATTTTTTGTCTTGTTATTTTTTGAATTTATATGAAGTTGGGTATTTCATAATATGGTTAGGAAATAGAGCATACCAATGTAAATTTATTTGAAATTTTGAAATTTGTAATAAATTCATAACTAAGCTCAATACTGGTTTGTATTGAGCTTAGTTATGCCAAAACATAATTATTTCTTTTATGTTGTATGTCAAATTATTTAAGATGATGAAAACTATCTAACTCTCAATGTCATTCTCATGTAAGATATCAATGATATGATCAAATATACTTCTATAATGTGTTATTTTTAATTAATTGATGATTCTTTTTTCATTTTTTAAATTATTTTTTTTGTGTACCTTGTTTTAAATATTAGATGTTCGGAGAATAGAATTTGAAAACTATTTTTAATTATTAGTATGAGACTTTTTATTATACATTTTAATTGAGTAACTTTTAATAATGTCTATAACATAGTATTTTTTTTAATATAAAATAATTTTCTTATATGATTCTCATGATAGAGTCTCATAAAAATACAATGATAAATTAATTATTTGAATTAATTGATATAATAATATTTTAATAACTAGAGAAATGGTCAAATTTAATTACATTTTTTTTGTTAACTTAAATATTTTTATCGTAAATCTTAAATATATTATTTTTTGTATATTTTTATCATATATATGAAATATCGTGTCAATTAAAATGTATGTGAAAAAGTTTTTTGTATATTGAAGTATGTGAAAATTTTCAAGTATTGAAATCTCTTTTAAGAATTATGTGTACTTATAATTGATTGGATATTCATATTTGAGTTGGACACTATCATATAATAGGTCTCCAATTATTATTTTATAATTTTCATGAAAATTATCTTATCTCCTAAAAGAATAAGAAGTATGTAATTATTTTAAGATCTAATATAAAGACATAATTCAAATTTATGATTAGAGTTATTTCTGAAAAAATTTGGATGCGATAGCTAATAACTACTTCAGGAGATTAGATTTTTACTCTCTTTTCCTATCTTTCTTTTATGTGATAGTCAAACAATGAGTTATATAGATTTTAATATAATATTATATATTTGGATGAAGTACATAGAGGTGAACTGTTTATTTCTTAGGGAGAATATTTAAAATAAAATCATTACTACCACATATAATCAAATAGTAGAACATTCAGTGATAATTTTTATGAAGGTTTTGAATATCCCCAAACTTATCTTTCTTTTCTCTAAATTTGATGTTCTGAACTTTTACATACTATTGTGAGGAAAGATTTTGTAGTTTTTAATTTGTATGTTATTTTTTTGTAGTACCCAATCTATAATTCGTCCAAATCATTTTCTTATATTATTTAATAATATTTGATGTATGCTTTTATCAATTTAAATTGATAGTTTTTTATTTTATGTTATGTGGCTTAAAATTTAATTGATAAAAATATTTAAAAAATAAGAAATATATTTTATTATAATATATGTCAGTCATACTTAATATTTACTGTATTAATAATAAGATTATACATTAATTTTTCTATGCCAGCATATCTTCAAATAATAATATTATAAAAAAAAATAAATAAGCATATAATTGAAGCATCTAATCATTATTAAGTATAATTGTTAAATTCTTATAATTTTTTGTTGTTACTTAGCTACTAAAAGAAATTTGTACTAGATCCATAAAAATGTTGAGAAACATCATTTTCAATGATTTTCTCATTAATCATTATAAAATTAACCTTCTCATTCTTATGTTCATCATTTTTTTGTGTTTTAGCATACACATAGAAGGTGATGAAGATCACACATTCAAAATTATTATTTTTATGATTTTAACACAAAATCTATCTATCAGAGAATTGCAAAAAAAAATAACAATAAAATAAAATTAGGCTAGGCATGATTCATCTTAGATATTTTTTGTTCCTTCAAAAAAAATATTTGGCTCAATTTCTTGATTTCTTGGAGTGGTCCAATTCAAAATTATGTAGGGTTGATACTGGGCTAGCTATTTTATTAGGCAAGGAAGCACGGACACGGCTCCCTACAGCCGTGTCCACGTGTCCGACACCTGAACACGTGGACACGACAAGGATACGGCACGGATACGTGTCCGATACGTCACGTGGCGTATCATTGCACAATCCGTATCCGATATGCCACGTGGCGTATCGGATGGTTGAGTTGGCAGTCGTATCCACATCTATACTGTCCGACGTCTGACAACGTCGGTGGCCAATGTTGGCCACTAGTAGGGGGTGGGCGTGATTTGAGGGGAGAGGAAGGGGCGGCGCGATTTGAGGAGAGAGGCAGGGGCGGCGGGATTTGAGGGGAGAGGCAGGGGTGGGCGGGTGTGATTGAGGGGAGAGGCAGGGGCGGACATGATTGAGGGGAGAGGCATGGACATAAAATAAAATATTTTTATAAAATAAAATAAAAAATATATATTTTTATATAATATAATTATAAAATATTAATTTATAAAATAAAATAAATATAAATATTATCTTATAAAATAAAATAAATATAAATATTGTCATATAAAATAAAATAAAATAAAATATTTTTATTTTATAAAATAAATAATATATATTTATTATATATAATAAAATATTTTAATTTAATTTAATAAATTTTATAAAATACCTAATATTTATAATTAAAAATTTTTATTTTTATTTTTTTATTATGCCTTATCCTAGCCGTATCTGTATCCTAGTTTTTTAGAATTTACTGTGTCCCCCTATCATGTCGTGTCGTATCTCCGTGTTTCTTAGTTATTAGGTTTTGGTCTAGCTTGAATTGTGCAGTCTAACTATTGCACATTTATGTTTACGCATATTATCTGACACAATGTGTCTCTTTGAAGAGTATGACGTATAAGTATGAAAGTCATACTCAATGCATAATGCTTTTGCTTAGTGGGTAGTATGTGAGATTAATATCTCAATAATTTTATCTCAAAAATTAAAGACTATTTTATACTTCTCAAACTTAAGAAATATTGTTCTTGAACGAAGTCACTTGTCATCATATTAAGACATGACTTCCAATACATGTATGTAAGATGATAGCTTCCCAATTAATTTATTATCATGGTATTATTTTCGTACAAATACTCTTAACTTCATGTTATGATGCATGAATATGATAGAATTTATATTAAAATTCTTTGAATCCTAATTTACAAAAAATATATTTTTTTATAGAGCATGGTGAAACCCCAAGACTTTCATCTTTATTAAAAATCATTACTGAGTTGTTTGGTCATTCAATGAACGGCCTTTGCATTTTAAAAGTTTTCATCAACTCAATTATCAATATCTCTATTGGCTTGTTATTCTCTTTTGTGGGATGGATCCTAAGGTATGTAAAAAGTAAGCATCTTATGATGCGTATCATTATATTTTAGAATTTTTTACAGCTTTGGTATGATGATAAGTATCGTTATTTAAGAGTGATATGTTTTAGTTTCGAGACTCATCACATACAGTCTCTTTGATTTTCAGAGATAAGACTGTCAAGATATTAATCTCTCTCAGATCTCACGCTCAATAGTAACCTTGTGCGTTGGGTATGATCTTTTGTGTGTTTATATTTTTAGGATTTTGAGCTTCTATTTGTAGTATTTTGTTAACAGTAAATTTAATTATGAAAAAGGCAATCTATTAGCTTACAATATTTGTAGCTATATATTTTTCATTTGTGCTAGATTGGGTGACTAGGCAACCAATCCCAACCCCAACCACATCAATCCTCTTGTTAGTTAATATCTGTCGCCTTCTTTTGTCAACAACTTAGTCTCTCTGCTCCTGTTTACTCAAACAGTTTTCCAAGCATCTAAATAAGCATTTTATCAGGCAAAAGATGTTGGATTAAGAACTTATGTTGCTGCACAGTTTTTAAGTTCCTTCTTCCACACATTTTTTTTAAAAAAAAAATACACTCGTTAACATTTATATTTTATGTATATCTCCAGGTTGGCACAGGAAGCGGGCATGGAGTATGTTGAAATTCAAAATCTAATTGAATTTTATGATGATCACAGGTATATCAACTTTTTATCATTTTTAATATTTTTTATTCATTTAATATTTTTTTATCCTTGTGCTTTTTTCACTCAACTATTTTTTTAATTTACATTTTTTGTTATTTTCATCTTGTGTGCTGCCCCGTAATAACTCGATGGAGTACTTTTTTTTATCCTCATGCAGTTGATCCTCGTGATTTCAATGATGAGTTTTGAATAAACTAATCAAAAAGATTTTTCTCAGCCACGATTTGATAATTTTTTGGTGGTGTTTATTTGATTTTGAATTCGTTTACAATAATTATTAAAAATAACTTTTGTTCATAAAAGTTATAGTTGAATCATTTGAGTAACATCTAAAGCATATGTGCTATATACTTGACAAATAAATACTCTTTAAATCAATGTTTTTTATTAAATAATACTTCTAGTCAATCTTAATTTCTTTTCATCATGTAAAATTGATTATTCATTAAATTTATAGGATAATATGTTATACATAAATACTCAAGATTCATTTGGTATATAAATTAATAATTTTGTAATGCAATTAAAATTTTTAGTTGATATATAATATTGATTGTTGAGTTAACTTTTTTTTTTAATTTAGTTGTATACTTCTGTGCCCAAATTGCATAAGGGTATTCCAATTTTATTTAGTTTTTTTGTCATCTCTTCCCTCTCAGCTCATCTCATACTGCTCCTTGGCCCCTCATATTTGAGCATTGGGGCCCTAGGGTCAGAGCATGTAAGGCTCCCATCCTAATAGTAGGAGCAGAGCGATTAGCAATGATATTATGAAAAAGCATATCTGGCATCCCTGGGGATCAAACTCGTTTCTCCAGGGTTGGGTGATTTTGTCCATTTGCCAATCAAACAACCATATTATTGATCTAATTTTATTTAGTTTATAAAAAAAATTTGTATTTTTATTTTAACTTAATGAAATTATATAGGCATTGTATTGAATTTAACATGGTATATAGGAGATGAATAGTGATTCTAGAGAGTCTGCTATTGTTTAGCACAGTTGGTGAACAATACCAGCCCTGTTGACTGTCATTGATAGCAATTTCTTGGATTTTTAGGCAAACCTATTGATTTTTAATGAGTTGACCCAAAAAGGGCATGATAGGTGCCCATGTCATACATTTTTTGTTGTAGCATAGTGTTTTTTACTTGCTAAAATCTAGGGGGTTGCACTTATGATGAGGAGTAGATAGGCCACTTGATAGCTGATATCTTTGCTTACAGCTGCAATAAATGAGAGTGAGATCTGTATGTTGTTATAGGAAGAGATTCTCTTTTAGTTTTGATTGATAGAGAGAGAAAATGCATGTGTAGAACAAGTGAGAGAATTATGATGACTTATGTACCTTCTAGAGTGAGATGGGTTCTTTTAGGATACTTGTTGGCATTTATACTCAAAGTTGTGACAAACATTTCTTTAGTCTACTGAGGTTATAGAGCAAACTACTCAACTGATACAGGACTCCACACTGATCTCAAATCTTAATCACATATGCCATTTATATAAGCTGTATAATGTTGAGTTAGCTTGTCTTTTTTTTTTTTTTTTGTGTTTAGGTGTATACTCTTGAGTTCCCACAATGCATAATGGTACTCCAAACTTATTTAGTTTATAAAAATAATTATTTGTATTATCTTTTGAACTTAATGAAATTATATATGCATTTTATCTGATTTAACATGGTGTAATAGCAGATGAATAGTAATGCTAGCTTGCGAGAGCCTTTGCTATTGTTCACCTTTGTTGGTGAACAATATCAATTTATTGATTGTCATCTTTCTATATAAGAGGTTTTTTTATTGGAGATCATTTTGGAGGGTTTGGCCATTTTTCTTTACTATACATGAAACCTTGGATTTTTAGGCAAACCATTAGGTTTTTTGGAGTTGACTCAGAGAGAGCCTTGATAGTAGTAGATTATTTCTGATCTTTAGGTACTATATATCTTATGATTTATTCCTATACTTCATACTTCTAGATTGTAAACTTAAAATCTAATATTTGCTTTATAAATAATCTTTTTTTTTTCTTTGTATGTTCATTTAATATTATAGTAATCAATAACAATCTTTTAATAATCATTAGATATAATAGTATTCGACTTGATTTATTTATTTTTTTTTGTATTTTATTTATTCGTAGTTATTTTGTTAATTTTTTTTCGTTAGTTATTTTTTTCGACAACTTAAATCTTATTTATTTTTTCTTCTATTAATATTTGTTTTTGGAATCAAAAGATTATGAGAAAAATTTACTTTGATAATGAGCATGATGATTTATATGTTTTTCTATTCTATGATATAATCTTCGACTAAATATTTGAGTATATTAGACCATTTACTTGTACATTCTCAACTCGGGTTATTCATCATTGTTTAAGCTAAGAATATTTTATCCCAGTTTTAATAGTATTTTTATATTTGAGTGAGAGATGTATTAGTTAGGCTAATGATGAGACTTGGTTGCCCATCACTAGTATTTTCTTTACAAGTAATTATTTTTTTTAATATCTTCTTTATATGTTTATTTAATATTGTAGTAGCTAATGATAATCTTTTAAGAATTATTAGATATGATAATATTTGGTTTGATTTTTTATTTATTATGCTTGTTTTATTTGTTTGTGATTATCCTGTTAATTTTCTTTGTGTGAGTTATCTTTATATGTAACTTAGATTTTACTTTATTTTCTCTTTTACTAGTGTTTGTAAAATTGAAAGATTCTTAGAAAAAATTAATTTGGTAATGAACACGATGAATTATATGTCATGTGTTTTACGATATGATCTCTCACTAAGTATTTGAGTTTATTAGATCATCTATTTGTACATTTTCAATGTAGTCATTCATCACTAGTTAAACTAAGAATATTTTATCATAGTTTTAATGATTTTTTTACCCTTGAGTATGAGACTTGTCGTTTATAAAAGTATACTAGAGTTTTTTATCATGTTCACTAGACTAGGATGAATGAGGATTTATTCATTACCTTTTTGGGGATAAAATGATATTAACTATAAATTATTTTATCAACTAGATATCTTCTTCTGTATTTTTTACCATGTGCTTTTTCATATTGAGTATATTTAAGAGAAATTGTGCAGCTTCCTTTTCAAAGTTTTTTAGAGTATTTACTTTGTCTATGATTTCTGTGACACCCCATCCCACAGGGAATTTCATTCATCCTATCACATAACAAAATGTGTAATAAAATAAAATCTTTTCAAATATAACGTATATTTTTTTTTATTTTATTTTCTTGGCAGAAAAAAATATATAAATATTTTGTTCTTATTGTCCTAGACTTGTACCTAAAAGGGGTCCCGCAATGGAGTGAGCAAAGCTCAGTAGAGATAAACTTCTATAGGATTACTCCATACTTAAGTGCACAAAATATCCTACATTTATATCAACACCTGTTCAAGTATAATATTTATATGAATGTAATTATAGCTAAAATATTTATATGCTCATATTCTTAGGTCTCATTGATTTTCTCACACATGCCGAAGCTAGGTGTGACATATTATATATAGTTGTAGATATATATATATATATATATTTATTTATTTATTTATTTATTTAATTTGGTATTATTCTGAAAAATAATATTAGATATTCTTCGAACAAAATAAGCTTTTCTTGGACATACTTCGAGAAATAGGCTTTATCCAAAAAATCATATTGGATAATTTCTAATACAATATTTTTTTCCTTTGATATTTTTTAAAAATCACAGCGTAACTCAGAATGGATGTCCCAATTTAAGTTTACATATTAATATTAGTCATACTCCTGAAAAATATCACACAACTCAGTCTAAACATTGTCTCAATTCGAGTTCATAAAATATAATCCATTATATCTTTATATATGTATATATATATTATGCACCCACTTATTTATGTGAAATATTTCCGTGCATATAAAATATAAATATATCATTTAAATCATGTTCCAAACATAATTAATATTATCCAAACTCAATTCATACTATAATATAATTTATTAATTGAAATATAAAAATTTTTTACAAATTAATCTTTCTCAATGAAATTTTTAAATAGTTCAAATTAAAATATAAATCATGATCATTTATAACTTTTAAATAGAAAAAATTCCAATAGGAGAAAATCATTATCTCTCGGAATATTTTACGGAAATTTTATAAATTTGATATCAAACTGAAGATATCATTGCATATAGTAACTTTTATTCTTTGACTATTTTATTCCGACTCAAAAATAATCTATTATGATCAAAAGAAAATCAACGAATCTTTTTAATTTTTTTTCTTTGCATTGTGTCTCTCTCTCCCCGAAGTGTTGTTATTTTTTTTCGTCATCCCATTTTTTGGATTCCCATTGTTTATTTTTTGTTAATTAAAATAATATATAAAAAACTTATTATTTTTTTTATTTTATTCTTTATTTTTCTGACACGTGTTGATGTCATGGCACTTTTTTTTTTCTAATTATTCTAATAATAATTAAATAAATTAAAAAAATAACTAAATTCTGACTTACTCAGAATTTAAAGAAATTTGTTATCATAGTTATATTTTTCAAGACGAATTAAATAATAAAATTCATTTTATTATTAGGGTTCTAAAATTTTTAAATTATTTTTCTCATTGCAAAATTATCATTTTGTCTATTTTTTTAGAAAACAATTATATTATTTATTTATTTATTTTTTTGGGGATTTCACAATTTATCTCCATATTAAGGCAAGGTGATACCTAAATTATTATGATCTGTCCTTCTTGGATTCCCAAGTATTCAAAATTAGTATGAGTATTTTTTACAAGAGTTTGGTAAAATTATAGTGAGTGTTGATGTTATATTTTTTGAGTAGAACTTATTTTCTATCAAGTCTAATAATATTGAGAGTCTAGAAAATATATTTGAACTCATTATTCTCTACTTCATTATATTCTTACTTGAACCTTCAACTAAGAGAAAATTTTCTTCACCTCCATTTAAATCTATTAATCCATATTATGATGATACTCTCATGGAGTCATCATATGTATTAATTAGTATAGATCATACAAATTATATAAGTATTGATATTTTGTAGGAGCAGACTTTTCCCTCGGATCCAAATGACACAACATACAACTAGTCTACTTCAATTGCAGCTCATAATGAGTTGGAGACTAGAAGATTTTATTTCCCAATATTTAGAATATATACTAGGTGAATGAGACATGTGTAGCCAAGTCAGATTGGAGATGAGTTTACAAAGAAGTCAGATGATCATATAGTTAGTCTCTATGTCCTTGACCTTGCGATCGCATTCATGAAAGAATAAAAGAGTTATACTTGGCACCCAATCTCATAGATTTTGTTCTTCTTATGCTTTTTTTTTTTTATCACTTCTCTTGATCATACTAGATATCTAAGTTTCTTTTTAGAGATATTTTTTCATCTAGGAATATAACTATGTTCTAATAGATTAGTGTCCACTATGATTAGACTTTTGAACTGATATTATTTTTAGAAATGTTTGTTTTTGGTTATTAGTGATTGTTCACTTTGAAAATATTTTTTAGAAGGGAATATAGATCAATTTAAGCCAAAACTTATAGCAAGAAAGTTTTCTCCAATAATTAAAATAAATAATGTATGGATTATTATTTTATTGGAAGCACCTTATAAATAGATGTATCAATTAGACATGAAAATTATATTTTTTTTATAGTGATCATGAAGATGAGGTATATATGGAGCATTCATGTAGGTTTTAACTTTTGAGTAGTAGGGTTAGATATATTTTGTAGATTGCAGAAAATATTATTTGACCTAAAGTAATAATTGAGAGCCTAGCTTATGAGATTTTGATGGTTACTCATCTTGTTTATTTTATATATGTGCTTTGTGAAATCTTATTTATTTTTTTCGATGAGCTATGATGATAAGATGAAATCAACTTATTATGTAAGTTGATGATACTCTAAATGTGAGAGGCAATGAATTGGGAATCACCCAACTTGAAACCTAATTTCAATTATAATTCTAGATAAAGGACTTAAGGATGCTCAAATATATTTTTGGAATAGAAATGATCTTTCCTAGGAGATACATCGTATCGTCATAGAGGATGTGTAATGTTGATATACTTTAAGTAATCTACATTTTGATTTGTTATCCAATATAACTCTTCTATTGACTCTATTTTTTTAGGAAAATCTTAAAAAAGATTAATTATTTGACAATCATCAAATTAGATATAATTTGTGCTTAGTATGATTAGTTGTTTTTTATAATATTTTTGGCATGTCCATATAGACATAATTTTTTGTATACTGAGATATGTGAGGAAGTTTTTAGGGCCCATGATCTCTTTCATCATTTATGGATACTTATAGTTAATAAATTATTCATATTCGATTTAAATACTAGCTTGCATAAAGAGGAGATCCACCATGAGTTTTTTCTACTTTTTTTTTTGAAATAAGTTTGTCTCGTAGAAAAATAAAAAACAAATGGTTGTTTAGAGATCTTGTACAATGATGGAGACCAAGGCAATGATAATTACTTTTTAAATATTTTGGATTAGACATCTACTCGATGAGATAAGTTATATAGTTGCTTCTTCTACTATTTTTTGCTATACTTCAAGACACTGAGATTTATAACTTAAAATGTGGTGTTTCATTAGTAGATTAAACACATGTGAATTGCTTTTTTTTTTTTCTATGAGAAGAATTGGGATGGAATAATTACTGCCACTTATATGTATATAATAGAATATCCAACAGGTATATTCACGAAGATCTTGAAGGACCGTCCATTTATCTTTCTTTCCTCAAATCTTAGTATTATGAATTTTTATTACCAAAGGGGATGTTAAAATTTGTCAATTTTTAGTATTTGTTTTTTTCAATTTTTTTATTTATTAATATGAGTATCCAACATTTGTGTTGTCTCAGCTAATTGTAAGGGCATCATGTCTATGTTTGGTATTATTAAGTTAATTGATCTTTTTTATTTTTATGGTTTAATATTTTCTAATATTCATTATCTTCACTCTTTTAGATTTCGACACTTGATTTTGATGACGTAGATTCTTAGTCGGAGGGAGTTCCTCACTCGGGGTGAATTTCTTTAAATAGTGATCCAAGATGAGACGGCAGATAATGAGTACATTGATAGTTATTTTACTATTTATATTACTATAATAGGAAATTCTTATTTACTTTTAACTGATAAAGGGAGAAGATGCATTAGTACTACTAGTGATAGAATTATGATGACTTGTTCTCATTTTTGAATGAGATGGGTGCACGTAGAACACTTGATGGTATTTAAACTCAGAGTTGAAACACATGTTTCTTCATGGTATAGAGGTTATAGAGCAAACTATTCGACTTACTCATGGATCCACACTTTTCTCAATCATAAACATCAGTTAGATTTTTAGGACAAGGGTGTTAGATTATTCTCTAGAGATTTTAAAGTCTCTTGAAAGGCCAATTATTATGCTTCTCATTTATATTATAAAGTTTTCTTATAATTTTATATTAGTTAATTGTATTACTAAAAATTTAAATTGTGATATTTCTTTTTCAGTCTAATTTTTCTTTTAAAAAATTGATAGATATGGAGGATGACTTTTTTAGAAAATTAAATTTGATGGATTATATATTTTCTTTTCAACCCTCGGGAGAGCCACTACATGCTTGATTGATGTTAATCTCTTTCTTCTTTATTTTCTAAACATAATTATTTTTATTAAAATTAAGAAAACTAGTCTTTCGATGATAATACATATGAGATGATTATCTGTAAAAATCTTCAAAACTAGTCTTTCGATGATTCTTTTAAATCATTAAATGTTTTCCAAAACATTTAATATGCATTTGATTGTGCTACTTGAAACATAGATGCTTGTTCTAATGTATATATCCTTGAGATCACTAACAAGAAAATATTTTTACATCTAGTGGTGTATCCTCTAACTATGAGGATATGCTATAAAGAAAACACAAATTTGTATTGAAATCATTTTGATTAGTGGAGAATAAGTTTCTTGGTAACTCACATTAAATGTCTAAGTAAATTTATTCACTACAAGTCTCATCTAAAGGTAATTTACTTTTCCATCTTGACATGTCGTCACACTGAACATCTACTTGTAACTAATAGTATACTTTCTTAATATTTGTAGTACTAGTTTTAATTAATTTTTTGCAATGGACATGTATCCTTTTTAGATAGTGATATGAAGGTTAGTATCAGAGTGATTGGTTGTAGAATCTTTTAGCTCTTTTGTAGGTTTATCTCTAGTTTGAGCAGATTGAAAATGTCTTTCTTTCTTGATATAGATTGTAAGTACTAAGTGGTCAAGTCTTTTTAACTCTTGATATAGATTGTAAGTACTAAGTCATTACTTATTATGTTATTTAAGCCTAAAGGGCATCTTAATACTCGAGAAATCTTATGTTTATCAAACTCAAAATATTTTGAATTTGTTGGTGGCTATGATGACTCCATGGAAGTAATATAACATTAAGTATCAACTTGCTCATATTTAGCCAATTGGTGACTCTCTACTAACAAGTAAAAAAGAAAGAATAATGATTCTAAGTATAACATTTATATTCATACTTTTTTTAGGCTCATTAAAAATAAGCATAATAAAAAAACATCACTTATTAAATTATACAAATGTCTTGTGAAAAAAACTTGTATACTTTTTTGGATACTAAAGTATCAAGGAAGATAAATTTCAATGTCCTGAATGATAATTTGTCTCATCCTAGAGCATGATCACGAGCAAAATAAATGCATCTAAAAATATTAGGAGACTAGTTAAATTGACTCTCTTTAAAAAGCGATATTTGATTGATAAGATAGATTGTGATTAAAATTACATATTTTCAAAATTATTTTGAAATACTCTTTTTAACTAGGAGTATCTGAAATGTCTCATATTGAGTCAACTCGAATACTATATAATCTCATCTATTGTTGTTTGCTGGTGTAAAAAGTGTATATTCTTATTTTTAGTAATTCTAATTTGTTGGAGTGTGCCAGTGCAAAAAAAAACTAATAATAATCTTATTATTCATAAAGTAAGTATGTAATTATTGTGATATATATTTTAATATATTGTTAATTTTAGATTTTTAATATTTTTATCATTTTGATTTTTAAGATTTTATGAAAATTTTGAAAAATTAAAAAAATAAGTAATTTATCATGAAGGAGATATATCTATGTATGTCTCGAGCAAGTATACACAAAAATGATGAGATATCTATATTATTCTTGGCCTCATCTTTACTAGTTCTCATATGTTTGGGTGTATTAAATTGAATATGTCACTATTTAAGCCAGGTTTACATGTAGGATAGAAAATTTTGATAACTTTTTTTAATTGACATGTCTCATACTCTAGGATCGAAATATCCTTAAGACTGGGATAAAGTATTTTCAACTTGACCAGTGATGAGTAGCCAAACTGAAATATACAAGTAAAGGATCTAACAATCTCAAACTTTTAAATTGAGATCTTACCGTAAATGAGATAGCATACAATTTATTATGCTCGATGTCCTACTAAAATTAAATTAAAATAAGTTGTCTGAAAAGATATCTATCATAGAGTAAACTAATAAGATAATTAAGAATAAGTAAAATACAATGAAGTAAAAATGACTCAAGCTAGATATTATATACTAGTTTTTGAATCCTTATCATTAACAATAATAATATTTTCAAAACAAAAAAAAAATATAGTGAATGAGATATTATTACTGATTATATGAGTATTAATTTATATGTCGATAATTCATGAATCTAAATCAAAGAGAGCATACTAGTGAAAGAATCAATGATATCTTGAAGAAAGGAATAACTTGTTTTTGATTTACAATGGAATTTTTTTTAATACTCTTTTCTAGTAAATATATTGTATAATAAAATAAAAAAAATAAAAAAAAATAAAAAAAAATAAAAAAAAAATAAAAAAAAATAAAAAAAAAAAAAAAATAAAAAAAAATAAAAAAAATAAAAAAAATAAAAAAAATAATAAAATAAAAAAAAATAAAAAAAAAATAAAAAAAAATAAAAAATATATATATAAGTATCATGGTGGATGAACGCTGTGAGAACTCTTGGATATCTTTTGTACTCAGCATGTATGTTTCAATGTTGTGTAGAGCTCTCACTTTTTTTTTTTTGGATATACCACTTAATAATTATCTCTGATGTGACTCGTCCTCTTTCAGTAAGCATGCTGAAATGATGATATTCTATATTTACAGATAGTATAGCCCAGCATGTTCTTATGTGGGCTGATGGTACCATATTTGTGTTTTCCAGGCCACAGTTTGCAGCCATGGTGATGAGTGCCTGCCCAAATCTGGTGGATTCTAGGGGGAAACTTCTTTCTCGTGCAACTGATATCTTAGGTCATGCTTTGAATTTTTGTGTGCTAGGATTACCCTCCAAACATTCAGATGCTATTTTTTTTTAATCTTTTGTTTCGCTAATTCTAATTATTTTACCTCTTTTGATTAATGTTTCAGGTCTGTATACGACATTCATATTTCGGAAGCCCAACCCAGATCTTAACCCTCCTCTTAGAACCCCAATTTTGCCAGACATCACTTGCGTTCGAGATGAGGCAAGTTGCACATGCTTGCGCGCAGACACGCACATGTTTATCAGTAGATGCACGATCACACGTGCACATGCTCACATGCACAAGTGCACCCAAGGGCATGCATAGACATGGATACTGAGAGATTCAGATAGACAGATATATACTATTACTTACACAGAGACTTTGTGATACGCACTTTTTTTACTTAGCATTGTTTTTGAGTACCCAACATATGGACTGCTTCAAACTATATATATATATGTGTGTGTGTGTGTGTGTGTGTGTGTGTGTGTGTGCGTGCGCGCGCGCGTGTGGAGGCACAGCACTTTTTTTTCATATATGGACCCTTTGAGATGTGCACAAATAATGCTCGCTCATACATAAATATAATATTTTTTTACCAACTGCGTGATTCTTACATGCTCTAATCCTGAGGCCAATCCATGAGTCAGGGGGCAGTATGGTCATTTGGACTGACCCGTCGGGGCTCACGAACATATTAGCATGATTTCGTGGATGTATGTGTGTATGTTCTTATGTACATGCGCATGCGCGCATATCTGCGTGCGTATGTGTAACATGCTGACCACTTTTGTATGGGCGTAGCTATGGTTTGGGTTCTCTCTTGTCAATTCAGCTGTTTTTTCCATGTTTCAGAGAGAATGGCAAGGAAGTAGATGGATGGAAGGAGAGCAGAACTTCTGCATGGGAGCACCTCTTGGGCTGGGCAAGATTAGCGAGCAGAAGGGGATATTGGGCCCAGGCCCAGCAGATTTGCGCTTTTCAGAGGCACTTTGACAAAAAAAAAAAAATATTTTTCTTTCTTCCTTCCCATTGCAATAACTAGTGAACCTTTTATTTGTTTCTATTGGACACCCGTCAAATAAATACATGCCATGTGACATTGAACATGCCTACTGGGGTTGGATTTCAAACAAATGTATGGAGCATAACAAACAATTATTGACATTATGTGATGTGCAGTCATAGCTTTGCCTCTTCAGTTTCCATGGTCCTATAGGTTCCAAAGTTCATCTAGACTATACCCTTGTCACTAGGTATGCATGTATATGGGGAGTGACGAGAGAAGAAGTGGTTGAACAAATCAGTTAGTCGCCCTCCTAACACACCAAATTGGTAGAGCTAGCATCACCAACCAAAATAACTGCATACCCACTCTTCAAGCTCATAACACACCAATTTGTTCATGAATCACTCCAAAAATAGAGTTGTAGAGCCCCTTGGGTCATCTTCATGATGCATCTCATGGATTTTTTTTTTTTTTGACAACTTAGGGTTTCTTTATTTCCCAAGCATCTGGTGTGGGCTTTTTTAATTGGAAGTTGTAGTACTAAATAAAATTTATAGCTTTTATTTTGAGTTCTATAACACAAAGTCATGGTATTGTGTATGAATCATGGCTTTAGTCTCTTTTCTATGCTTGATGATCGTGATACTAGGAAAAGTCGTAATGACTCATTTAGCCTCTATAACACAAAGTCGTGGAACTTTTTGCTAGCCATGACTTTGGTTTCTTTTCTCTTACTAATGGTTCGATACTAAAAAAAGTCATGATGACTCATTTAACCTTTGTAACACAAAGTTGAAATATAGTCATAACTTATGCATTTAGCTTTTGTAATCCAAAATCATAGCTTCAAAGAATGTTTGTGAATTTGGCTTCTTTCTTGAACCAAGAGTTAAGGCATTTGTGTTAGTTTCTACTTGAGTTTGGCTCTATATAAGATTATTTAGCCAAAAGTCACAATGTTAGATTAGTATCACAATGTTGATTTGAGTATTATGTGGTTTGGTAAAGGAAAAGTCATAATATTTGGAGGTTATAATGATTTTTAGTACTAGTATGGTACTTGGTTGTTATGATGCGAAATCAGTATTGTAGTCATGAAGTTATTTTGAGTTAGTAATTCCAAGAAATATTCATAGCTAAAAGAATGTATCACATAATGAAATGATTATGTCAACATGGTAGTAGAGTCGTAATATATAAAGATTTTTATAATTATGTATGTAGAGTTTTAACTAATAATAGACTCAAATGTGTAATTAAATTACAATATGTCAGATGCTATAACTTGAATGAATTTTCACTCCCCTTTTAGTCACCAACTTCATTAATTTGTATACTTCACATTAAAAATTCTCGATTTCACAATAATTCATCAAACTCCTCTAAAACTAAGTTTTTGTAAAATCATTACAATTAAACTTCTCTTTTAGACAAAACATATCATGAAAATCATGCTAAATTGTTAGCAATATTTGGTATTTGGCATACCAAACAAACTTTATACTAAAATCATTGCTCGTCCTCAAGAAATCCATCCCCCACTTATAAAATAATATATCTCACGCAACTTCCACATTGTTACAAATACATCCAAACACTTTTAAGTATACAAAGAAAGAACAATAAAATAGTACATATCTATAAAGAAAGAACAATAAAGATGAAATTTGATCAAGAATGCTCAAAGGACAGCAATGAAGTGGATGATCTCTTTGAAAAACCTTTGGAACTTGATTTCAAATCCAAAATCTTTACAATTATATTATTCAATATGTCTTATCTTCTCCCAATCGAATTCAATTTACCTTCAAAAGATCTTTTGGCATAGTACAAGTGATTTTAATTTGTACTACATTACCTGCAATTCTTCAATCTGTTGATTCTCTTTGTAGAGTAGTTGTTTTCAATCTTTTGGTCTTTGTTATTCGCCATTATCTTCTATTCAGATGCAATAGACTTGAATAGCCTCCCAAATGACTCTAGAATGTCTGTTACAATGCCCTCAACATGTTTCATCCTATATTCCAAGAGTTTAAAAATCTTATATTCAAACTTTTTGTATGCCACTACAAACAATAGTTCCTTTAGTTATAGTTTCAATTCCCAAAGTACTATCCACATCCACTAACATTTATGTATGAAATATATGTACATTTTTTATAAGGTATGTTTCTCTATCTTTGGCTTTCAACTGTATATTTTCTAAAAAATGAATTATTTTTTTATCATACCCTTTTGTTCACTCGGAGAATGCTCACTATGAGTCTTTCTCTCTCTATTCATGTCTTCTCTCACTTCTTTTCTCTGTGCCTAATTCAGCTTTAGTGAAAGATGACATTTCATGCCCAAAATATGTTGATTCTTCTCCTTTGAGAATTAGCTTCTTTTCTTTTCTCTCTTTCAAGTCTTTTGAGTTTTAACAATATCAAGGGAACACCCTCAAACACAATTCATCTATGTTATCATTCATATGGACTCCTTTGGCTCTATATAATAGGTGATCAAAGTATGATGAATTATGTGATTAGCAAATTCACTCTTCTGATAATTGAGAATGAATTTCTCAATTATTTTACGCATATGAGGAATTATTTTACTCATATGTAACTAATTGAGAGGGAGTAAAGTAAAATTTATCTTTCATATGTAATGGTCAAGACATATAGTGTAGGTTGCAAAAAATAACATAGAAAATATAACCACATTTACTCATCATTGTGAATTCTCCACACATCTAAAATCTATATGCACTCTTCAATGGCACTAGAGGTGTCAATCGAGTCGTGTCATGCCGTGGCAATCCACCAACCCAGCACGACATGGTGGGCATGGCTAAGTGCATGGTCAGGACACAACATGGTGGCACTGTTCATTGGCCTAACATGACACGATGAGCACGACCAAGTTCGTGACCATGCTTAAAGACTGGTTAATTACAATCGGTCATGTGGCTAATTGTTTTAAATAAATTAGACTACCCCGTGACAAGGCGGTATATTTTTTTAAAAAAAATTGACTGCCCAAGTGACCGCCCGATTGCGACCCCATCGGGCGGTCACCAGGGCTGGTTTACTATGCCTCCAGGCTAGGCACACTGGTCATGGCTAACTCAACATGAGGTATGGTTCATGCTGGCCTAGCATGACACAAACTATGATATGGAGTAGCTCGACCCGGCTTGAGTCATGGTTATGGACCATACCATACTGGGCCATGCACTACTAAATTGGGCCTGGCCACGAGCCGTGTCTGGATTGCCCGGCTCTTTTGACACCTCTAAATGTCACCCTCCATCCTCCATTTCCATCTACAAATCTTTTGAAATTATTTGGTAGTTGAGTCTCTCTTTTAGGGACTTGAAAAGTGGGCTATCCTTTTCTCTTGATAATCTAAACAATTCATTAAAATCACTCTAGCAAAACACACCCAACATCCACACACATAACATTTCTTCTCTTATCTATTCTTTGAATTTGAGTGGATTTACCTCACGGCTGGGGATTTCCCCTCTCTCTATGTGCACAAAATATAACTCATTCTTTCTTTTCAACGATTTGCTAGAAAGGTCGTATATATTCATTAAAACCATGTTCTCTAATAAAGCCCTCTTTGGCAAGAACTAAATTCATCCATCTTTTTGTTGTCTTCTTGCAAAAAGTTAGCATGGACACCATGGCTTTCGGTTACTCCTCGGTGGTGCTAAATATATGAAAGTTAGTTTTACCATTGCTACTTCTATCTCTCACCATACTTTTCCCTTTTAGCTTATAGTGCAATATCTTCTCCATGATTGTATTATCATGGCCCTACGATCTCATGATTTTTTTGTTTGAGTTTTGGTCCTTTTCGATGTAAAAGGGAGAACGAGAGATTAAGGTTTGAGGAAAAAAAAGTATCACCATGATATATACTCTAATATATGTGACTTAATAAATGAAAAGTCATGGCTATAGTGATTTTCCATGACTTTAAAAATAAAACGTCATAGAACTGAAGGTTGTTCATGACTTTTTAGGTGAAATCAAATTAGCAATAGGTTTGAATTTGCTAATCCTAAAAGTTTGTAGAGTAGTGGATTAGTGTAAAATTGTGAGGTGCATTTAATAATATACTTCCTCACACAAATAAAAATAACAACAAATACATAGTTTCTTGTGTTGTCTTTCAAGTAATACTGTGTTTAATGCTCATAGCTAGACAATATCAACTTTCCTTTCTTGCCCTTAATTTATACAGTCCATACCAACTTCTCCATGCACCCATTCCCTTTCTTTCTCCTTGTTAATATAATATCCACTTGTAAAGCTTTGTATAAAATTGCTTTAATAGTATTCTTTACATAAAGTATCAATAATGAAGGATCACACTTCTCCTTTATTTGGGCCATGACATCAAGAAATGTGATACATTTTTTTACTTCTTCGACTTCCTTCTCTTCAACAATTATAGCAATAATCAATGATGGAAATTTTGAGGTAGCATTTTCCTCCTTACTAATCATAATATCCATATGCACCAATTGAACTTTCAAGGTAGCATTATCTTCCATATTAATCATAATATCTATACGCACCAATTGAACTTTCAAGGTAGCATTATCTTCCATATTAATCATAATATCTATACGCACCAATTGAACTTTCAAGGTAGCATTTTCCTCTTCACTCATGCTAATGTTGATACTCTATAATGGAATTACCAAGTTTACATTTTCCTCTATAATAAAGTCTTCAAGTGATTAACTAGTTTTTAGATATAATCTATCAAGCCTTCTATTATTAGATTATTTTATATCATTTCTTTATTTCATCTTTGTGATCAACATACTCAAGAAGTCGTCAAATTTCAAAAGTGATTTCTCAAGGAGCCCTTTCTCGTGAGGCTTTTCTCCATACCTCTTATATTCAATATCTCCAATACTGAGCAACCATCTAAAAAAAGTGTATTAAATATTATCATTAGGCATGAAATAAATGTCACCATAGAAGTAAGAATGTGCTCCATCATAGTGAATTATCAATTTATACATTATCCTCTTCGTTATATGGATCCTGAGATATCAGTTCAGTCCTAGAGTTTTGCTCATGTAAGGGTGATAGATGAAAAAAAAACTAAAAATAAAATCAAACTAAAGTAAAAATAGAAGATATGTAATACAAATCTTAGTAAAATAGGATAAGATAATATTATCGAAATAACTAAAAATAGAATTATTTTTTTTAAGGATAGTTATGTAAACTAAGTTGACAAACTAAACTATAAAAAGTAAACCTTGCTAATAGTGTTAAAAACTTGTTATGACTTTGTTACAATACTTAATTTTATAGTTAGGTACATCTTAAAAGCTAGTTAAATAAGAATCTTTCATCTAGATATCAATCTCATAAAAATTGAAGATGTAATATTAGATCAATCAATGATAATTTACAACTACTCTAATAGGCATGATATATATTATTAAATTATAAATCCTTAATTTTAGAGATGATTCATATTTTTATTTGTGTTGGAATTCATAAATAGCATTGTTATGATTATGTTCAATTATAGAATGAAAGCTAGATAATTATAGAATGATATCTTGTCCTATTGCCATATATAGTAGTTATTAACTATTGAACCCTTCCCAATGTTAGTCTACTCATAGTTATCCTCTCAATACTTTGCTACCAAGATAACATATCATCTCTACCTGAAGGTCATTCACAAGTCCTCACATTTAAAATCAACTTATTAATCACCCTTAATGGTTACTGCAAATACATCTTAATTTCTGACTTCTAGTGTCTTTCTCAATGAGATTTGATGTGGTAATAAAAATGGTTATATTTTTGGTTTTGTTAGTATCATAATCACACAATTAATATTTTCTTTTCTTTGTATTTCACTAATGGTAGCCATATGACCAAATATAACTCAAAGGACTATCATCAATATATGAATCACATCCATATGTGCCTTTCACATGATTACCTATTATCATCCCCTATTATGATAGATGCCCTACACACTAATGGTGAAACCTTTAAGAGAATATTCAATTGATTACCCAATATCAATTAAGGGTTAGTTCCTTTATGGCATTGTATAATGAAGTGGCATGTGGGGGTATTCATACTTTTGATTTCATAAGTGTCATACTCACAATGATTAAATATACATCAATTTCAAGTTTTGGTATATGAATTTATCTCATACATCAAAATAGAAAAGGATATCACTTCCTTCTTATCATATGTGTTAGTGTATTTTATGGTTTATATATCACCATCTACTACTCAAATCACACACAAACACACCAATACACACAATCGTATTGAGATTAAAATTTGGTTTTGTGAGAATAATATATGAGACAAGAAGAAATTTGTCTCATACAGATATGAGTACCCAATTTCATCCCTTGCGAGAATTTGGGCTTCAAAACCTAAATCCCTCAAAACTAACTCAATTCCATTTTGATTTGCCCCTAGGAGAGGGTAAAAATATGTACCTATCTTTTAGGATTTATGTTTGTGCCTTATATCATACTTATTGCTTGCGAATCACCTCGATAATAGATTTGTTGAGCTCCTTGATTATCTTTCTCATGTCTTTCATGGAGAATGGTGGTAAAGTATATCAAGCAATGTGTAATTATTATAATTATATGTTTAGATGCTTTAACTCTCAAGTAACTTCCACACTTTTGAGATATCATCAGAAATATGCTAAAAATACATATTATAAACCTGACAAACAATAACCCCTTTCATTCTCTTAAATGTGACAGGGTGAGTGAAATATTTATAATTAGATATTTGATAAAAATATTTGTCATGAAAAACTTGATAGGGTAATTATTATTGATGAATTGTCATTTAATTTTGTAGAAAAAGAATGCTTTAAATGATTTTATAGTGTACTACAATCAAAATTTCAACTAATATCTCAAACAATGATGACCAAATATTATATTGAAATATATGTTAATGGGAGACAAAAGTTGAATGAGATATGTATAACCTCGGTCTCATGAGCATTTCTGATCACTGATTCGTGGGCTTCCTTCCAAAATCATAGTATCTACGACCACTTAATTGATAAAGATTGGAAATTACAAAAAAATCATTAATTTTTATGTAGTTTCAACATTTCACCATAGTGAAGTTATTACTCAAACTATAGAGACATACTTAATAGAATTTGACATCAATAAACTTTGCACATTGATCATAGATAATGCAAATTCTAATAATATGGCAGTCATAAGTTTGATAAGAAAGTTTAATAATAATCATGAATTATCATTAGAATAAAACTTTTTTCATGTGAAGTGTTTCACTCATGTCTTGAATCTTATAGTATACAATAGAATCAATGAGTTTAATTATTTACTTATTTGTCTTTGTGAATATGTGAAATATGTGATAAGTTCTTCATATTTACAAGTTTTCAAGAAATATGTCGGAGAAAAAAATTGTCCAACGAATCCTTGTGTTGGGATGTGCCAACAAGATGGAACTCAACTTACTTAATTTTAAGTGTCACTCTAGCTCATAACTAAAAGTATTTGAAAGGATTGAAAACAAAATATAAATTTCATGCTTGAACATGATGGGTTAATGACTAAAAGAAATTGACTAATGATTGGAAGCTTGCATGATTTCTAAAAATTTTATATATCATCACATTGCATATTTCATGGTCAAAATATTTCATTTCTAATATTTACTTTCACATAATGAATTACATAAAATTATTCTTTTATGATGGTCATAAAGTAAGAATATTTTATTTATGTGATATGGTCATAGCAGTGAGCATAAAATTTGAAATATATTATAACACTAACAAAATGAATGAGATATTGATTGAATTGAAAGTGTTAGATCCGTGTTATAAGTTGAAATATATTAAATTTTATTATTCAATGTTTTATGACACTACCAATGTTGATGAGCTTTTTGAATTGGTACTTCAAACAGTATCATTGAATATTTTTAAAAGTTTAAAGATGTTGATAACAGTAATGTAAATGTGATATTGATTGTTTTTAACAAGAAAATAACATTGACATAGTTTTTTGAAAATTGAGGACACTGTGGTTATTCAATAAGAGCTAAATTGGTACTAAATTTTAATATTCTAGATTGATGGAAAGGAAATGCTTCTTTATATCATGTCATCTCTCTAATGACATGATATTTTATCAATTTTAATTTTAACGATTGCATCGAAGTATTCTTTTAATACTAGAGGTCAAGTGTTTGATTAATTATGTAGTTGTTTAATTCCAAAAATTATAAAATATTTGATTTATACACAATATTAGTTAAGAAGCTCAACGTCTTTAATTGAAATTAAAGATAAGATAGAGTTGCTTGAAGAAATTGAGATAGGCAAATATTTTTTATAGTTTTTGTCCTTAATTTTTTTAACATAAAATATCTAATGTTTTGAACATGTCATATATAAATATTGACTATGTTTTTGTGTGTGTGTGTGTGTGTGTGTGTGCGTGCGTGTGTGTGTGTGTGTAGTATATATGTGTGTGTATTTATATTTTACATGTATTAAATAGTAATTTTGATGACTTACAGCTTTCTCATGTTCTCAAAGGTTTAGTTTTAGAATTTTTGGTAAGCTTTATATATTTAAAAGTTGAAACTTATTTGTTACACTTTTATTTTTATTTTTTTTAATTAATAGCTAGCACTAACATGTCACATATGTTTTTTTTTTGAGTTTGAGGATTAAAGAATCAAGGAAGTAGAAAATTAATAATTGTTAATTTGAAATTGAACAGCTTGATGGAATTGATAGAAATATATTATATAATTTTTTGAGTTATTTTTCTTTATATATTTTTTAAATTCTCTTATATTCTTATCCTTTTTTTTTTCTGTTTAAGGATAAAAGTATTAAGCAATGTATCAAGCATTGAATTAAAGCACGTGACAAACTATTTTTGATAAATTACTTTTGTTTATTTGTTATGTTTATTGGCTTTGTGTTGCAATTGTACTTAGATTATATTGTCAGACATTTTTTGTTTTAACTCATTATTTTTATTTCTTGTTGTTTTTTTTTATTTAAATGGGCTTGTTGTTTGTTAGTTTTATTTTTATTTCTTGATGGAATTGATACAAATATGGTATATAATTTTTTGAGCCCCTTGTTTTCTTTGTATGTTTTTGAATTCCCTTAAATTCTTATCTTTTTTTTTGTTTAAGGATAAAAGTATCGAGCAATGTAGCAAGCATAGAGTTAAAGCAAGTGATAGCTTATTTTTGATAGTTTAGTTTTATTTATTTGTTATTTTTTTGGCATTGTGTTGTAATTGAAATTATACTTGGGCTATACTATTAGACATGTTTTGTTTTAACTTTTAAATTTTATTTAATGTTCTTTTTTATATTCTAATGAGTTTGTTATTTTTTAGTTTTATTATTATTACTTAGTAATGAAATTTAATTGAAATTTTAAATTATGTTTGTGGAGTTTTATTGAATTTGTAGTCTATAAGTAAAATATCAAAATTAAATGAATTTTTATTAAAATTTTAATTTTGCAATGCTACATATGATACAACCCGACTCAACTCGACACGACCTGGTTCAACTCGACGCAACCCGATTCAACTCGACACAACCCAGTTCAACTCGACGCAACCCGGTTCAACTCGACACAACCCAGTTCAACTCGACGCAACCCGGTTCAACTCGACACAACCCAGTTCAACTCGACACAACCCGGTTCAACTCAACCCAACCTAAACCAATGCAAATTCAACCCAAGAGAAACTATAGTTCATAATTTAAAATCGGGCTAGGTTTATGTTAGTAGACTCGGGTTAAAGCTCAAGTTGGATTGGGTCTTGGGTTGTGTGTTTTTAATTCGATTTGGGTTTGGGTTGGCCCTCAATCAGACCGAACCCATTTAAGCTGTAGCCCTAACTATAATTTGTCATCATAGGGCAACAAATTTATATTTTTTTTTCTAACAAGTAGATCCTACCTAGTTAATAGGAAAAAATATGCGAACATACTCAATTGTGAAAAAAATCAAAATTGTAAACCAAAATTGTAGGACTTTAGATTTAGCTCACCAAACTCAAAATTAATTAATATTTGGTATACTAAAAACTTTACTCCACACAATGCTACTATAAACTTTAAATCATCATGAAACATTATTAAAAAAACTAAAAATAAAAGATAGAAAACATAATAATTTAAATCTATGTGCTTCTATGTTGACACAACATATATAACACACACACAAAACCTATAAATTTTTTTTAAATACTTTATGATGTATAATATGTGTGTGTGTGTGTGTGTGTGTATTATGTGTGTATAAACATTGTATATATAGAATGCATGTGTATATAGATATAATATGTATACATATATATAGCATCTATATTGTGTATCTATACATAGTATGTATGTGTATTGTATAGCATATATCATGTATGTATACCATACACAATATATATACCATGTATACAGATTGTGTATCAACATAAATAGTACACATATACACATGCACAATTTTTTTTTATATACACACATACAATATGTATACTATGCACTATATATATATATATAATGTCTATATTTACACAATATATATGCTATGTTTACATAGACATATATATAGACACAATTTATATAATATAAACATAATATGTGTGTGCGTGTGTGTATACTTGGTATACACATAGATATAGTATATATTATAAGTATATATAGACAAATTTATATACTTTATATATATACCATGTATATATTATACAATATATATATTATGTATATACACATTATGTGTATGTGTACATATACATACTATGCATGTATTGACATAGTATATGTTTAGTATACTAAATACCAAATAATAATAACTATTTAGTATGATTTTAATGATATATTTTGCCTGATGAGAGGTTTATTTATAATAATTTTATAAAAATAGTTGTGGAGAATTTTAACAAAGAGTGGTGAAATCAAGAGTTTTAGTGTGAAATATGGAACTTGATGAATTGGCGACTGGAAGAATAGCAAGAATTCACGCAAGTCATAGCATTTGACATGCTATGACTTCATTATACTTTTGAGTGCTTATAAATAAGTTTTGGCATCTATTCTTGGCCGAAAATCTACATAGATAGTCATGACAATCTTCTTATGTAACGACTCTGCCAAATTATTAACACAACCATCTCACTATACAAAACATTTTTTTAGCTGTGAATATTTCTTGGTGTTATAGTTGAACTAGCTTGAAATAAATTCAAAGCTATAATGTTAATTTCACATCTTAACAACCAAATATTCCAATGATCACAAAAGTCATGGCAACCTCTAGTTGTCATAACTTTTTTTTTACCAAACAACAAAATACTCAAGCCAATGCTGTGATGTTGATATGACATCATGACTTTTGACTATCATATATTACAAAGAATCAAACTCAAGTTGCAGCCAACACAAATGCTACAACTTTTGAATCTAAAGAGAAACAAAAGTCATGGCCATTGTTGTGAATATGTTATGGAATATGAAAAATCACCTAATATGTTAGTTAGACAATTTTTTAAAAGTTCATCAATGAGAGTATCTCGTCAATAAAGATTCATAAATACACAAGTCATACATGTAGTGAAGAGAAATTTTGTCTAGATATTGATCACACATGAATTATATTAGTAGTTTAGTTATTCAATAGTAAAATAACTCAATTCTAGCAAAATAAATATTTGGATTGTGTAAACAATCTATGATCTATGGGCTTATCCATTTAATCCAAGTGATGTTTATTCAAATTAGTTCGAATTTTATTATGTTTGGACATGTAATGAATGTTGGTAGTTGTGCAATAATTTCTTGCCCTAATGACACATAAGGTGGTTATCACCATTGTACCCATCCCAATTGTGGTCCCTCATAGATGTCCTCTCAGTAAGTCACTATTGAGACAGTAAATCATCTTTGATTAAGATTTATTCACAATCATATACCTTTTAGGCAACTTTATTAATAATAATTGATAGTTATTTAACAGATCCTCTCAATAAGTCAATATCAGAAAGACCAAGAATTGATATGGTTTGTAAGTGTTTATACTTTCGGCATTGTAAGCACCATATTTGTACAATTGAGGTATGCTTCTCTTGAGTTTCACCAGTGGGAACCATGCAAGCTAAAGCTACTCATAAAAGTTGTCACCACCTTATGAATCATAACAAACTCATGCTTATCCCAAAGATTATATTTCATTATCCTTCTTAGTAATGATGTAACTCTTATACTAAAGAAAAATCTCTTATGAGAATATTCTATATAAAATTCATCTCAATTGAGAACCAATTCTTCTATGACATATATAATGAATTAGTATGTAAAAATATTCACGCTTTTGATTTCATAAGTATAATACTTACAATGATTAACATACCCAAATTTAAAGTTTTAATGCATATATTTATCTCATGCATCATAATAAAAAAGATTGTTACTTGCTTCCTACTATATGCATAAGTGAGCCTCATTTTTTTTGATAAGTAACAAAAAGCAATATAAAAAAAATATGTTCAATCTAAAGAAGCTTCAAACTATTATATTCATTATAGAATATAATATAAATTTATGTTTTGATTTTCTAGAGTATAGTATATGGGTCTTGCAACTTCTCTTCATGCATTTGAATGCAACATGTATGGATTCCATTTGTTCCAAAATTCTAATCTAGCTCTTAAGTTTTGCTCTAAGCTAGAGATTCCGTTCTTGGGCAGAATTCACAATTCTTATTCTTTGAGTTGCATATAACTGGTCCTTAGTTCTTATCTTCCCATGCTTAGAAATCCATAATAGTGCAACATGCTTGGGGATGTAATTTGGGAACCATATATTTGTAGTCCAAGCTTTCCTCTTATTTATGTTAATTCCCATTAAATAATTATGAGCTTTCGGTACAATTCCTCCTTCCTCATCCCATTGAGTGAGTAGTTCTTTAGCTTTTTCTAAGCAGTCAGTTTTCTCAACCAAGATATCCCTGATTAAGATTAAATATTTCTAGAAAGGAGGATCCTTCTTAGATATCTAAAAATTTCAAATATTTTAAGAGTTTAAGTAAAAATTGTGAACTCATTTTATCCAAAGCGAGTCTTCATTCTTATTAATTCTTCATAATGTTTTAATATAAAATATTTTATTCCAAATAGATAGAAAAAGGATACCAAACCCACCATGAGAGGTGGGCATGCATACTTTCTCTCATGCAGCTATCGGTATACTTTTACCTTCCTCATCCCATTGAGTGAGTTGTTCTTCAACTTTTTCTATGCTACTAGCTTTCTGAACCAAGTTGTCCCTAATTAAGATTAAAGATTTCTAGAAAGGAGGATCCTCCTTGGATATCTAAAAATTTTAAATATTTTGAGAGTATAAGTAAAAATGGTGAACCTAAATATCCAAAGTGAGTCCTTATTCTTATTAATTCTCCATAATGTTTTGTTCCAAATAGATAGAAAAAGGATACCAACCATACAATGGGATATGGGTATGCATACTTTCTCCCATGCAGCTTTTGGTCTAAATCTCTCTATTTTAGGACCACCATATATAAATCTTTTGTATTCACTCTCAATTATATTTATTATTGATGAAAGCAAAAGAAATACTGAAAATCGGTATCCTTCAATGCCTTGTATAATAGTGCATAAAAGTTCTAGACTTCCCGCAAGTAAGAGACTTTTGATAGCCCATTGGTGGATAGCTGCATTTATTTTTTCCAATATAATAGAAATTTGGGTGGTGATCAATCGACTTGAAAATAGAGGGACATCGAGAAAAACAAATGGTAGAGAGCCATCTGCAAATCTATAGTTCTTTAGAATTTTTTCTTTTTTTCTTAGCACCCACTCCTATTAAAAAATATTCGATTTAGAGGAGTCTATATTTATACTAGAAATTTTAGAGAAGTTCCCTAGTATTTCCAAAATAATATTTATGGAAGAGAGATCACCTCTAGAAAATATTATAAGATCATCCGCATATATAAGATGATAGATTTTAAAAGAAACACACCCAAGGAAAGTAAACTATCCATAATTTGAAGCTCTAGACAAATACTTGGGCAAGTATTATATGCATAGAGCAAAGAAATAAGGGGATAAAGGATCTCCTTGCCTCAACCCCCTTTTTCTATTGAAAAACTCATGAAATTATCCATTAATAGCTAATGAGAAAGAAGCTTTGGAAACACATTCAAAGATTATTCCAATAAATCATTTTGAGAAATTGAACGCCATTAAGACTTCCTTCAAAAAAATCTAGTAAATTATATTGAAGGATTTTTTTATGGTCTATCTATAAGAAACATCTCGAGAATATCTTCTTCCTAGCATATCTTCTTATTAAGGCTTTGTGATATGAGAAAATTATCAAATATCAGCCAGCCTTTCACATTAGCATCTTGGGCTGAATTTATTACTCCTCCCAACATCACTTTCAACCTTGTAGTAATAAGCTTGTATATCACATTGCAACAAGATAATGATTTATAGCCATTCACCAAGGAAGCATCAGAAGACTTAGGTACTAAAGCTATATATGCATGATTAATCGGTTTTAAGATTCTTCTAGAGTGAAAGAAGCTAGATATAACATTCATGGTATCTGATCTTATGTGACCCCAAGACTTTTCGAAAAATTTCACTATGTAACCATCTAGTCCAAAAGATTTCGAGCTACCCATGCTAAACAAGGTACTTTTAATCTTCCAATGTGAAGATTAATGATAATTTATTATGCTCTTCATGTGGTAGAATCTTCCCCCTATTATGATATCATCACAGTTATTAACTCTATTTTTTGATGTCCCTAATAGATCCTTGTAATATTCAACAAATACTTCTAAAATCTTCTCTTATGAGGTTGTAAAATTCTCATTTTTTTTTATAACCATTACAATTTTACTCCTTTGTAGCTTGGCATTTGTCAATACATGAAAGAACTTCATGCATCTACCAGCTTGCTTTAGATATCTTATCTTTTTTTTTGTCTAAGGAAAGAAAGTTCAAACTTTTCCAATTCCTCATTTGTATCATTTGGGCAGCCTTTCTTCATTGAGAGAATGGGTGAGAGACTAAAATATTTTGTTCTGAAGGGAGAGAAGGGTATTTCTCACAAGACATACCCTTGCACTAATATGACTAAAATACTTCTCTTTTAACTTCTTAAGTAGCTCTTTTAGTAACTTTAATTTCTTGACTAGCTGAAACATGATAAAGCCTTAGATGTTTTCTTTCCATACATTAAGTAATGTTTGAGTGAACTCTTTATGTGTGAGAGCCACATATTCAAAATTTGAAAGGAACTTTCTTTCAAAAGTATTTATTTCCATAGTCATAAGCATCATGCAATGGTCAGAGAAAATCCATAGAGGAAAGAATTGATCATGACTATAATCACACATATTAGCTCATCCCTGGTATATCATTGCTTTGTCCAGTTTACTTGATGTTCTCTCATTTGTCCAAGTAAAATAACTGCCCAAAGACTATAAATCTTCCAAGCTTAAAGTCAAGCAACAAACAATAAAATCTTGACACTCATAATTAGCTATCACTCTACCCCTAATCTTATCTAGTCCAGAGAGCAGAGAGTTGAAATCCCTAATGACTATCCTTAGAGAAACTTCAGATAACCCTTCCACTTTAAAACTCTCCCATATATGTCTATTATTGACAATAGAGTGGAGACCATATACGAAGGATAGTCTAACGCTAATTCTCTTCACCCTATCATGAATTCGTAGATATACATATTGCAATGTTGAAGATAACATATATATGTCAGTCATCTAATTATCTCATAACACCATAATTTTGGCATTTTGATAGCACAAAAATTGTCAAGAGAGGCGAATCTCTTAAAATTTGATTTCATTAGATACAATAACTTCTCTAAATTGAGTTTAGCCTCAATGTTGGTGAATATATCAATTTTGTAGGCGTTGAATATCCTTAAAACCTCATTGTGTTTAAAAGAGCAATTAAAACTCCTTACATTCCAATTGGTGATCTTCATAAAATTTTTAATTCATTCCCATTCCAAGATATTTCATGTGCTGCTTCATGATTATTGGCAATTATTATCTTATATGCAAGGCACTCTATATTGCCATTTTAGAACATTCCAATATGTGTTGGCTAGTACATGGGTATTTAGCCTCTTGCACTGGCATAGAGGAAGACCGACACATTTTATTTTGATTCATATATATCTTACAGCATATATCTTGGCATACATCAAACATACAAACCCAGTAGAATCCCCATGGAGCTATCACATGCAGTATTAGAATATACTTCAACCATGCTAGATCTAGACTCCACCCCATGTACATACATAGATTAGCATAGAAACCCAACTTCTTCAACAGATGTCCACCCCCCTTACAAAAATTCAGCCTCTTCACATGTGATTCCATCATAATATTTTGGCACTTACCTCCAGTTACAATAATCTCAATGCAAACATATTGACATACAAATACATTTGCCTTCTCATATACACATTTAGAACAAATACAAGACCTTAGACCATGCAAATTGAGCATGAGAAGCTCTACATAGGGGTGCCACAAACATTCATACCATTTAGATAGAAAAATTCTTTTTTTTATTGGATGTGTTTCCACAAGAAAATTCAGCCATATTAAGCCTAATATATTAATTATGCATCCATGTCTCTTATGTGTGTAATGCTTAGTGTAAGAGCATTTTGAATCACTATGAGGGTTTAGAGAACCCCCTTCGATTTATGTATTTTACTACTTCCATAGCACATATAATAGCTTACCATAGTCAAAAAGGATATGCACACATGTTTCTCTCTCACATAACTCCAACCCACATATACCCTTATAGGCTCAACCTCTACTTGATATACAATCAACCCCAATCTAGCTCTGACCTCTGATACATCTACCCTTGTATAATTAGCACCTATCTCTAGCCCTTTGTACAAATAACTATGATACATATACCCCGATACAACAACCCTCTGTGCATATCTCTTCCTTACATCCTTAAATAAATGAGAAAAAAATTCCCAACATGCATTCATGCAAATCATTACATTTAAACAATATAGTATGTTTAGGATACAAGAAGCCGGTGGTTTGCCTCAATCCTTCGTTAGGTGTCCATGAATACTTCATGGACAACACATATGTCCATGAAAAAAATTCATGCAGTACATTCCATACCATAACCATACCTTGAGGTGTCCCGATCTCACCCCAAAAAACCCTTAGATAGTACGAGGGGGATCTCTAATAACGAGACTCCACCATCCAACCACCAAAGCTCCAAATGAGGTTCCACCAAAAGAAAACCAAAAAACTAAACAACACCTCAAGTTTTAAGGAACTAATATCATTTATAGGCCTTTTAGATTAGACCATATGGGGTAGTATCCCTTTTGATATTATCCTTCAATCTACCTTTGTTTCTGAGGTTTAGAGAGGGGCCATCTTTTTAGGGCATCGAATCTTTTTTCTTTTTCTTTGGTTTCCCCAAGATGACATTATCTTTTTCCTTATCTCTTTGTCGTCCATTACTTTCTCAATCCATTTTCAAGGGGATATGAGGACTTTCATCTCATGAATCTTCTCCTTCTTTACACCATGCTTGCATTTAACCCTCTTACAATAGGGAGCCATTATATTCCTCTTCATCTTGTTGCTGAATTCTAATTGAGGTAATGGGGATGATAGGAGATAGACTTTCACCTTCTTCT
This sequence comes from Sapria himalayana, assembly GCA_029783825.1. Classification (NCBI taxonomy): domain Eukaryota; kingdom Viridiplantae; phylum Streptophyta; class Magnoliopsida; order Malpighiales; family Rafflesiaceae; genus Sapria; species Sapria himalayana. The sequence continues at coordinate 1,064,334 of JAREIK010002286.1, read as the reverse complement.
TGTTTGTTCTTCACCTAGGAACTGCTCAAATAGTGTCCAAAAATAGAATAAAAATTGCAATAAAGAGGCAATTTCTCATATATCATCGGTTGGTTGATTTGGAGCCATCCGAGAAGTTTATGATGATCTCTCTTGGAAATTCCTCATTTAGATTTATTTCAGCTAGCACTCTTGCATATGTTATTTGTGAAATACTTGAGGTTAGTTTATCCATACATAGAGGATGGCCAATTTACCTTGTCACTTTGCTTAGCCCAATAGGATTCCATAGATGAATGGTGAGGTTTGGGAGTTTCACCCATATTGATATTTTGGCCATCTCTTTTATCTCATAATGGAAATCCATCAGAAGTGGTTTAACATACAAAGATCTACCAAAACATTAAATACGGTCCAACTTTCAAAACTTCATTCATTTCTTTTGTATTTTGAAACTTTAAAAAGATCTACCAGCTTGGGAGTTGTATGGTTTGAGCATTGGCTTTCCATTACTCTTTCATAAATTTTGAGTAATGATTATTTGGGGCTCTTTGTTATAAAATATTCCATGAGGCAATTTTTCTAGTGTTCAATCTTATGAAGAAAATTTTTATTTTTGAAATATGTATTGCCAGGGACCTTGTTTTTCCCATATATTTTGGGATGCTCGGTGGTTGGTCAGTTAGCATGCCTTCAACATTTCTATTTTTAATCATGTTGGGTCTAGTATTTCTATGCATTCCAGAGATTGAAATCATCTTTCTCAGATTTTTTATCTTATTACAATTATTATCAGAGATACCATCTGAGTTAAAAATATAGTGAGATTCCAAAACCACCATTTCATTATTAATTGAATGAGTTTTATTACCCATTTCATCAACAAAATACATAATAGACTCTATATCATTATATTTTATTATAGAATATATAGATTTTGACCTCTTGCCCTTGAGACCTATAGTATGCATATTAGACTTTGAATCATGATAGTTTTCTTCTATATCATCATATAAATTTACATTATTGAGCATCCAATTACTAGTTCGATCATTAATAGCATATAATTCTTCATTTGTGAATTTGTTTTTGGGTAAAGACTCATTCAGGTCAAGAGAAATTTTTTCATAGAGAGTTTTTTGAGTGTTATCATCACCAATAATGAACTTGATAGCTTCAAAATTGCTTTTCGAGCAAACTAAAAGCATCCTTATGTGATTTTGCTTTGGAAATTCATCACCTTGCTTCAATAATTTTATAACAGGCACTTAGCTTTTAGGATGGCTTTCGGGATGGCTTTTGGTAGAACTTAGGTTTTCATGGGATTTGATGTATCTAAATACCTCGGGAAATCCTATGGTATCCATTTTAAGTTGTTTCTTGGAGCTTAAAATTAGTTATAATTCTAGATACTATCTCCACCATGATTTTCCATAGCTTAATAAGTCTGAATTTTCCAAGAAAAATCAGGGATTTGAGAGGAATTTGGGTGGATTTCAGGAAGGAGAGAGGGAGGAGAAAATAAAGCATTATTATGTGGTAAAAAGAAGAAATAAGACCATGTTGCATAAGTGAGCCTCATGGTTTACCTATCATCATTCACTACAATATTCTTGCATAAACTTACTAATAATTAAAATCTTAGTTTAAATTCTATTTACTTACTCATCCATCAATATTCATAACACACTAAAATCAAATACATTCATAAATGTAAAACCCAATGTCACATCACGTAAAATAAATTACACAAATCTTAGACACATGCTATTTTGATAAAAATTTTAGGATCTCCTTAGAGAGGGAATTCTTGCATCCATTACTTTCTTGTTGAGCCCCTATGGAGCACAAAATTTTTTTCTAGGGTTTAATAGCTTCACTATGGCTTTGCTTGTTACATGAAGGACAAAATAGAAAAATGAAAGATTTTGGAATTTCACTTTCTTTCACTTTTATACTCAAGTAATTCTACATTACTATAAGTAGGAAGTCATGGCTTTCAAAAGAAAGTCATAACTTTAACCTTAATTTATTAAGCTTGAGGTCGTGACTCTAGACTACATCCCAATTTTTATATATAACAAAGTCATGACACTAGGCAACGACCATGACTTTGGCCTAATATCTCTATGACACAAAGTCATAGTGATATGAAAAAGATAATACTGAGAAGGGCTTTCATTTGTATCATGTAACAATGACACTGGGAAATGGATATGATACAAAAAATTGTCTTTCATCTATCTAAGTGTTTGTGGTGTTGTTAGTGGCAGCGATACTAGCTTTCACTTTTATCATATATCTTGTCATAGTGGTGCTACATAGATGTCACTACACTAGTAATTAGCACATAGATAAAAGTTATGGCTTTATCTTTCTCTAAGGACAAGTTGACAAGAATCATGCCCTCGAGAAATTATTAAACTCGAGTAATGTTCTTTATAATTTTGTGTCCTAAAAGTCATTGCATTAAATAATTTACAATGACTTTGATGTAAATAGTTTTCCTTTGTAATTTTATATAGCTCAAAAGTCATGATTATGCTTTGAAACTATTCAGTCATATTAATGATAAAGTCATGGTGCTAAGATATCCTATCATTACCTTCTAGTACAAAATGAGAAGAAGATAAAATATTTGTGGCAGTCAATTCATATATATCATGATGAGGGGATGCCAAAGTTTTCTCTGTACATGTAGGAGAATGTAGAGAGACATTTGTAGTGTTGTCATCACTGAATACATGTAGATTTTCTCCTCCACGAACTATTAGTTAACTTTCTATATTTCTACCCACATATTGAGATCCTCGGCCACTTGAATGATTATCTCTCACAATTAAATTACGTTATATAAATATCAAAATATATAGATGCAATAAAAACATGCTATGAAAATATCATAATAATAAAACATAATGATAAGCACATTTACATTCAAAAAAGCAAATAAAAAATTTTTACTTAACAACCAAATTATAATGATTATAAAATAAGCATGATAACATAACAAGGGAATTAATATATTTTTAGTCATCATTGGAAATTTCTAATAAATTATCTCTATCTACATATTCATCATCATCCATTTCAACAATTAATTTTTTCTCATTATCTTCTTCAACATAGTCATCATCAATGTCTAAATAGTTTCCATCTTCACCAAGCAATGTTTGAAGTCCATCATCTACCCCATGAATAATTGAATGAAGTTCCACATTATTCTCTTGAAATATTGATAAACATGATGGAGTGATAATAACATCTTTTAATTTCTATAGTTGATCTAGGTTTTATTTTACATATTGCCCACTAGTGATATAATTTTTTTTTATGGTTGGATAAGTGGTATAACATACTTATTTAGCTTTTACCACATAAATAAATGGCTCATACTTACAATAAAATTTTTTATGGTACACATTAATTAGGTTGCATTGATGATAAATTCTAATACCCATATTTGGGATAAGATCAAACCATTCATACTTAAACAGAATTGTCCTCTTAATTGGTAAAGTAGAATACTCCACGTGTAGAATTTCAATTAATCAATCATGAAAATCAATTGTAGATACAGTATTGTTAGACCCCTTGATGTAAACACCACTATTCATTACAATTCTATTTGAACCATATTTTAAAGTATCAAATTTGTATCTATTTACATAATGTATAGGATATGTCTATAAACTTTGTAATAGTCCTTTTGCCAGATATTTCATCTATCTATTACATATATTTGATGACAAAAATTATACCTACCAAATGATAACGTATAAATTCATACTTACATAATATTGCACATAACTATTTAAAACTAAGAATGATAAGTCATATACTGACAATTTTTTCAAACTAATTTACAAAATCTTTTTCAAGTTTTGCACCAATTGAAGCATCATCAATATATGATTCTCTGTCTTAATTCCTTAGCATAAATTCTTCAAAAACAAAATTAAAAATATTTTGAATTATTCAAAAGTTATATCACATACAATGACAAAGAAATGAGAATACAAAATTATTATAAATCTTACTCAATATAAGGTGTAACTTCCTCGTAGTTCAACACAATTTATGTGTGCATAGCATGATACTCTTAGTCATCCAAAAATATATCTTGATATTGCTCTACCATACGATTGACCCGCTTGTCTAAATATAGAAAGCATATCATTTTTTTGATCCATCCCCATGCCATATACATTATTTGGTGACAATTAATTATATTAGTTATATAGTTGTGGTCGAAAGTAGTGTGCACAAAATACCCAAGCTACTTCAACATTATAAGATATCTAAAATAGATATATATTAGAAAAAAAATATTCATCAAATATATTTAAAATTTTAGATAAACAAATAAAAAATATATAACTTCTCATATGAATACATCCATCTGTATTACATAGGGCCTACTATCATAGATTCATAAGGCAAGTGGACCATAAGATATTCTATTGAGTTGAAGAAGATAGGAGGAAAAATATGCTCAAGTCTATAATAAATAATGTGGAAGTCATTGTGTAATTACTCAATTTCTTTCTTTCTTTCTTGTGATATTACAAGTGAGATTCTAAAAATAATGTTTATTTCTGGCAATGCTTGCCAAACATTTTGTGGAAGTATTTCATGGAATGTTATGGGTATTAGGCTCTGAATGATCACATGATAGTCATGACTTTTAATCCCAAATAACTTATGCTTCTTTATATCAACACATCTTCTCATGTTAGATGCATATCCATTAGGAAACTTGAGCTCCACCAGCCATTTGCACAAAACTTTCTTGCATCTTTGTCGAGACTATAATAAGTCTTAACGAATTTATTTTTTGATTTGTCCATACATAACTCTAGACATGAACATAACTCATTTAAATCCTCTCTTAATTTTACTTTATCTTTTGTTTTTCCTTCAACATTCATGATAGTATTAAAAATATTATCAAAAAAAATTTTCTCGATGTGCATCACATCTAAGCTGTGCTTATTTATGTTGATTTTCTAATATGGAAAATCCTAAAAGATAATTCTTTTCTTCCAATCATAAAGATAATTTTTTGAAATTTGTGCATTAATGTAATCTGCATCAACATCCGTAATATTTTTGAATACATATCTTTCAATTACATCTAATACTTTGTCACCTAATCAAAAAGGTGGTGTACTTTTTATGATTTTATGATCTTTCCTAAATATGTCGATATTCATCTGAAATGGATATTCTACTTATAAGAACTCATGGTGGTTATCAAACAAATAAGTCTTTTCTTCTTTGCTCATATAAGATACATCTAAGTCCTCCATGCAATAAGGACTAGATAATTTATCTGAAATACTTCATCCTAAAAACATTGAATATGTAGGAAAGTCACATATTGTATTTCTATATATATTATATGTTCGACATCATCTTTCCACAAAATTTTGAGCTCCGCTATGAGTGGTTGCATGAAAACATCCAATTTATCTTTTGTATTTCTTGGATCGGGCATGATAATACAAATAAAATATATACTCATCTTTCATGCACATCCATGGTGATAAATATAAGGTGTAATAATAATCGACCATGAAGAGTATTGTTGCATTGTTTATCCAAATGGCTAAAATCAATCTGCAGAAATAACCGGCCATGCACATCCTAGTTTTTTATGAGGAATATTTGTTTTATACCTTTTACATGCTAAATATTTTTATACCGAAGAAAATTACAAAAATTATATTCAATTACTTCATTGTCTATGCCCCTAATATATCATGCAGCCATTAATGTAGCAAAATATTTTTTCCACTGTCAAACCCAAACCTCGCATTACCTTCTTTGTGCTATAAAAACTATCGGTCATGACATTATATTTTATTAATAATTTAGATAACAATTGATATCTTTTATTATAATATATTTTCTAAAAAATAATATTTTGCCTTTAACTTTAGGAGTCTGGCCACCGCATATAACTTTGAGTGATAATATGGATTACTTGGTCAAACCACTACTTTTTAAAGCATTTAGCATTTCATAAAATTGTTTTGTTGATGATATTATGATATCATTAGCAATATCCGGAGTTAATGAAGGACCAATAATATTCTTCAACATTATTTCATATGCATCATTAGGACTGACATATTCTATTGTAATATTTGAATCAACACTTCTATATATATATAATACTTAGTTGTGACACAACTAGCACTTCATAATTATATCAAACATAATAGTCTCTAACAAATTCATTTTTTGCATGATATCACACTTTGTTCACATCTTGGAAACTCTAATTTTGATATTTACGGTCATTATATGGGCAACTTATTTTCATGTTATCCATGAATTTAGGATGTTTTTCTACAAATCCAATAAACTCCTCAATCCCCTATACTCTACAAAATCATTAGTCAAAAACTCATCTTTCAGTCTTATATTCATAATTCATCCATTGATGATCATGTTGTTTAATATTTTCTATTCCTATAACACATAATACAAACATTTTATGAATTATAAAAATGTAGATAGAAAATTTTTTGTAATAAAGACGTAGTAATATTTTTACGACATTACATATATCAAATAAAAATTTTATAGTTACATCATAATTAGATAATTTTGGATTAAAATTATAAAAGGCAGGTTGCTTCAATGTCTTAGATATTTTTCAAAAGGCATGAGTTATAATTTTTTCATTTACATTAAACTAAATATTTGATATTTACCTTTATTTGATGAAATTGTTTTAATAAAGAAAAAAAAAATTGCAATATTATAATTCTTGATTTCTAAATTAATAATTAGTACTGATTAATTAGACAAACATATTTTTTATAATAGAAATAAAAAAAAAATTCTCAATGTCAATGTATTTAAATTTATCAATGAAAAAATAACAAAAATAAATTAACTATTAACGGATAATATTAAAAAATTAATAAAAATACTTACTAATCTATATGAAGCTTGTAGTATAAATAGTTATATACCATATGTGACATATAATATGATTTTTTTAATATTAAATAAAGGGTGGTGTTATTTATTTTATTGCACCTTTAGTGAAATGTAGATCAAACAACTATATAAAATTTGAAATGAGTTTATGATTTTTTTTAGTTTTATAATTATTCATTATGTTTCATCATTCCAATTGCATACCCTCACATTTTTTTATGATTCTCATTGTTATTACAAATAAACTTTAAGTTTTTGTGATAATATTTAAAAATTATTCATTGTTAAAGTTGCATCGTCAGTATAAGTTATTCTTATAAAAATTATTATATTTAATCTAATCATATTAAGCAAACAAAGTTCAAATTAATTAAAATGATCAAAACTATAGGTAATTACTAAAATGCACAAAAAAATTCATACCTCAATTAGGTAACACAAAAAATTAACAAATCTAAGTATATGAAAAAAATGTAAAATAAATAATTTATCAATTAGAAGTATAATCTTCAACAAAACAATAAAAGAGAACCCAATAAGAATATTAAAAATTAAAACAAACTATATGTAATATCAAAATGCATAATTTAGATATTTTCGAATGCAATACAAACGGGATAAAATGAAAATTATAATTTCATATCTCAATTAAGGTTGAATTGCGCATCGATCAATATATAAATGAAAGGAAATCCACAAACAATTTGGACAAACTTGAAATCTAAATGAAAAACTTTCAAACCCTAACTTTGTTCAAAGTTTCAAAGTGTTCTTCGATAAATTAATTATGATTATTTAGCGACGAATAAGTATGTCTTTCTTATTCAGTGATAGTAATAATTTCTATCACTAAATGTATAAATAGATAAATATTTCATTTCTAAAAATACATTGATACATAAATTTCCATCGCAAAATATCATGCAAGCATATCCACACCCCACTTCATGTCATTATTAGCGACAAAATTAAAATACATATAACAATCCATTGCTAAATATCAATATTTTTTTTTCTATTTCTAATTATTTCATATTTTGTCATTTTTGTTTCTAATCCATTTTAATTCTGTTCCTACTATTAAAAACAAGATTAGGTGTTTCTAATTTTCATTTCTATCTGCTTCTTTTTTTGTAGTGAATGTATGTGAATCTATATAGATAAATTTTCAAAATGTAAATTACAATCTGCATTGCAATACATTACATATTCACATATCCTATAAAATAAATATATATATATATATATATATGCATTATACTCATATACAATAGTATATAACTAATTGATTGTGTATATATATAATTATAAATTATAAATATATAATAGATATGCACAATATAGTGTAGACTTCAATTAATATATGCACACACTACACATGCACTAGCACTGCAAATGTTGTATTATATATAACATAATAATAATGCATTATGCATTATTTTAATTTTTGATTGAGTTCATGTGTACAATATCAACATATATGATATATACATATATGTTAACATAATTATTTTGTGATTGAGGAATTGGACAATATATACATATAGTATTAATACATATAATTTTTCATAAAATGTTCTTTAAAAATAATATTTTTTACTAGTAATGGGGTTTTTTATTATTTTATTATAAATCAACAATAATTTTCTTTAAACTATAAACCATATTTTTATAATTTTAATTAATATTTGAATTATATATATATATATGTGTGTGTGTGTGTGTGTGTGAATTTGAAGAAAGGCCCGTGTACCATAAGGTACCCTCATCTTGAATTTGAAAGTGATATTTCATGATTGTTGATATAAAAATAAAATCATATCTTTTATATTGTTTAGTAATGAGTGTACAACTATAAAGTTCATAATTTTTATTAAGCAAGATGATATAATTTATTTTTATATCTAAAATTTAATAATAAAGAACATCAATTTCTTTTATATAATAATTTTAAAATATATATTATATCTCTAATTTCAATTTTATGATTATTTAATTATATTTTCACACGTTTGATTAATTTTAACATTTTTGATATTTTATGTGTTGTAAAATAAAACCCACAATAAATTGAAAATAGAAAATTAAATATTAAGGCAATAAATACACAATAAACAAAATATAAGTAAAAGAGAATTGAGATTTTAGGGATGATTCTCAAAGGAGTGAGAATCTCCTTTTATATAAAACAAATCTAGAAACCCCAAAGGGATTTTTGAAGGGCTAGGCGAGTTTCACTTAACTATTATGTAACATTATTCCACTTCAAAATCACATTTCTCACTTGTCAATGCTTGCTTCCATTCTTGCTAAGCCACATGAAGTTCTACATCATTCAAACATGCTAGTGTTGATTGGTTTGGTCAAAATATCTACTATGGTTTTATCGGTGTGAATCTTTGGCATATCCACTATTCATTCTTTAACTTTATCTCATATAAAATGATATTATACCATGATGTATTTTGTCTTTGAGTAAAATACTAGATTTCTTACTAAGTGTAAAGTAATCCAACTATCACAAAATAAAGTAACTTTATTTTGTTTGCGTTCAAGCTCCTCCAATAGCATATGCAACTAGATTACCTCTTTATTGGCTTATGTAGCTGTAACATATTCTACTTCTATTATAAAAGTAGATACAATAGACTATAACTTTGAAACCCGACTTATAGCTCCTCCAGCAAGAGTAAAAATATAGCTAGTGGTAGATTTGCTTTTATTAATATTTATAGCACAGTCCACATCAACATAGCCTTTGACAATAAGTTCTAAATATCTATAACATAATGCAACACTTGAGGTTCCTTTCAAATATTTGAGAATCCTTTTCGCAGTATTCTAATGTTCTATGCCAAGATTTCCCATGAATTGACTAATCACTCCAACTACTTGTGTAATGTCTAGTCTTGTACAAACCATTGTAAACATTAAAATTATGCATACAATACTAGAGATATCTTACTCCTCTCTTCTTTAGAGGTATGAACGTACTTGAGAATAATTTGAAATTAACAGGAAAATGAGTAGAAACTGACTTACTACCTTGCACGTTGAAGTGTTACAAGATTTTGTTAAAATAATTTCATTGAGAAAGTCAAATCTTTACGTTGTTTCTGTCTTGGTAAATCTACATCTCTAGAATTTATTTGCTAGTCCCAAGTCCTTCATATCAAACTCTCTAGCCAACTGTGCCTTCAATTTTTTGATTCGATATTTGTTCGAGCCTACTACCAACAAGTCATCCATATACAATAATAAATTAATGAAATCAATTTCCTCAAACCTCTTGTAGTATGTACAATGGTATGAACTGAGTCTATTATACCTAAGGCCAATCATGAAGAAATCAAATCTCTTATACCAATATCTCGGTGCTTGATTTAGATCATATAGAAATTTTTTCAACTTACAAATCAAGTTCTTACTAGTTTCAACAAATTCTTCTGGCTAGAACATATAAATTTCTTTAATTTCTCCATGAAGAAAAGCAGTTTTAACATCTAACTACTCCAAATATAAATCAAATATAGTATATAGAGGTGTTACTACTCTAATTATTGTAAGATGAACCACCGGAGAAAAAATCTCATTGAAGTCAATGTCTTCTTTTTGAGCTTATCTCTTTACCACCAATTTTGCATGATACCATTCTACTTGATCATTGCTATCCCATTTTATCTTGTAAACTCATTTGTTACCAATGGATTTTTTTCCAAGTGGTAATGGTACTAACTTCCAAGTCATATTATTGTGTAGAGCTTCAAATTCTTCTTACATTGCTATCATTAACAGAGATGCATCTGAATTATTTAAAGCTTCCTAAAATGTTGAAGGTTATCTACCTTTTGTTAGAAGACAATATGCAATATTTCTCTCAACAATATACTTTGAGTGCCAAGATAGTAGTAACCTATCATGAGTTTGCTGACTAACTTCTTGAGCCTCAAATTTGACTCGCTCTTGTATTTTGTGCTTTGGTTCTTCCTCCACATATATTGGAACATATTGCCTCTAATTATTTTTTATTTGCACAGTTGTAGCTTCTAAAATTTCTATTAATATGATATTTTTGTCAATTATTTGATTTTTTATAAAAATTATATCTCTGCTGATAATTATCTTGTAGGTAGTGGGCTCCTACAGGCAATACCCCTTCACTCCTTCAGCATACCCTAAGAATATATATTTTCTAGATTTTGGATCCAACTTTGTTCTTTCTTAGGTGTGTACATCACATATGCATGACATCTAAAAAAGTGAAAAGTAGAGTAATCTACTGACTTACCTGTTCACATCTCCATTGGTGTCTTCAAATCAATCACAGTTGATGGTGATTGATCTATCACATAACATGTAGTTCTAACTACTTTCGTCCAAAAAGAGTTGGGTAGCCTTGCATTCCTCAATATTGCTTTCATCCATTCTACAAGAGTTCTGTTCAGCCATTCCATTTTATTGTGACATATATGTAGCTATGAATTATCCTTCTTACTTACAAAGAGCAAGAAACTCACCATCTATATGCTCTTTTCCATTATCTGTCCGCAAATATTTAATCCTTTTCTCATATTCAAGTTCCATCTATGCTTTGAAATCTTTAAAAATTGAAAACACACCCAACTTTTTCTTGATTGGATACACCACATCTCCTAGAGTAATCATAAATAAAGGATACAGAAAATTTTGCTCCTCCTTGAGATATTTCAGGTAAATTCCCATACATTAGAATGTATCAACTCTAGAGTATTTTTACTTCTTATAATTGATCTATTAAATGTCAACCTATTCTATTTACTTGTAACACAATACTCACAAAAAAGGTAAATTTACTAATTTGAGACCTGGAAGTAGCATTCTGTTAAAAAGAATCTTCAAACCTTGTTCTGACATGTGGCCTAGTTTGAGATGCCACGTTATTGTTGATTCTTCTTCTTTGCTAATTGAAGAATAATTTGTCGTGATCTTTTTTCCTTTCATTACCACAAGATAACTCTCACAATCTTTATTATCTTATTCTCAATAAGAATTTTACATCCAAAACTAACTATTTATCTCAAAGACAATATATTTTTTTTCAAATCCATCACATGTCATATCTCTTGAATGGTATGAAGCATACCATCAAATATTTTTATTTTGATAGTAGCAATACCAATAATCTTTAAAGCATGATCATCTTTCATGTGCAAAGACCCTCTTGAGATTGATTCATATTTGTGAAACAAATCTCTACGATATGTCATATGCTATGATACTTTTGAGTCTAGCAATTATACACCACCAAACTACTTTCCACTTTTAAATATCATTGTCACCTTACTGTATAAAATATTGACATCATCATTGATACTTGCAACATTCCCTTGAGTATTTGCTAATTCATCATCCACACTCTTTTTCTTAAAATTAATAATCTCTTTTGAAGTGCCCTCTCTTGCCATAGTTATAGTATTTAATATTTTTCTTACTTCTAGATGTTGATCTATCATAATTCTAACTATCACTGGGACCACACTCCATTGATCTCCCTCGTATCACAGTCAAGGCATCTACTTGCTATGCATTTGCATATTTATCCTCTTTATATTTGCGTCTGCTTTCTTCTTCAAAGATGACAGATACAATATTATTGAAGATTAAACTATCTTTTACAGTACCATTTATCATATTGATGACGTGTTGATCATATAAATCAGGTAAGCTTTATAGTAAAATAGCAGCACATTTAACTTTTTCTATTTTATGACCCAATATAGTAAGTTAAGAAAATATAGTATTCAGAGTATTACTATGATCAGTTACCGTAACAAATTTCATCATTCACAGCGTATAAATTTTTTTTTTTAAGAATTTCTTATTGTGAAGTGACTTTGCCTCGTATAATCTTGTGAGAGTATCTCAAATTTCTTTTATTGTATTCTTTTTTGCCATACTCGATAATATTCCATCAACAAGTGTCAAATACAGATCAATGACCATATTACCATCAATCTCATTCTACTTATCTTCAAGAATCCCGATGAGTTTTTTAAAAATTGTATCTAAGTAATTATCTTTTATCAAAATTGTCTTAATTTTCATTATACTTAATGAAAAATTAATTATATTGAGTTTTTCTATTTCAAATTTTACAATCATATTTTACTTTTACAGTGAACAGTAAATCGAGAATAATAATAATAATTTGTATTACCACACCAAAAAAGTTATCAGATAAGTTGAAGGGTACAATACCCTCTTAAAAACTACAGACCTTGAGACCCTTATCGCCTTTTAACAGAACCTTTTAAGATATTGACCACAAAAGTTATTAGTTAATCTCATCTGATACAACTGTTATAAAATAAAGCCCATAATACTTTGAAAATTGAATATTCAATCATAAATAATAAATACACAATAAATAAAATACAAGTATGAGAAAATTTAAGATTTTGAGGATGATTCTCAAAGGACGAGGAACCTACTTTTATATAAAACAAATATGAAAATCTGAAAAGAATTTCTGATATGGGCTAGTCTAAGTGAGTTTCACTAAATAATTCCGTAATATTATGTTATAATTTCCATAATTTTTTTTGTAAATTTCTGAAAATTTTTATAAATTGAATTACTGATATTTCAATAATAATTTAAATTTTTATGATTGCTGCTTGTCTGAAATAAATGCAATAAATTTTTTAAAATACAATTTTTTTGACCAAGAGCAAGAATGCGATATTTTTGTTCATGTTCGTCCTCACACTTGCTCGAATGTCCAGAATTCTCGCGTTTCTAGTTCAAGATTATTGCTATTGAGTCACCATGGCCGATTCATCAGTTTTCCGCATGGCAACAGCAAATCTCAGTCGATCATCGTCCTTCGACGACTCCGATAAATTGAATGGTTCTATTGGCTGGGACGATACTCTAGATTGGATCAAATTCTATGTCGGTGTTTTCATGATCAAATTCTCTTGTTTATATATTTATTCAATGTGTTGTTCTATCTGAATTTTGATTGATCATTCGTGTAGGATCAGAATCAATCGGTTTCGCGCCATGTGAATTACAGGTTTTTGTTGGAGGCAGAGAGAGTTGTATGCGAGGTATCTTTTCATTGATTTTAAGTTATTTCAGCGTTGTTGCAGTTATGGATACTTTTCATGTTGAAATTCCTGTGTGTTTTAAGAAATACTGTCTCTTTCACTTATTATTCCGGTGTAGCTTAACAGATTGGCGCCATGTGAATTTCGCGCCATGTGAATTTCGCGCCATGTGAAGAGTCTCATTTCTAAAAAAATATGTTTTTCTTTGCTTGGTTACGCCTGCAGAAATATTTGTTGTTAAATTGGAGGAAAGACTAAAAATGGCATTCCAAACTATTTAAGTTAAACATGAGAATACCAAGCATGAATCTATAAATATGAGATACACATTGTTATGTAATGTCCATATTGGAGAACAGTTCAGTTATATATTTCATTATGATCGAACAGGTGATTCACAATCTCATTCCAAACACTTAAACATCATCTCTCAGATAATTTCTCCACTTTCTTCATCGTTGTGTAAACTGAGCTTCAACCGTGCATAGACCTGTACATTTTTGTCTGTGACTTGTCTGAGAGTCGTCTTGTTTAAGCGACTAGAACTACAAACTTATTCTTTAGAATTGAGAATAGTGCAGTTGGGTCTACATTTTACTTTTTTTTTTTCATGAACATAAAACATCCGAGTTAATACTTAAAAATCTGCTAAATACATCAGCCAGTCATATGTTTGAAATTCGCATCATCATTTTTCATAGGTTATGACCATCTGATTGAATACCACCATAAATTGTCACATTTATGTTTCCTAAAGCTTGATTTTGGACTTCTACTTTGTTTATTGTTATCCGCCTGATTTTTTTTTTTATTTTAATCATCAAAATATAGACGTTTTATCGATAGGTAGAAATGATATGTTATGTTTCTCTTCTCTAATACCAACTTAAAATTTAAGTAATTTGAGTTTTTTTTTTCATAACATTTTTCATACACTAATTTTATATTCTGAATCTTGAATGCCATATTATAGTAAAGAAAGATTAACTACTTGAGTTGAGAGTAAGTATGCTGATTTTTTTGTTTTGTATTGATGTGGGAAAATGTGTTCTAATCTTTCACAAGTTGTGATCAATGTCCTCCATGTTGGAATGTGGTTCCTATTCAAAGAGCCAGCATTGATCTAGATCCAAATTTAAATCTTAATTTGATAATGATATATGTTGTTAAAAATAAATAGCTCTTATCTGAATCATTTCAAATATTAGTCCAATTAATTACTTGATGATTACATTTTTTTTGTATCTCAGAAAATATAAACTATGGATTGAATAATTAAAAACAAAAATTTTAATTTAATGAAATTTAATTATTAAATTTGTTTTTTCATTTAATTAATTTATTTCATTGTTAAATTGATGAACATTTTTTGTGATTGGATCTAGTTTTTCAACTGCATCATGCACTACTCGATCATGATCATAGTCAACTCCTAGTTTATATTGGAATCTTGTATCGAGATGATATGATATAATATTTAAATAGAATTAGAATATAATAGAAGTAACATAATCGTAGTAAAAAATAAAAATATTGAACATGGATAATACATAGCTACTTTCTATATTAATAGGATATACAGTATTTTATATCAATTATTTTTAATTATTTGCCTTATTGATTCCCTAGTATTAATTTGATGGGTTTTTTTTTTCAACAATTAAAATAATTCGTATGCAAGTAACATAATTTGGAGTAATTTGTAAATTAGCAATGCAAAGAATGATGTATATTTACTCAACTTTGACTTTTTTTTTGCTATAATTTTTTAATATGTATGGCCGAACATGAGCTTTCCATTCTCATAACATGTTGTTGTGCAACTTAATTGATTATGTGCATGCTTATTGATTATTCAAAAGATAGTTGAGGGTACCATGGTTGATTATGAATTTTGTTACTATAGGGCCAACAAGTTTCATCCACAATTGTATCTTTTTTGTATGTAATTGAATATAATGATATTTGAAGTTAGTTATTTTTGGGCTTTCATTATCACATCTCCAACACTTGGATCTTTACTAATATCTTTTGACACCAAGTTGATATAATGTATTGCACATAAAGTTTAATATCAAATGTATTTTTATTATCAATTTCTCATTGCTACATATGCCCACTCATTATTTGTAGCTATTTATAACTTTTTTTTGCTAACATTTTAGATCATGCTGTTTTATATGTATTGTTTATTATACTTTATAATATATATATATGTACATAGTTGTCAAGGCTATTGCCTAACATTTGGTCTTGGAGATATATATATCCAAGACCAAATGCATTTTTGAGATGCCATGTTTGACTGTTTCATTTTTCAGACCTATCATTTTTGAGTTAGTATTTTTCATTGTATTTAGAGGTATCAAACGAGCTGTGTTATGTTGGCATAGCCTGAATATTGGTTGCCCAGTTAGGCCAATCAGTAGTTCCAACTTGTCTTACCATAGACAACACGAAAGGGGTGCCCAAGCTGTGTCGTGCTGACACAGCTTCATGGGATGTCAGCCTAGCATAGTCTTATGGCCTATTTTTTTTCAATCGGCATGTTAGGATGACGCTGACAATGGTTAGTGGCTAGATCAGTGCACACTACAATGCAATGGCCACTGCCCAGTCTATTCACCAGTGGCCATTACCTAGTCTAGTCACCAGTGGTCACTACCTAGCTTAGTCACCAGTTTATTTTCATATTTATATATAAATTTTTATAAGAAACATGATTTTTTAATTGCACAATAATCTTTTTTACTATATAATATAACAATAAAAAAATATCTTCAACTCAAAATTCTTTAAAAATAAAAAATAAAAAATAATTATTATAATGAAAATAAAATAAATATTAATTCAAATAATAACAATCCAACCACTATGTTTGAGACTAAGTTATCTCTCAATCATATGTTTGTTTCAACTCAAGCACCTATAAAACTTAGAATTAATTAATAATATATTTATGATGAATTCACTTTAAGATTATTAAAAATAAAAATTCCTAACAAATCAAACAAGATTCAATACAATATATATTATAAAAAAATATATTTATAAAACTAAATATAAAATTAAATATCTTAAAAAACATGTAAAATAATATACTAAAAAATATGATATATTAAATTGTAAATAAATATAACTAAGTAATGACTTCATTGAATTTAGATTAATTTCAGATTTAGTGATCATCTTTATTTTTCACCATTTGTTTGCAAAGAAATAAATGATTAGGTTCTTTATTAGTATAAATCTTTTACTTAAATTTATAAAAAATTTTAAACTAGTTCATTATTTATAAAAATACTTACATCATACCTATCATGGGATCCCTATGACGACATGTCAGAGTCATAATGACATAATACAAATTTATAAAATAAAAAAAATTATACTAATTAATAAACTTAAGAAACAAAAAGTAATATATATAAAATTTGATATTTATACTAATCATGATCATAATGTATTTGCATGTATTATCATCTACTTTATTGATTGAGTAAAAACTAATAAAATAATATTAAGATTTGATAAAAAATTTCTCTACCATATAAAAGTATATATCGAGTGTCTATAGAAATTATAAGATACAAAAAAAAAATATATAGTATAATATTTGATAATACTTCAAATAAAGATACCACAAAAATTCATAATAATCATTAGAAATAATCCTTTAACTTAGATTTTCTATGTTAGGTATCTATATCACATAATAAACATAATAGCGCAAGTCATTAAAAATATTTTTTTCCTCATTAAAATAGATATGAAATGCATTAAAATATAGAACATTAAACAAATTATAATGCATTTATAGTTTATGCAAGTTAGTATGCCTGACAGCCTAAAACAAAGAAAGTTTTATTGAATATCAAATAGCATTTCAATTTTACATATCTAATTTTGAATTCTTGTATTTACTATTAACATGTGAGATTCTATTATATTAAAAATAAAATTGATAAAATAATAATTAACAAATTAGACTAAGAAATATGATTTTCTTTTTTAAAATTAATAAAATATTTTTTATTATATAACAAACATATATTTATCTATTTATATTCTCACTATATAAATTACATTTAGGTACACATATAATATTAATATCTTCTTGAATTTTATCTCTTATTATGATATAACAAACATATATTCATTTATTTATACTCTCACTATATATGATATAACATATAATCCACACTACATAAATTATTTTGTTATTATGATTAGTCTTGGATTGACCAATATAGAATTAATTATACAAATCCTAAATAATCATCAATAAAAATAATAAAATATATACATTCTTCTCGAATTTCATCTTATGTAAGTCTACACACATCTAAATGTATTTGGTTTAATGGTTTCTTACTCATAATATCCAAGCATCTGACAAAAAATTTGAATTTCCTAACTAATACACCTCATAATTCATGATAGAAATAGTCTTACGAGTAAAATAAAATAATTTTAATCTGCTTAGTATTATATAATCAAGTACAAAATACTAAGTTGAGAATTCAACAAACTCAACAACTATTAGAAGATTTTATCATAAAAATAAGACATAATTCAACTCACTCAAATCTAAAAAAAGTCTTTTTAAAATCTTCTTATCCTATAAATAAGTATCAATAAAAAAAATAAAATCAAGATTAAATTATCTAGAAAGATATTTCATAAAAAAACTAATAAAATAATCATGAATAAGTAAAATATACAGATAAAACAATGAATCAAGTTAAATATTATCATATTCAATAAATTTTAAAAGATTATTATTAGTTATTGTAATATTTAATGAACAAACAAAGAATAACGAACTTGGTGTTCATGTGTTTGTTTATATACAATGGATATTATCATAATATGCAATAGATATCAAACATCATTAAAATTATATTTATATGATATTATGATTATGTATTACCTACCAATAAATAATATCAAACTATATCAATAATAAAAATAATAAGTTTATTATTGGTGATTTAGATTGAGATAAAGAAATTATATTTTTAAAATTCCTAAAATTTATTTATGATACAATGAACATTTATTCATCTATATATATTTTTATTACTTGCATTGTATTTTGGTGAATATGCAATATTAGTAAAATATTTAAAAGTATGGAGGGCACTCTAATTGAAATGTCATGACTATTAAGATAAAAATTATGTATTTAAAATATTAGTCATATATTTCATCTTTCATAACTTTGTTATCTATATTATTCTTAGGATTAAGATAAAAATGAAAGAAAATATATTAAAAAACATATCTATCTACATAAATCAAATAAAAAAAAACTAGATGATTGGATTAATAATAAATTAGATAATACATTTATATATTGTGATACTAGAAATGATAATAATAACAAGACTATAAATACAAACATGAACATCATATTTAAAAATAATAATTTTTCAAATTCAGTTAACTATAAGCAAATAATAGAATAACTCATCGAATAAAAATGAGTTGTATCAATACTTAAATATTAATTATTACCTCATTATATTACATAATAATAATAAAAATTTAGACATATTAAGTTGATGAAAATCATATGAATTTATATATCTCATACTATTTTTTATAGCACGTGATTTATTGGCCTTTCTAGTATATAGCATATTATTAAAAAAATACTTTTTTATGATATAAATTTTATTTTGGATTAGATTCAAGAATTAATAAGATAATTACTGGTGAATAATAACTCATATGATACTGATGATATAGAGAATACATCTAACACTTGGTTCAAATCCAGATGTGACAATCTAAATTATATTACATATACAAACTAATCACAAATATTAGAGGAATAGTATGTAATTTTTTGATATTATGGATGTGCTTTTAAAAGTTTTTTATTTATTATTATTTATTATACCACAAAACTAAAAATCAACAAATATATATTTTTTAATTGAATTTTGAAATTTATTCATTTCAATTTATAAAACAATATAATTTAATTTTAATATTCTTAATAATAAAAATTAAAATTTTACTTTAATCTTCAAACTTATAAATGAAAGTTGATGATGCAACAATGCTAGCACTAATATTATTAAAATCTAATAATTTACGATTCGATTCACGATTCAAGAAGTAAATAATAAGATTTTTTAAAAGAATCAAAAATATACATGAATCGAAGACTGAATCGCTGAATCACAAATCAATTCAAATGAATCAATTTAATACTAATTCTCAAAATATCAAAATTATCAAAAAGTCATAAAAAAAATTAAAATATCAAAAAAAAAATTATCAACTATAGAAATTAATTAATATAAAAAAAATAACTTTAATCATTGTTACAACGAAATTTAACTTAAAAAAGCAATAAAATATCAAAAAAATCATAAAAATAAAAATTAAAATACAAAAAAAAATATCAATTATAGGAAATATAAATTAACGTGGAAAAAAATCACAAAAAATTTAATTCATGATTCAATTTGATTTAATTCTTGATTCTTGATTCACTAATCAAGTATTTTGATTTTTGATTTGAGTCTCAATTTAACAATTATGACTACTACTATCACTTAACCATTTGTCAATTAGGCAATGGCCACAGGTGACTAGACTGAGTATTTAAATGTTATACTTAAAAATGAAAGTCGATGATGCAACAATACTAGTATTATAATTATCAAAATCATATAATTCACAATTTGATTCGCTTTTTGATTCATGATTTAAGGAATATATAATTCGACTCTTTAAAATCATCAAAAATATGCATGAATCAAAGACTGAATTATTGAATCACAAATTAATTTACAAGAATTGATTTAATATCAATTCTCAATTGACCAAAATTCTCAAAAAATTATAAAACTAAAAATTTAAATATCAAAAAAAAAATTATCAAATATAAGAATTAATTAACATGGAAAATAATAACTTCAATCTTTGGTATTGTGAATTTAATGTAAAAAAATAATAAAATACCATAAAAGTAAAAAAAAATTAAAATACCAAAAAAAATTTATTGACTGTAGAAAATAAGAATTATTATGAAAATAAAAATTATTGTTATATTAGTCAAATAAAAATAAAAAATGTAATTTTTAAAATTAGAGTGAAAATGTATTCTAATTTGAATATGAAAAATTATAAAATTTAATTACTTGTTTATAGAAAATTTTTAAAATTAAAGTATTAATTTTATTTTTTTTTTTTCCTGGCAAGAAACTCAATATTCATTGGTTTTTTATTCAGTATCATCTGACACAAATAATAGTAATTTAAAATAAAAATTAAGTTTTTTTTTTTCAATTTTGACAAATATAACGATCTCTGTTGAGTCGTCGTTGTCATTGTTGCATGACATTTCGAAGCAATGACCTATTTTTTTTAAATAGGACAAGTGGGCTTCACCTGGCACATTAATAAAAAAATTTAAAATATATATGCTTATACTTTATATGCTTATATTTTTCAATGCAACATGAATTTGGAACTTGCAGTTTACACTTTGTGCTGGGTTAGTTTTGCTCATGCCATGGGTCAGGCTTAGGCCGTATAACCTATTAACCACAATTAATTAGGATAAGATGTGATCAATGATGATGATTAAGGTTTATAACTTAGGGTATTGAATTATTAATAGGATAAAATATACATACGATGATGATAGTACATATAAATATTAATATGAATATTGAGAATCTATAATGTTAGATGGAAAATATTAATACGATGATGATAGTACCAAAAGAATTTTTATTTCATTTAATTTGAAATTAGATATTTTTTCTCCTCTGGATCTGATAAAGTCTCTGGATTTTGTTTATTTTCAGGGGCATGGAGTTGTTCTCGTTAATACAGATGAAGCGGGTATTTTAATAGTGACCAATTTTCGGCTTATTTTTCTGGTCAGTCATATTTTTTTTTTCTTGTCCTAGCTCTGTTCTTCCCATTGGTCAACATTCCTTGGACAAGAGTGAGAGGACAAAGGATATCATTGCACTCTAAAAATTTTAAGCCTTCGGTTCGTGGGGTGTTTGATATGGGTGGAACCTATATTTTTTTCAATTATGCTTGCTGGTGAATATAATTGCTTGGCATCTAAAACAATTTTGTTACTGTTCATGCACTTATAGATAGCATTCCTGGGTTATAATCTGTCTTTTTTTTTTTTTTTGCCAAGAGTGAGGGGACAGAGAATATTATTGCGCTCGGTACAATACCACTAACAACCATTGAGAAGTTCAACAAAATTGTAAGTGTCCATGATTTTTAATGATTATTTCTTGTTGTGTTAACTATTGTTTACTATAATTTATTTTTTGCATATAAATATAATTTCTACCATATATTTGTTGATATGTTTTGTGAATTATTGTGATATTGATTAATATTTTTTTTTCTATTTTTTATTATTTATCTAGCTAGTTTGTTTTTATAATGAGATTTTTCCTTGTTGGCCTAAGGTGGTAATTTTTTTGTTTGAGATATTTCAGATGTAGTCTCTTTGATTTATTGGAAGTAAGGTTGTTTAGATTTACCTTTCCTAGATCTTGCATGATAAATACTTTGTGTACTACGTATGATCTTCTATATAGCTTCAATCATTGTTTCTCTGGTGTGCTTCTTTAATCTTCTTGATCTTTTACACTCCAATTCTTAATTTTGTTTCGTTTAATTTTATTCATTTTGAGTGTTTATCATTCACAATCATCTCTACTTTTAAGTTATATTTGGCGCAACTTTTTGGTCATTTGTTTTCCATATTTGGTAGTTAATGGTTTTAGCCACACCACATATCCTTTTGAGTTGCTTGTCGTAAGTAGCTTCATGAACTATCTTTTAGAGGGATATGTTTGGGTTTGTCCATCAATTGATTTAAAAACTTTTATTTTCTTCATTCCTAACGACCATTGATTTATAGGCTTCACGGGGCCCATTGATATTCATAAACTTATTCACTTTTTTTGTATCACAATGGGATACATAGTTTCTCGAAATAATCTTATGTTTTTATTTTTGTTTGTCACTTTAATGATTTAAGTTTATAATGTTTTACTCTTCGGTCCATCTCCTGGGTGTGCAATATTTGTTTATTTTAATGTACTTAATTGAGGAACATTTTTAGGTGGTGAAGATTCAGCCTGCTATTCGCCATCATGATAAAACACCTTCACGAAGGCTTCTCCAAATCACAGGTATGTATTTTGTTAGTGTAACATAAATGTTCTTTAAATCTATAATGGTATATCTTATCTTTTATTTTAGTTTATATATAGTTTTATATTTAGTATGTAATCATATAAATAATAACATATTGAATCGCATAAGAATTTTGAAATTATAATTATTTGGGCAAAAATAGTATTGAGATGATCAATTACATGCTAAATTCTTATGTTACATACATATATTCAATAATAACACATTGAATCTCATGAGATTATGCCTTGGTGTGATAACAAATTCTTTCATTTAAGAGTTGTAGGTCTCAGGTCTGAGACACATCAAGCATAGTTTTTCTGATTTTCTGTAATAAGGCTATCAATATATTAATCTCTCACATACTTAATGCTAAAGTGAAAGTTTTGTGCATTGAATATGACCTTTACCTCTAGTACTTTCATAGTAACAGGTGATGACATACATAAATAGATTTTTTTTTGCTCTAGATGTTGGTCTTCCGATATCTAAGTACTGTTTCAGACTTTCAGTCATTATGAAATAAAT
The DNA here is from genome assembly GCA_029783825.1 of Sapria himalayana. Taxonomy (NCBI): domain Eukaryota; kingdom Viridiplantae; phylum Streptophyta; class Magnoliopsida; order Malpighiales; family Rafflesiaceae; genus Sapria; species Sapria himalayana. The sequence continues at coordinate 1,040,578 of JAREIK010002286.1, read as the reverse complement.
ATTTTCTGGATTTGTTTTAATACTCACATAATTAATATTTATATTCATGTGATGTAATGTTTCCAGAGTGGTTTGTTTTAATGTGTAAAATTCAAAATCCTTTTGTTTTCTCATGTAGTTTCAAGTGTTCAACTTGCACAAAATTTTGCTCTTTGAAATCTGAATCTTATATTGTTTAAATGTATTGCATTTCTTTTTTTATGTTGTTGGAGCAGGCATACACTTGTTGTTTGAATTTTGTACTATTTTTTTATGTGAGTATTTCAGTCAATTATTTGGTGCTTTAAGTGATTTTATTTTTTATTTATATTTATCATTTTATTTCAGTTTTAGATTTATAATTTTATTATGGTTTTAGTTTGATGTTGAATATGTTTTTATGTAATATTTGAACATGATATGAGTGATAATAATTGGGTGCTGTGCTATCATTGCCCTGTTCACTGTTGGATTCGTCAATGAATCTTTGTTGTGATAGTACTTTTTTAATAAGTTTATCCATCAAGGTCGCAATCACCCCTTGGATGATATTTCGCTAAAAAATAAAATTGACTTGAAAGAGCTTTATGAATTGTGTATATATTTTATGATAAATACTCAAATCTTAAATTCCAAATTTACTCAAAAATTTTTGCTAGATGTAAAAATTTTTTTAGCTAAAATTGTCAATGTTACTAAGGAGCATCTAATTGTGCTGTTCTCTCTGAGCATTAGTAATTAGAGTTTGATATCATCATTTTTAGTTTTTTTTTATACATTTGTTTTTTTTTAGATATAAATTGAAATAAAAATTGAATAAAAAACTAAAAATAAAGTAACCATTATAAATGGAGACTCTCAAAAATGCAAAAAGAGGAAATGATTAAAGCAAATGGTGAAGTGAAGACTCATAATCTAGTGCACTCTTTGGCATTTCATGTAGAAATTGATATATTTTACATCTAAAAAAAACTAATCAAATTTACTCTCTCCAAGAATTAAATATTTTTGAGCTTATTAATTCTTGTATTTTGAAAAATGATATACTTTTATTAATGATACCAATTTTCATATTTATTTCCTTGCAAAAGTGATCTCTTAGTCAATTCTTTAAAATAGTAATTATTTGTGGTTTATCTTCTCTCATTTTTCACACGTACTCAATCATAAGTATTATTATTATTTGTATTTTAGTAGTTTATGGAATTTATTTTTATGATGAGTTATTTTAAAGTGAGAATTTTGTTAAGATGATTGATTATTTAAGAAATTTTTATAGTATATGTATATATTAGAAGTCATGTCTTGGTGTGATGATGAATATTTTTGTCCAAGGCTGGTAAATCTTGAATTAAAGACTGATTAGATATTCTTTCTCTAATTCTTAGAGTAAGATTATCAATATATTAATTTCTCATAGATTCTACACTAAGTGGGGAGCATTGTATTCTAGTTATGATCTCTACCTCCACGTCACCTCCATCTTCATTCTTATGATGCATTGTTTTAGAAGAGATTTAAATATTTATGTTGGGAAAAATTATTGATGAAAATGCTAGAAAAATTAGTTGATGTTTCATTGATGTTCTTGATAATTATTGGAATCAATATGTTAAATATCAACAGAGGCGTTGTCAAATATTTTAGTATTTCACCGATATATTTCTGATTTTTTGGTCTAACATACACGGGCAAGATATGTTATGTCAAAAATAATTGGTGTTTTTTAAATAAAAATCTCTAAAAATATTTTTGCAAGTTTTTTTTTTCAAAAAATCATTGGTTTAATTTTTTTTTCAGAAATGACTTTTTTGAGGATTATAATCTTATGATTATTTTTTGCAATTTTTTCTTTATCTGACAATCATCAAGCAACATTGACTAGATCAAGATCTAATGACCAAATTTAAATATTAATTTTATCTAATAACTTAAGTTAATTTTCAATGCTAGTTTGATCAAAAAATTATATATACTTAAATATTTATTCAAATCAATCATAATAAATTATAATGGTTCAAGATGATAGAAAACCAATAATGATTATGATGCTAGAAATTGAGTCGATTTTGGACAACAACAGCAAAATGAATAATCATTGATGGGGATTGTGAAGATTTTACCTATTGTACACAAGATAAAGATATATCATGCAAGGATTCATTTTGAGCCTATTTTGAGTTGATAAGTATTGAGACTCAATTTAGTGACTTATTAAATGAATCCAACTTTTATCTCTCTTGTATGATTAGATTATCATTAATGACTTATTGTTGTGATATACCTTAGATTCCTATAAGTTTCTTGAATTTAGATTATATAAGGGTTTAACTATGATTTTTCTATACAAATGCCATAACATATTTCATAGCAAATGCTAGGATTTTAGGCGATTGTATGTGAGAACCTTGAGTTTCTCATCAATACAAAAAGTATGAGTAGAACTCAAGAAATTTTTGCATAAAATATTTGTATTTATAGTCAATATTATCGATACTCTATATCTTGGTATCAATATTATCTCCAATAAGATGGGATATCTTCCTTCGGCAAAGCAATAGAACAACACTACAATTCATTTAGTTATTGAATGACTTGTCATGCATAAATTATTGTCATTGATTAAAATTCAATATTAATTATAATTTTTTAAGTGTAAATTTTTAAGTTTCATTATTCGCATCATTAAAAAAAGTTTAGTATTGATTTTGCTAATTTATTCATGTTTATTAATATTTTTCTTCTTCAACATTTTAATGTAACTACACTTACAAATTAATTTTGACATTTTTATAAGTTTTGAATTTTTTATTGTCCACCAATATTTTTATCAAAATAAGGTTAAGGTTTTAAAATTTAAAATATTATGATATGTATTTTAGATTTTTTCTTGGTTTTGAAATCATTATTAATTTTATAAAAATAGATTTTGAAACCATTAATACTTTTATAAAAAAGATTAATTGGTGATTTATGCAAGTGGATGTAATAAAAGTTAAATTAATTATTTTTTGATTATGAGGCAAGATATAAATATGTAAAAATTATAATATTATACAACGTGAGGGTCTGTCAAATTAATATAAATAATTAGTTCTCTATTTTTGTCTTAGGAGTTGGAGAGAATTTTTATTTGTTTAGTATTAAGCCTAATGGAGAATTAAATGGTGAAAACCAAAAGGTTACATGTAAAAAAATTGAAACTAAGATTTTTAATTGTTAAATGATTATACAAAGTCAAAATATAAAGATAATAAATAATAATATACGTATTTTTTATTACATTGAAAATTAATTAAAGAGCGATGGAAGTAATGAAAGAATTTTGAGAGATAAGTGCAAGATATGTTTATAAAAAAGAGATGAGATGACAAAATATTGGAGGCAATTTCTAATGTAAAAGACTAACTCTTTAATATCTAATCTTAGAAAGATTAATATTTCCACAACTTTACTCTCAAAAGTTAAAAAGATTGTCTGACTGGTGAGTTTCTAATCTGGGGCATGCTGATATTAGATAAAGATATTTATTATCACATCAAGATATTATCTCTAATATATATGTATATAAAATAAGAATTTCTTTGATGATTAGTTATTATAATATTAATCTCGATTAAGTATTTTTAATTTTAAAATTTTTATGAGATCTGGTATGTCAGTATTTATGTAATTGCAAATTAGTATAATGACAAAATATTAACATGTTGTAAATTATTCATAAAAAGAAATATGCATTAAAATTTGACAAGAGAAATAACTAGAAGTTATTATTAGATTTGTAAAATTACTAAATGGCTTAATTGTAAAATAATATGAGATCTAAAAAAGAAATATGCTAATTTTTTATCATATACTTATTATCAAAGAATATATGAAAGATATCTTTAAGAACACAAGAGAACAAAAAACTAAAAATTTAGTAATGGTAGCTATATTAATATCGAGAAATAGCAATGTTATTGCAAAATAAAATTATTTTAGATGAAAATATTTTTACAAGGCTACTCATTGATGCTTATGTATTATAACTAAAATTGGAAGGATTTGATTTTTAGGATGGGAGCTATAATGTATTTTATCATAAAAATTAATGTAAAATAAATAAAAGAATTTAAAAATGCTAAAAAATAAGAAAAATAATTAAGTTTGTTGAGTTTTCTAATGAGTTATAGATATTTTTAGGAGAAATTGATATTTCATGATTTACTAATTATTTAATAATATGTTATTTTTTAGAAAAAAAATGTTAGACTCATGTAGATGATTTTTATTATGTTTATATATTTTTGATTTCATACATAATATTTTTTTAATAAATTCTTTTATACATATTTAATTTTAAACTAATTTTTTAAAGGATTTAACGTGATTGTCTATAATTTTTTTTTATATTTGTAGAAAACTCACAAGATATTTGAAATAATTGTCATTGTCGGCGTAATTATCATTTACTAGAAAAATTAAAATGTCAGAATTCATTATAGAGATTAAATTATTTTATTCAACATCAATTATATTAATTTGTAAGTATGTTAAGTTTTTTTATTTAACACGACAATATAATGTTTTTAGAAACATCTTAGTTTTAATTCATATTGGTATGGGAGATTAGTCATAATACTTATTCATAATGAGTATAAATATTATATCACTTTTATTTTTTATTATTTATGATTTATATGAGTTTATCTTTTTAATGTAATCTCTTATTTTTTGTTTTATATTTAATTTTTGTTTTATAATTATTTATATCACATTATTAAAATTCCTTTCAAATACTTATTATTCATATTATTTAAATTATTTGTGTGATTATATAAATACTAACACATTAGATCACATAAGATCTTTGTTAAATAAGTATAGTCAAAAATAATAGTGAGATAGTTGATTATATAAGAAATTCTTGTGTTGCATGCATATATTAGATATCTTGGTGTATTAAAAATTGTCTTAGTCAAAGGGCGATATGACTAGAGATGGGAATATGGGTTGAACTTGATAAGCTAAGGTGGGTTGGTCTGGATTTTAGGAGGGTTGAATCATAAAAACAAGGCTCAATAATGATCTGGGTCATTTGGCCTGATTCGAATAGGCAAGAAGGCCATTGGGTACGGGTTGGGCCATCCAGTTTAGTCTATTTTGGTTTTTTAAATGTATTTTAGTAAAAACTAAAATAGTGAAATCTAAATATTCTGAAGCTGAATGTCTTGCTCATGCATTTGTGCTCGTGGCCTTGTGCCAACACATTTTTAATTTCTCCCATTCATTTGTTATTTTCTTAATTTAAAGTTTCTAATTTCTGATTTTTACTGTCAGCACAGCCAATTGCATGTATGTCTGCCGTGCCAAGGCCCGCACACTCATGTTATGCATGTATAACAATTATTACTAACCAACCAAAAATAATTAACTATTCATCTAACTATATGTATATAATTGGTCAACTAATTGCACAGCTAACTCAAAGTCTAACTAATCACCTTTCAATCTAACTATTTGTTTAATATATAGTATAATACTATTAGCAATATATTGTGAATTTATGATATTATATTGAATGAAATTATTTTTTATGTGTTTGGAATCCAATTCAATGAACTCATGTCGAATCTGGATCTAGTAAAGTTTCATTAATAATTTTCTTATAAATATTTTTTGAAATTAATAACTGACTTACAGCATGGCTTCATTTAGTGTTGGAAAGGAACCAAATACTACTAATTTCACAGCCATGACATGCACCAGTGTTGATGAAAATCATTATACTATTTAACCACAACCAAAAAGGTCAAAACTTTGGTCTATGACGTGTGGATTTTTTATATTTGAAAATTGGGGTAAGTAATAATATATATGACAAATGAAAATGCAATTGAAAGGCTTGTGGGTAAGAATATAGTTGTGCACATAAATCATGAACTTCTTACCTTGTACACCACATTCTTAGATGTCGCTAAAGGTGTCAAACGGGCTGACTAAAAATATGCCGGCTCGGCCCGGCATGTTTTTAGTCAGCCCGACCGTGCTTCTTTGCCGGGCCAGGCACAACCTTTTCAGGCTAGGCCCAGCATGGCATGCCGGCACGGCAGATTGTTTTACCGTGTCAGGTCAGATCCATACGGGCCAAATTAGGCATGTACGGGTCGGTTTAAAAAATTTAATTTTTTTTTGTTTTTAATATTTATGTAATTATAAAATATATATTAGATTAGATAATATTTAAAAATATCTAAATTGTAACTTGAAAATTGTTGAATAGTTATAAAGTTTAATTTTTTTTGTTTTAATTATGTTTTAATTAATTTAATAGATTTATATTATAATTTATTAGAATTAAATTTTAGAATTTTTAATAAAATAATAGAGAATACATGAGTGTAATGTTACCTATGAAATAATATATTGAATATAACTCTTAAATTTTGTTCGGAGAGCAATCGGAAGATGATGATTATAAGAATTGATTGCTGGATTATTTGGTTTCTTTTGAGATTTGGCTCTGGTTTGAATTAGAGGTGGAAAATAGACCGTGCTGGGCTAGGATGATGGCCTATCTGGACCTCAAAAAAATATTAGTTTTTAGCATTGGTCATGTTGTGCTGGCCTGACAACAATCTAAGTTGACCTGATACTATTCATATCTAATTGCTATATTATTCATCTATAAGACATTGATATCGAAATATAAAATTATACGAGGAATATGTTGATTATAGAAGAGAAATTTAACAAGTCTTGCTTTAGGATATATAATAATAACTAATAATAGATTTTTCTAAAAGTAGCGATAGTGATATGAGTTTGAAAATTTCATTAGAGTTAAAAATATTTATCTCTTCAAATATGACTTACTATTATTTTGGATGAGATAACATCTCATAAAGAGATGTGACATGCTCATACTCGCTATGTGGCACAAGTTCCTGCTCTACCACAGATTTAGGCATGAGCTAGTTCTTGTGCTTTTGCCTATGCAAACCACAGGCACTTGCCATGCTACGAGCCTGATTTTTCTGGGCTTTTGAAATGCCAACTATCTAGAAACAAACTCGATTAGCCATCAAACCAATGTGAAATGTTGGACTAATTCAAATTTGAGGTGTGCATGTCTCACATAGTCTGTTTGACGCATGCAGGCACTATTTGGCCTCTACAGGCCATACCCTGCATGATGGGTTGACCTGTGGCCCTTCTGTGTCTTGGACCCATGTCTAGTTACAGATCCCATTCCCAACTGTTAACTCATACCCAAGTGTGGACATGTTTGTCTTAGTCTGGGTCTTTTTGGCTTTTATTGATTAATGGGTCATTCTTGCCTTGATTGGGCACAAGCCATGCCCATGAGCGGGTCTTACTGGCATAGTTGGTATTCAGATCATTCCAGCCTGTCACATTCACTTTGTCAAAACTGGGTCGTGGTCTAGCCCGCCACAGTTGCTTATTTGGGCTAGAACGAATTGGTATCTTGGCCCTACATTGTCTGTTTGGCACCTCCAAACATATCTTTTATTATTTTAGATTAAAAATATCTTCTTGGATTTTTTTTAAATTTTAAATAGAATTTTTTATCTTTCATAAGAGATAAAATTACTACTTGATCATTCAAAATGTGTTTATGTGCTACTTTATTATCTAAATGTAATTAAGTTATGAAAAATCAAAATTATAATATTTGTTTTCTTGGCACTATAAATAAAATGCTGATGTTTTTCTTTTCTTTGTGTATTTGCAGGCAAAGATATGAGAATAGTTGTATTTGGTTTTCGCCCTAAGAGCAAGCAGGTTTGCAGTTCAAACTTGTTCTCCGTGTCATAGCTTATTTACTGATTACTGTTAATTTTTACCACAAATTTGAATATCTTGTGGTTTATCTAGTATGGTTACCAACTTATTGTCCAATTATTTCACTGAGCCTATCCAGAGTAACTTGTTTTCCAGTTGTATCGTCCTGTCCAAATACTGCCTGGACACAACCATAAGGTGTCAACTGGGGTGGGCGCCACACAAAAGCACGAGGCAAGGGACAACCCAGTTCAGAGCTGTGTATGGAAGTGCCGTGGGCCAGCCATCGACATGGCTCCGGCGGTACTGGGCCAAAGTTTTTGGCACGGGCGGCATGGCATGGGAGGTGTGGCACGGCACGGGCCAGCACAATGACCCGTGCATACCGATTTTGGTTCTGTTGCCAAAACAGGCTAGCCTGGAACGAATCAGACTAGTTTGGACTGAACCCATACTAGCCTAGAATGATTAGGGCTAGGCTGGTCATGCATGACTTTGCTTGGCACGACCCTTTCACGACCCAAGAAAAAGGCATGCTAATGGGCCGTGTTGGACTTCCTATTTTTAGAGCTGTACCAGCACAACATGATTCATCTGACATCTCTAGTTGATTAGTTTTCAATTTTATCTAATACTTTTCCAAGATGAAGCCCATGCGTGGTGTCTCACCTTATCTTAGGTGAGTTGACATTAATAAAGCATGCCTCATGTTTTGCTTGCTTGCCTTTTAGTTGTCCAAAACCTCTTTTAATTAAGAAATCCAAAAATTTTCGGGATGAGCTATTGACCCATTTTGAAACCTAGCAATAGAAAAAATTTTCTTGGTTGCTAGTATTGACTTAATGAATAGAAAAATATAACCATTAAAGTGTTGCCCATTTTAATTTAGCCATGGTGTTATAATAGTTTTGATTTTTTTTTTGGTGATATGGGGATCATTGGTATAATTTGATTTTCTTCAGATATTTCTTTGCATGATTAGTGCATTTTAATTATAATTTTCTAGGAGGCTAAAGGTTTGTTTAATAAATTTAAAAAATTAAATACTGAAAAATAAATACTAAAAAATTAAGTGCTAAATTTTATAAGTATTGAATTTGTTTTGTAAAAATTATTTGATAAGTTACTGATAATTGAATGCTGAAGATAAATATATTATTTGATAACTGTAAATGCTGAATACTGAAATTTATGTATTTTACATATTTACTTTTATTATCATTGTATTACATATTATCCAAAATAAATATAGTTTATAATAATATTTTATTTTTTACTATAATTATTAATTATTATTAAAAAAAATCACTAGAATCATATCTATAAATAAATCATAATATCAAAAAAAAAAGATATAAATATGTTTAAACAATAACTAATAGAATCTAAACTTTTTAAAACTATCCAAATTTTTAATATAAAAACAAAAATTAATGAGTAATTAGTTGATTTGTTATTTTTTTTTTAAATTAATCATGAAAGAGGTTTAGGGTTATGATTTGTGATGGTGAAGAAAGGAGGAGGAGGAGACAGTCAAACTTAATTGTAGTGTGAATGAGAAAATGAAAAAGAAAGGAAAAAAAAGGACTAAATACTTATTTTAAAAAAATTTTTTGTTGAATATTTTCTGCATTCAACGATATAGTAGTCCTCTATTACTTACTATTTTCAATAGTTTTTCATTTATAATTTTTAATTAAGAGCTCTCTAAATTTTTTTATCAAATATATTGAAAAATTAAAAATATTGAAAATTTTTATTTTCAATTATTTTAATATTTTTAATGATTTATCAAACAGGTCCTAAACATGACAATGAATATTTATGTTTCTTTACTCTTAAGAAAGTTGGTAAATATTTTACTAATTATAACATTGCTTATTATTTCCTTAATTATATATTTATTTCCAAGTTAAGACTGCTGAAATAATGGATGTAAGAGTTTATTTTTATTGATCGTGAGTCATGCTAACTAAGAAAACATGAAAGAATTTTTTCTTGTCACATCAAACAATGTGATCATAGAGTCAATTATATCTAATTCATATAGGTTAGGAATTTTCCTGAACTTTTTTTTGTTTGAAAAATATTACAAATTTGTTATATTTATTATTAATTTTTGTTGATTATCAACGTAAAAAAATATTATTTATTTAATTATTTATTTTCATAGAATGATTAAAATTTAATTAATCGAGATTCATCAGATATAGTTTCTCTTATTTTTGACTGTAAGTCTATTATATTATTCTCTTTTAGACATCATATTAAAGTGATAGACTTGTGTACTAGATATGACTTCTACCTCTATTCTGGGGTATGATGGAGTGCTACAATATTTATTATATATACGATTATATAGCAAATATTTATTTCAGATTTTATTATTGATGAATGAAGATTTTATTATATAATAAATAAATACTTTAGGGAATCTTATAACTAATTCATATTTATTAAAATGTACATTGAGGATAAATATTTTGGAATTATAAATCGAAAGAACACTAAAATTTTAAAAATATAAATCATGGGATAATATTTGTTTTGATGAAATGGTGAATGATATTAGAAATTTTATGCGCATCATGACTAGCCTAGGTCAGGAGCATGTTCGGCCCGACACGAACCATGACCATAAGCTGATTGATGCCACGTTTGAAAGATGGACCCTTGACATACTCAATCCGACATAGCTCATTTGCTTCATCTATGTCATACACTAATATACACTATGTTAAAAAATATTATTAGATAAATAAATATTAGATCATTCCTATTTTATGGTTCTAAATAGTGTGATATTTATATAGGTATTATATTCATAAAATATTTATAGCATATATGTGAGTATAACATATTATTATTTTCATCAAAGTATATATTTTGATATACTCAATATCAGACTTATCAATATCACACAATCTAACTTACACATTCTCCGCTTATAATTTTTATCTATGTTTTTAGTAGTTTACATTATCTTCTATAAAATGCATGATCATATTAAATATATATTAAAATATGAATAGTAGCTCTTTTAAGTAATTTGTAACACTCCATTGGTTTTATTATTAATAATATTTATAAAACATGCATTTTATATATATTATAAATTATTATAAAATATGGACTAATAATATTATTATGCCCTAGCAATTCCCAACTTTGGATGATTTAATTTTTCATTGAGCATCATCATCTTACTTCAAACACTTCATTTTCAAATTCGTATTGTTTGAATAGAGAAAAGCTATATATGATGCATTACTGAGGTGCACAAAGACATCAAGATTATGGGACCTTTATTTGTTTGCTTGCGGGCCTTACAAATTCAGAAACAGTAGCCCAGGGGTGCGCCTGCTGAATGAGTATTTTCGTCTTCTTGGAAAACACTCCCATACTGCATCAATGGCCATGATTGAATCTGGATCATATACACTCTCAAATGAGCTATGGAGAATCAGCAGTGTAAATTCTGAATACACGATGTGCCAGACATATCCTTTTGCTTTGATAATTCCAAATTCTATAAGGTAAGATATTCCAGTTAATTTATTTTTCTTGAGTTTTATGTATGTTATGGAGCAGCTGTACTCATTTCCTGAAATGTTAAAACTTAAAACTAACTTTTTCTGGTTAAATTCCAGTGAAGAAGATGTACTCCAGGCATCCTCTTTTCGTGCAAGGGGTCGTCTTCCTGTGGTTTCCTGGTGTCATCCTGGTACATTGTACATTGTAAGTGCTACTAATGTTCTTCATTTGGAGGTATGTATCTTATTTTTTGGGTGTTGCAGAAACTGGAGCTGCTCTTGCTCGTTCTTCCCAACCCTTAGTTGGTTTGATGATGAACATGAGGAGGTGCGTTGAAGTGCTGTTATACTGAAAAACTGTGTGAAATGAAATTATCCAGAAAAAAAAAACTGAAATTTATGTTTTGAGCATGTTGGTTGCTGTGTTTTATTCAAAAAGTGATAGAGGCTTGATTTGCTGCTCAAGGGTTTATTTTTTTTTAACTGCATTGTCTTTTGGATTAGCTTTTGTTTACCTTGGTGCATTTCATAAAGCAATGCAGATGAAAAACTTGTTGCCGCGCTCTGTGCAAAATTTGGTTCTCTTGGAAGAAGTAGCAATAAAAGGTGATTCATCTTCTTTATTTGCTAAAATCTTTGTGAAAAACTTTTTTTAAAATTTTTTGGAAGCTTTAAATAGTATCTTGGTTCTATTTTTTTGTTATCTTGTTCTTGTTTTCTGTTGTTAATCATGTGCTTGCCCCAGCAATTTGTTTTAGTTATTAAGGCTCGATAATGCAGAGATATCAATTGGGCTGTAATAGGCCAGCATGATCTGATAACACAAAACAAAACAGGTAGCTCAACATGACCCATAAAGCTTGTGGGCTAACCAGGATGGCATGAGCCTTGTTGGCATCCCATGACTCAAGGACCACTCACTTTGGTAAAATTTTAATTTTTTGAACATTAATACACCGGATCTATTAATAATTTATAAGTTAAATATATTTAGACGAGAATAATATTTAGATGCTTGATCATCTATAAGTACTTGTGTTGCATATATATGTAGGAGGTTCATGATCTTAATTGAATAAGATTAGTTCTATAGGTTGTACTGCATTGTATTATGAAAAAAAATATATATGTTGGAAGTTATGTCTTGGTGGGATGACGAGTGCTTTTTTCAAGAGTGACAGGTTTATAGTTTGAGACTAATTATACTCACTCTCTAATTTTTGGGGATAGGTTGCATAGATATTAATTTTTTCAAAATCACAAACTAAAGCAGAAACTTTGTGCATGAAGTATGACCTTTATTTTATAACTAATTCTGTCTTAAAATTAGGAAAAAAAATGATTAGAATTATATCACTATAGTTTTATTACCTTGCTATATTTGGGGATTGTCTAAAAATATATATTTTTATTTTTTATTAAGGTCAATATCTTGATTATTATTTTTTATATTGAGATTTTTTTTTCGATGTATTTTATTTAATATTTTTAAACATGTTAAATATTTAATATTTTAAACATGTTAAAATATTTAATATTTTAAGAGTGTAAATTTTGTCTGATATTATATTTATAAATATTAAAATAATGGATTACAAATCTATTATATTTTTAAATTTTAGATAGTGTGAGATATGTGAATTAATGATATTTCTATTATTTTATAATTTTAAAATTGTCTACTTTTTTTATTGTATAGTTATAAATAATAATTAATATTTAAATATTTTCCCAGTGCATATATTTTTGAATGAACTAATCATTATTTCTTTAGCTAATTTTTTTATATATAATTTATTTTCTAATTACAAAGTTATAATATTTTAAGAGATACTATTTTATTCATTCTTATAATATTTATATAAATTATTTAATTATTTGTATGCCTCACCTTCTAGTTTGGATGATTCATACAAATAGTTAAATAATAAAATGATCAAATAGTATTTAAACATATCTTTTTTTTTTAATTTTTATACATATTTAATTAAAATGGATTGTTTCCCATGATGTTAAAATATATTATTAATGTTATAAATACATTGAGTTATTACTAGTGGTCATGAGTTTGAGTCTCACTAGGGTTGTTAAAGGTTTACATGGCATGCTTGGCTCATATATTTTTTTTTTATAAAGTTTGTTTTATTAATTATATAATCATCTCTTTTGGCGGAGGAATACTATTGTTTACAAGCTAATTTCTATTCATTTCCCATTTACATCCATTCATAAACTTTAACATATAATATTTGAAGTAATATTAAAACTATCAAGTGCCATGAAAATGCACTTTTCTTTCTCTTTATGAAGTTTCTTAGTACTGAAATTTTTATTTCCATTAAACTTCTCCCATTAAATCTTTATGCTTTGTGTTTCCGGTTTGGTAGCTGCCATTCCTGTTTATTTAGCTTTGCTAATCTTTCAGTCCATTTGTTTCTCTGAGCTTTTTGTGCTTGCATACTTGTTCTGTTCGGATTTCTTCCCAGTAGTTTTGTGACCCCTGCAGCCTTTTTTTTTTTTTGGAAGTTCTGCCAGCATGCTGTCCTCCTCGATACTTATTACATACACTTATAATTGACACTTTTACATGCCAACTCTGACAGACACTTATACTGATTAACACTTATTTACATACACTTATAACTCTTATTAATCTTGCTGACACTTCTGTATACTCCAAATACTCACAACAGATATCAGCTTTTTCCAAGCTCATATCTGTCGGTTTTACAAAGCTGAGGTCTGTCAGCTTTTTCAAGTTGATATCTGTCTACATATACATGTAAACAGACCAAAACCAGCTGGAAAACAGCTTTTTCCAGCACATACTGCCTACATGTACATGTAAGTAGACTGGAAAACACCAGCTGAGTTTTCCAGAACAGCAATTTTGTAGATTGTAGAAGTTCCAGTACATATACATATAACAGACATCAGTTTTCCAGAACAGCAGCTGGAAAACCCTTACAGAAGTTCTAGCAGTTTTGTAAGAGTGTCTACCTTATATAGAAGTGTCTACAGACACTTCTGTGTAAGAGTGTCTACCTTACACCAACTTACATCAGACCCACCAACTTACATCCTCACACCTTTACAGACCCTTATATTTGTCTGCAAGAGTGTCTACTTTACACCCTTACAAACCCTTACAGATCCTTATACCAACTAACTCCCTTACAGCAGCTGGATAACAATTTCTTCATGTAATTCCCTGCAAAATTATTAACAAAGATACTACAATTCTATGCAATTAGTATTAGAGTGTCTACCTTTACTTTCTTCACTGCTCCTTAAGCCTCTGACCTATATCTGAAAACAAAACCAAAAAACATAACCAAGCAAAACAAATATCCAAGATCCCAAGCTTAATAGTTTTTTTTTTTTTTGGTCTATCTTTTATTGCCCTTCCCACAGGACCGGGGTGACTCTTCATTTGTTTCATGACCTCCCCCTGTAATAGAGTTTATATCTGCAAAATAGTCAAGTAAGCTCTTTTTTTTTTTTTATAAATATCAAATTTTAAAAATAAGTTCTTCTCTTCCCCTCTTTATTCTTTAGATCTAAGTTTTAATTTTTATTTTTTTGAATTCTAATATATGGGAAACCTATTTTATCTAAACTTATTAAACCTTTATATTTGTAAGAGATATCTTTTACTTCAAATTCTTGAAAACCTCTCTTTGTACCATCTTATGCTAATTTATCTGTCAAAGTATTCCTTTCTCTGAATATATGTATAATTTTCCCTTCAAGTTCTATTAGTAGTGTTTTAATTTTATCAATGTCTTCTTCTAGTTTTCATAGTTCTATTTTTCCTATTACCAAATTCACTAATAAACTTGAATTAACCTGCACTTGAATATTCTAAAAATTATTATCTTTACATATTTGTAAATCTTTATGCAAAGCCATAACCTCTGCATCCAAATTGGAGGAGGCTAAATCATTTATTGTGAATGCTCTTATCGCTTTATCTTCCTCGTTTCTTATGACTCCCCTTCTACCTGCAGCTCTCATATCCCTTTTAAAGCTCCCATCCGTATTAATACTAGGCAATTTCGTTGGGACTTTTTTCATCTGATAATTTTAATTTCTGGCCTTTTCTTTGTCCTTGTAATTAGACCCCAAGCTTCTTTCCTATTTTCATCTATTCCTACACTTCCAAGCTTAATAGGGCTACAGGCTGAGATAAATGCACATTTTTTTTAATTTCCTCTAGAATATTTACTACATTCATTGGAATGCCGTCAAATCTGCTTTTATTTCTTGCTTTCAAGAGATACAATACAACAATGTGAGGGATGTATATCCTTAACCATTTAATGATTTTATTCTTTGTTTTACTTTCTTTCCATTTTTTTATTCTTTCTATCAATACATCCGAGCCTTTTTCTAACTCAACTTTTATTTCTAGTTTATTCCATATGTTTTTAGCTATATTCCCTGTTGAAAACAGATGATCCATGCTTTCTATTTCTTGGTTACAACATTCGTATCTTGATGCTAATCTTATATCTTTCTTTTGAATGTGCTCATCAATCACGATAGCTTTTGAGAGAAGTTTCCACATAAAAATGTTTATTTTTTGTGGAAGTTCTTTTTTCCATGCTTCTTCAAAAATTAATTGTGGAATTTTTTTAGTTTTCACTAGCTCTTTTACACTTTTAAAGTAAATTTTCCTTGTGCATCTAAGGATCATTTCCATCCACTTTTAGTTAATATGGAATGATTTTCCACCATATTTCGCTGCTTGTAAATTAATTTCCAGCTTTATGACGCTCTTTTTGTATTATTAAAGGCATTACTATCTAGTTCGTATCTAACTTTTATATATGCCACTCAGAGACTATTGTTTTTATTATTTTTAACTCTCCACCAGTTCTTGCAGACCCAAGCTTTTGCTATATCGTTAAGATTTGAGAAGCCCAAGCTAGCTTCTTTTAACGGAAAGCATAAGTCTTCTCATTTTTTTTAATGCAGCTTATTTTTGCTTCCATTTTTTTCCCATAGGAAGTTTGATATTTCTCTTTCTAGTTTTTTTATGATAGTTTTCGGTGGCTGTAAAGACATTAGAGTATGTGTAAGTGACCCCTGCAATACATGTGAGATTAGAGTAACTCTTTCTGCCATATTTAGCAGATTTTCTTTCCAACTTGTGATTTTTTGCCTTAATTTTTCCAATAGGAATACTAGGTATTTCCCATTTAGCCTTCCCTCATAGATCGGACACCCAAGATACATTAGCGCATCCTTTTTATGCATGAATCCGGTGATATTTTTTATCTTTTGAGCTATATTTTTAGTAGATTTTTCTGCTATCATAAATTGACATTTATTTTTATTCAGCATCTGTCCAGTTTCTTCTTCCATTGTATTTAGTAATATTATCATATTCCTTATGGATTGGTTACTGGCATTTGAGAAAATTATAATATCGTCTGCATACGCCAAGCAGCACACCGTAGGTGTGTTTCTTGGTTGCTTATATCTAACAATTTTCCCCACTCATTTTCTTTTTCAAATTTACAATAAAGAGTTCTAGATAGATATTGAAAAGGGAGGGAGAAAGAGGGTCCCCTTGTCTAAGTCATCTTGAGGTTTTAAATTCTTTACCTGCTTGCCCATTTATAAGTATTTTAACCCATACGCCTGATATACATCTATGTATTAAATCTATCCAAAATTTCGAGAAACTCATTTTTCTTATTAAATAACATAATATTTCACATTCCACCCTGTCAAATACTTTAGAAAGATCTAGTTTCAATATTATATTACGTCCTCTCGACTTAGCTCCTATCTCTCTAATCAATTCTGAGGCTAGATTGATGTTTTCCATCATCAATCTGTCTTTAACAAAACTTGTTTGTTCTATCGATATAATAGATGAGAGAATCTTACTAAGTCTATTCTAAATCACCTTAGCTAATATCTTGTAGATTGTATTACATAAACTAATTGACCTGTAGTCTTCTCCTGTCTGCGGGTTAGATTTCTAGGGACCAAAATAATATAAGAATTAGTCCATGCCTTTGTAATTTATGCGCCTGCAAAAATCCAAATAATGGCTGTGACTAGCTCTTTTTTTATGATGTTTCAGCTGCGCTGAAAAAACCCATTGTTCCATCCGTCAGGACCTGCAGCGCTATCTTTATTTGCATTAAAAACTGCCTCTTTGACTTCTTATTTTGTCGGGAATTCTTCTAAAATTTTATTATCATTTTCTGAGATTTTTCTCTCAATATTTTGAATTTATGTGTTTTTTCTCGGAGTAAATGGCTTGCATAATAAATTTTTGAAATATTCTTCTAGTTCATTTTTTATATCCTCTTCTTTATCTAGCCATTTATCATTAGATGCTTTTAACCCTTTTATTTTTTGTTTTTGTATTCTTACTTTGGCCATTACATTAAAGAATTTTGTATTTTTGTCTCCATCTTTTAACCACTTGATTCTCACCATTTGCTTCCAAAAAATTTCTTTCATATGCATTCTAAGTTTTAATTCAGCTTTAGCCTTGCTCAGCTGGATACTTGAGCTATCGTCTTTTTAATCAAACTCTATTTCCAGGGTAGCTACTTCCTGTTCCATTTCCTGAATATTTTTATTGATTTTTCCAAAAACCTCATTGTTCCATTTGCTTAATGTCTGCCTTAAATTACGTAATTTCTTCGCTAAAATTTGCATAGGATTATCTGAAACAGGTTTTTCTCATGATTCTTTTACTATGCCATCATACTCTTTATGTATTCCCCACATATTTTGAAACATAATCCTTTATGTTTTCCTTCGCTATTTTCAAATGCTATTAGCAAAGGGTTATGATCCGAGCATGTTCTGTTGAGATGCCTGACCTTTATCCCGCCAATCTTGTTCACCCATTTAGTGTTAAGTAGAACTCGATCCAGCCTGGACCAGATCGCTTTCATTCTCTTCCAGTAGATACACCATGTAAAGTTAGAGCCTAGAAAGTCTACTTCCATTAGATTTGCTCTTGAAATTACCTCATTAAAAAGAGCTAATGCCATTTGGTCAGGATGTCTTCCTACCCTTTTTTCGTTAGCATTTCTAATTATATTAAAGTCTTCTCCAATAATCCATGGAGAATTTAATGCTGCTATTTTTTTCATCTCTTTCCATAGAGCTTTTCTTTCTTCCTTAGCATTGCTTGCATACACCACAGATATGATTGGGTCTTGAAGGCTTCCTAATTTAAAGCTTATAATCGTTCTCAACTTCTAGAGAGAAAATGCTCTCAACAGTTTTGATTTTAGGAAAAAATGCTCTCAACTTATAAAGAGAGAAAGTGCATTCTTAGAGAGAGAAAACGTCATTTTTGAGTGAAGAAAGCTCAAATTCAAGCCAAAAATGGGGAATTCCGAATTGCTTTCTGATAAGAAATCGTTCTCATCTCTTTTCAAAGAAACCGCGCTCATTTTTTCGAACTTTGAAGCAAAAATGGAGTCTCCCACAATCCTGTTTTCGAAGGAAGAACTCAATAAATTGGAAGACTCATTCGAGCTCACTCTCATTGGAAAATCCTCGCATGGTCGGCCTGAAATTAATGCCATTCATGAATTCTTCGCCTCCTTGAAGTTATGGGCAGTGGTGAAGCTCGTATGGTATGATGACAAGCACGCCTTCTTCTAGTTCAAGGAAGAAGACGACTTCCTCCGAATATGGGGCAGAGGACAGTGGAGCATCGCGGGGCTTCCCATGCGCATCTTCAAATGGTCGCCGAGCTTCACACCTCTTGAGGAATTCTCGCACGCACTGGTATGGCTTAACTTATCGAAACTCTCCTTGCACTTCTTTAACAAGCTATCTCTCTACTCTAGTGGCTCTGTTTCGGTAAACCATGGCTTCTAGATGAAGCTACAGCATGTATAACTAGACCTAGTGTCGCTAGGATTTGTGTCGAAGTTGATATTAGGCTCCCTTTACCGAGTAGAGTATGGATAGGCAGTGACCTCACCAATGGATTCTGGCAGGAAGTCTATTCAGAATCCACCCCAAGATACTGCACATACTGCCACAGAATGGGGCATGAGGAAGAAGTTTGCATGGCCGGTGGAGGGAAGAGGAGAGAGGGAAAGTTTAGTAAAGTAGAGAGAAAATGGAAATGGAGTGAATGGGTAAAGAAAGGGGATGGTATAGGAGATAGTGAGAGGGAGAAAAGAGGAGCAGGGAATAGAATAGAAGCGGCAGAAGTATTAGAGCAGAAGAGGTATCTTAGAGGAATGGAAGAATGCCCAGAGGAGATAATGGGGAATGGGGTAGAAGAGGGGTCACTAGAAAAGGCTGAGGAAAGTGAAAGGGAGGTAGAAAGGGCGGAGAAAGAGGGAGACATAACCAAGGATACAAGGCTGGAAAAGCTTTTAGAATGGGAAAAAATGGTAGATATCAGAAAGTGGCTAGAGGAGACATCCAAGTAGGCTGAATGGGGAGTAAAGGGGCTAGAAGATAGAAGAGGAAAGAAAGCTAGAAGTAAGAGAATGGAGGGGGGAAGAGAGACAAAAACAGTGGAGAAAATGGTAGAATATAACTGGGAGGAGGATGATCTTCTATCGGAGGAAGAAACAGATGCAAAAAGCTGGCCCTTAATAAGCACAAGCATGCAAGAAATTAAGATTGAATCAAAATTAACACATGACGATTCAGAAATAAGAAAATAGAAAATAAGGAGTAATATCCCGCAAGAGAGAGAGAGAGAGGGCAATGGAGGCTATTAGAAAAATGAGCAAAAGCCTGGAAAAAAATACAATTATTAAGCACAATAGAACAAACTCCACCAATTTCAAACAAACTCCCAAGAAACACGAAAAAACATGTTAATAAGAAATATGATTTGAAGTACACGACTAGAGCACAAGCAAAATTCACTGGAAATGTTTAATAGTTTATATTGTAACTTAAGAGGAGTGGCGAACTCTTCTACTTTAAATAGACTAAGAAAATTAATTAAAATATATAAAATTAAGATAGTTATTCTAGCTGAACCAATGGTAAATAAAGATCAACTAGATAAATATAAGAATGTTCTTGGTCTTGAAAAGGCCTTTTCAAACGTAAATGGTAAATTATGGATTTTATGGAAAAGATTGATGGATATTGAAATTATAGCAGAAACTGATCAGATTATAAGGCATGCTTGGCTCATAGCTAGGCATATTCATTTTAGATTGTGCTGGGCTGTGCTGGTTCATGCTGGTTTTGTGTAGTGTAGTGACAGCTTGAATTGAAATTCTATTTGTGCACAACTAAAATATTTTGAAATTTTAATTTTATATTTATGCAAAATAAAAGTAAAAATTATCAAAATAAAAAAAATCATATGCATAATATTAATATGATAAATAACTTAATAAGAAGCATAAACGGCAAAAATTAAAAAAATAAACAAAATATCGTATTTTATGAAAAAAGAACAATCTAAAACAACATTAGTCTCAAGTCATCATCATCAATTTGTGTCTGTAGTATGGTAGTACGGATGTGAATGCATATGTAGATCGTTATTGTCATGCATGCATATGAATATATTGTTAGTTGTGACTTTTATATTTTTGATCTCGATGTCTCATGAGTTATCATTTATCAGTAATTCTTTTATTTTAACTTGAATGTTTAATCTTAAACCTTCATTGTCTTTGATGCATGAAAGTATTTCTATGATATTTGGTTATTATTTTAATTTTTTATTTGAAATAACTTTGTATACCACAGACAAGTAGACTCTGATACTATGTTAGATATTGAAAGAGTCATTAGATCATTTGCTTTCTTAAATAGTATGAAATATGTGAATTCATATGATTTTTATTAATTCAAAATATCTAAATTTTTATTATTATCGAGTAAAAGGATAAAGTAGTAATCGATATCTAAGTATTGAGACAAATAATTTTTATTCGATAAATCATTTCGTTGTGTCCATAACTAATTGAATGTAAAAATTATTTTTTTAGGAATATGATAATCATGTCCGTGCTCATAGTGTCGCTATGACTATCATTCCTAATATTATAATATGTAAACATATTACTTAATTTTTCATGAATAAAAATTATAAGTTCGTCAGTTTGGTTAATGCAAGTAAATATGTATTTTAATATATTTTTACTTTCTTTCATTTTAATCTCATAATCCATATAGATAACCAAGCAATATAGAGTTGGAATGAAAGATCAGTATTTTAAATACTTAGTTTCAATCTAAATAGTCATTGTACTAAAAATAATATAATCATCTATACTTGCTAAACATACTATTAATGTTGTACATGTATCAAGTGCAATGTAAATAGTGGGAGTGTGCATGTATGAATTATTATTAATCTTGTCATAAAAAAATTCAGGAATTTTATAAAATAAATTTTTGTATTTAAATTTGAATCATTATTAATAAGTTCGGCACTTTTATTATTGACATAGTCGGATTTCATATATTGGAATGCTAACATATAATGCTAACATAAAATAAATATATTTTTCAATGATATTTCATATTTAATAGGATTTTTTTAAAGTTTTGTTGACGAATATAGATTGCTAAATTATTATTGTATGTTTTGTATCATAAAATATTTTTGTGAATTTCTTATTTTTTCTAAAGTAAGAAATTACTTTTCATTAATGCCTATGTTATCGAGTCAATTACGTGATTCATATACTTAATGTTAAAATTTTATCCAATGATTTATCTCTAATTGGTATAACAAATATATTACTTATTATTTTATTATTAGAAGCATTATTAAGGGTTATATTAAATATTTTATTCTAAATATTATATTTCCAAAAGATCTTTATCAAACACTCGTATATGATATTATTATCATGAGAATAAAAATTCTTCAGAAATTTTAAAATTTTTTTATTAAATTTTTATTTTAAATTTATATAGTTGGTAGTGACACATGCGAATGATGCATCGTCATGACTAGTGTTGATATGTGATGTTATTTACACTATTCTACTATATTTCTTAAGTTTATTAATTATTAATTATTTTTCTAATTTTATAATATATTTTTATATTATTCCTACTAGTTGACATAAGAATGATATAGTATACATGTTGAAAGTAAGTATACATAATATTGATATTCTTAGGATCTTCAAAAAATCTAATTGAAATACTAATTATCATAATTAATTTAGTCACGCATTCTCTTATAAAGTTATTATGATAGTTAATAAAACTAAACTTGATTCAACATCAAGATCTTATTACTTAGTTGAGTTTTATTAGAATCTAATGTATTATATATTTTGGTGCATTAATCATAGAGGTGTTAATTGAGCATGATCTACAATATGATTTGATTTAGATATACTTTGCCTGACATGGCATGGCTCATCATCTTGCTTGGTCTTGGACCATGATGGTCAATGACACGACTTGTGCCATGTTGAGCAAGTGTGAGCTATGCCTTGTGCTGAGCATGACATGACCCGTGTACTTGGCATGATGACATGGTCCAAAAGCTTGCTGATTTTGTGTTATGGGTCTAGTTTAGAAGTGTCAAACGGGCTGTGCGGCCCGAGGCACGCCCCTACTCGATAAAGACCAATGCCAGTGCTAGTGCTGGGCCTACTCTCAGCACGAATCATGCTGTGCTATGCCTAGGCCAACCGTGCCACGTGCAGGGCCAGGAATGACTCGGTACCATGGCCTTGAGCATGCATCTTCGGCACCAACCCAGCGGTGCCAAGAGTCCCGACCCAGCTCTACCCCGAAGCTAGATGCCTGATGGATTCAAATTTTTGTCGGGCCCATTAACTGACCCATGTAACTTTGGACCCCCAGAGCTTAGACCCAAGCCCGATTGTTCTAGAAGCTGAAGCTTTTGGAACTTTGGACCGTTTGGGTTGGTTCCACTGTCGAACCGACCCAACGGTCCAAAAAAAATCAAAATAAAATCTAAGCTGTTGGATATCACCTCCAACGGCTATGGTGCAGAATCTGACGACCCAAAAATTTCTGTCTTTTTTTTTTAATTAAAAAAATCAAAAAAAAAATAATTTTTTTATTTAAAAAAGTATGATTTTTTAATTTATAAAATTTTCATACCTCTCTCATTCTAAGATTCGTGTTTTCAAAACATAAATCTGTCTCTCTTTCTATCCTAGTCCTAACTTTTAACTCCAAAGTCGAATCTAGAAAAATGATAAATAGTAGTTTTAATGACGAAAATAAAATTAATTATAATTTAGATAATGAAAACTCTACGAAAAAGTTTGAGATTATTAAAACTTTAGTTTCTCCCGTCGTCTCAACCTAAATATAAAAAAAAATAAAAAATTAGAATATTAGTAGTTTGAACTCACTTTAATATAATAAAATAAAAAAATATTAGGGATGTCGAAGAAGAATCAGTACAATATAAATATTGTAAAAAAATTTTAAGCGGTAAGAGTTTATGTGGGATTGAATATTTTAAGAGGCATGCTGAACTATGTATCAAAAAATATGATGCATTAGATTTTTAGGCAAACCCAACTCAGTGGTGAATTTTTTGAGGTTGAATCCAATTCAATTTCAAAGTTTACTCCTTTAATATATCATAATGAGTTAGTGAGGAAAGACTTGGTCAAATTAATTACCACAATGATTTTTTTTGATTAGGTTTTTAGAGGATTAAATGATATTCATTATTATGTAGACATATTTTCAGCATGCATATCATAGGATTTTTAAGTCCATATTTAGGATTGACATTTTAAAATATTATAAGTTAGAAAAAGAAATATTAATTAATGAATTTAGGGAATATAGAGGAATATCCGTGATATTCTATATATCAATTAATCTCTATGATGTATCTTATGCATGCCTCACCGCTCACTATGTAGATTCTAAATAGATATTAAATAAAAAATATTAGAATTTTCTGAGATTTTTCATCCTCATGATGACCCAATCATTTTTGAATACATGATAATACATCTAATAATACTATGTTTATTAGAAGTATTAGAGATGAACTATTAGGAGATATTTTTCTTGGCAGATGTACGTGTCATATTATTAACCTAATAGTATAAGCTGGGATGAAGGTGTGTACCTTTACTTTAGGAAATATATGTGACTCACTAAAATATATTTACATATCTCACAGACAACAAGAGTTCGGTAGTCTCTGTCTGTAGGTCTAAAGAAGAAAAAATTTCAATCGGATGTGAGACACCGTTGAAATTACATATACTTTATGTTGGATTCACGTATTTAATATGAACCCGTGATATCCGACCACATCAATAGTAATAGTGACGAACTTATTAATGATGATACTGATTGGGCTACATGATTTTCTTTTATGAGGTTCTTGAATACTTTTATGACACTACGAACAAATATCGTCAATTTATACTTTTACGGTTGTATTACACTCAGATGCATGTGTAATATTAGTAGCATATATAGGAAGTTTTAAGATGATCGGACACTTAGCGATATGGTTGTAGAGATGCAAATTAAGTACTTAAAGTACTGATTTATCATTTTATTTTTTTATTATCTGGCTGCCTGCCTGGATCCTACGATTAATGTGGAAAGGTTAGATAATATTTTGACATTTATATCATCGTGCATGAACCATGAACACCCACTTGAAAGGTTCATTCATGAAAAATTTGCTGAGTTCTTTACATACTATGATATTAGATATGGTGATAGTAATAGTGAGACTCTGAGTACGAACATGAATATCATATTCAAAGATGATAATTTTTTCATTTAGATAACGAGGGAGAAATGACGAGGTGGGTCATCGAATATAAGTGAACTCTCTTGGTACTTATATATTGATTACAATTTAATCATATCACATTTTGATAATAAGAATCTTGATATATTATAGTGGTGAAAATCATACGAGTTCACTTATCTCGTGTTATCTTGATACGAGTTCACTTATATACTGATTACAATTGATATTAATGATGATTTGATGATTGATGACATTGACGATTGATGGATTTAGACACTGATGTCTGATATTTGATTTACTTATTTACATTGTTTTTGTTTTTGTTTATTTTTCTGTGATATTATTTTGAGTTTGAGACAGTTTGAGTTTGAGGCTTGATGTTTGAATATTAATTTTTTTATGATTTGTATTAGTTTACATTTGTATTAATATTTAATTTTTATTAATTCATACACAATTAGTATTAAGATTTTAGTTGTTTTTTATAATAAACTTAATGTTTTATTAAATTTAATAAAATAAAATTTTAAAAATTATTTTTTTTATTTTAATTTAACAATTAACTATTGTCTCTTAACTAAAAATTATTTAAGTATATAATTAAATAATTAATTTTTAAAATTTATAATATTTTTTATATTCTGAATTAAAATAATAAAAAAATTTAAAATTTCCCCAAACTATGCCCAAACTGACCAAATCTGGCCCAATGGGCAAAATAGGCCTCCTACCTAGCCCAGTTTTATCACAACCATGCCGATGGGCCTGCCGGGCTTGCTGTTGAAGACGTGTCAGGCCAAGCATGGCCAGGAGGTCTAGTGGCCCAGTTGGGGCACCTAAAACTGGGTCTGGTCTGCCCGTCTCGGCCTGTTTGACATCTTTGATCTAGTCTTGTTGGGTGACCACCAGAAATGGTTTTTTTTAATGGACACATAAGCTGGTTATCGCTTATGTGGTCGGCTGCAATTGGGCTGTTATTTTAAAATAAATTGGTTCTCGCTAGCACGAATCAGCCTTCACAGCATGGCCCGTTCCATGGCCTTGCATTGACCTAAACGGACTTGTAATTTGTGGGCCAACCATGCCATGCCTAGCAGCTTGTTTGGTTATTGTGTATTGTTGGGCACGACATAGTGGCATGGACATGCAACTCTATAAATCTATAATTGGCCATTCAAACATGTATTTATACTTGTATATATATATTCTTATTATATATATATATATATATATATATATATATATATATATATATATATAATATTGATTATTTTTTAATATTTTTAGAATTTTTATTTTTTTTATCTTATAGTGAATCAATATTATTGAAGTTCGTTTGATTTTAGTTTTTAAGATAAATAAGTTTGGGTCGAGACCATTGTAGATAATCTTGTTTCGTCTTCGGATGTTTCAAGGGAGTTGTCGTTATTATATAAATTTACGTTAAATTAGTTTTCACTAAAATTATTCTTTATTATTTTTTTATTTATATCTTAAATTTTATATTATTTAATAATAAATTATAAAACACTAAAAAAAATTATACATCATGACCGTAACCTCAGACTTTTTCTACTATAATTTTTCACATCAGAAATCACAATAAGAGTGCAAAGAGAGGAGAGAGAAAATATGAGAGTAAATAATGAAATTTAAGAAATTTATTATTTTTATATTAAAATATTATATATATATATATATATATATATATATATATATATTAATTTATTATTATTATTTTAATTTTAAAATGATTGAAATCTGACAGTAATCAAATGTTTGTCTGTAGCTTTTGGAAATAAATCTGACAGCTACAGATGTTTCAAAAAAATTATTTTTTTAGACGACACTAAAAGTGACAGGCAATGCTTACTATTTTTTGTGTCGAGGCACTTCTCGCCATGACCTAGAATGGCACGAGCCGTGCCTTTGGCTAGCATGACTCCAGTCCAGGCATGGTCTTGGACCATGCTGTGCCAGCCCAGGCATGGCTAATTTGGGCCATGCTTGGGCCGCCCAACTCACTTGATACCTTTACCTTTATTTTGGGTTCTGTCTTCTGGTAAATCCAACCAAGAAAACATACAGTACTAAGATAAGTTTCATTCTCAAGGCCTCACGAATAAATTGTATGACTATATCTCATCCTTACCACCTAAACCAATCCGCGAGTAAAAACAATTATGCTATTCTGGATGATGAGATGAATAGAGGTCGAGGTAGACTGTAGATATTTGAGTTAATTGGAGCTCAATCATCTCTACGACTCAGTCGGGTCAATTTGTTCATGAAAGATGAAAATGTATTGGTTTCGTGTTGAATTTCAGACTCTATTATTTTCTGTGAGGCTTGTTATTATGTTAGAACATCATGCTGGGGGCTACATTCTTATTTTCTTTTCAGGAAGCTGTATATTGCGGATGCAAGACCCAGAAAAAATGCTTTAGCAAATGGAGCCATGGGTGGTGGTTCAGAGTCATCTTCGAATTATTTCCAATCTGAGGTGTGTCCAAGGTTTGATCCATCCCTTTATGCATCTCTATTTCTGGATATCTGCATGTTCTGTAACTACCATGATGTTTTTTATCAGATAGTTTTCTTTGGGATAGATAATATCCATGCAATGAGAGAGAGTCTTTCTCGGCTTAGGGACTATTTAGATACTCATGGCACCACTTCATCAGATGGAATGTCCTCTTTTTTGGTTAGTCTTTATATTTACTGTTTCTGAACTATGTCCATGTGTGGAATGCTTTCTTTAATGTAGAAGATTGTGTGTTCTGTTTATTTAATGCTGAAGATGAGCATGTATTTATCATGGGTGCTGTCCTATCTATTGTGCATCTTAAAGGTGGGTGGAATATTATGTGATGAACAGCTGTTATCAGCCGTGGACAGCCGTGGACATATAAGTGTGTGTGTGTGTGTGTGTGTATAGGTATCATTGCTACCTGTGTATCATATCTTGAAGTGAAATTAATCATTTTCTACATGGTATCAGAGGGCGGAATGATCATTACTTAAAATCAAGGAAAATTTAATTTATTTTGGCAAACATAATTGTTTATCAAGTTTTTTTGTTGCATCCGATCTTGACATGCTTTTGCCTATTGAGTCGCCTTCCCCTATCTACCATCCTGCGTAGTGATTGATATCAGCACTAATTTTTGAGTATGACAATAGATAACAAGGGTCAGTTCACTCTGACTGTTTCCGACATTACTATTCAGAGAATGTGATTGGATGACAGTCTTATCATCACAGACAATATCTTATTCCCCATCACTAGTCATAAGTTGAATGTGAATAATTATCTACAATGGTCAAGTTTGATTCTTATGTTCAACAGCTAAAAAGGTAAATATGACTACTTGAATGGAGAATTCCAATCCCTAGAACCCGAGGATGTCTCATATCGAAGATGGAAGATAGATAATAACACTATCAAGTCATGGCTGATCAATTTTATGACAGTTGAAATTAGAGAAAATTTCTTACTCTACAAGACATCACATGAGATTTGAGAAGCTGCATGTGCATCTTACACTCAAGATAATATTATAGTCATGTTCAAAGTCAAAATAATTATCTATGTGTTAAGAGAAGGTGATCTCAACGTTACTCAATATTATAATGCATTGTCTTGTCTATGGTAGCAGCTTGATTCAGTTCGCACACATGCTTGTAGCAATGTTGAAGATAAACAATGATTCAGGTGAATCATTGAAGAAGATAAGACTATGAAGTTCTTGGCTGGGCTCAACAAAAACCTAGATGATTTCTGGGGTCGTGTATTGGCTATTAAGCCCCTACCAGGCCTTCGTGATGCATTCTCAGAGGTATGTAGGGAGAAACTTCAAAATCAGGTATTATTGGGAGGCGTACAGGGTTCGGACTACTCTCTAGCCTTGGTCGCAAAAGATCACTTTCTAATGATGGTGGCAAAAAATAATTCAGGCTATGACAAAAAGAAGAGTGATAGACCATGGCGTGATCAATACTAGAAGCTTGGACACACTCGTAACACATGCTGGAAGATTCATGGGAAGCCCGCTTATTGGAAGCCTAAGTAAAGTTGTGGAAATATTGTTTTGGGCTAAGAAAACAAACCTATTGGAGTCCTTGCATTTAGCATAGAGCAGATGTTAGTCACTTCAACAGTTCCAAAGTGAGAAAAGCTCCTCAGTTGGTTTCATTGCCGCCAAAGGTAATCATATATGATTCAATACTGCACAATGAGGTGTAGATTATGGACTCTAGTGCTTCTGATCATATTACAAGGATAAAACATCTATTAACATCTTATTGTCCATTCGATAGACAGATGATAGTAAAGACAGTAGATGGATCTATCTCTCAGGTTGAGGGTGATGAGTCAATATTAGTGCTCATTGCTATCACTTACATGATGTTTTTTATGTTACTAGATTATCTTGTAACTTTTTGTCAATTAGTAAATTGGTTAAAAATATGGAATGTATCGCTCATTTTACCATTTGATATTTGTAAATTTTAGATTTCAATGTAGGGGATGGAGATTGACAGTGCTAAAATGGTTAATTTACTCAATTAGATACGAGCTTGCAAATCAAAGTCTAGAAAAACTCTAAAAATTACCATTTATATTCTCAAGGTGATCCATTAAAATCAAATAAAGAAATTGAAGTTATGTTGTTTTACTTTGATTAGGTCATCTAAATTTTATTTATTTTCAAAAATTATCTTCTTCACTATTTATCAATCAAAAAGCCTAGTTTTTTTTAAATGTGAAGTATGTTAATTATTAAATCATTCTTGCACCTCTTATCCAATATACCCACATGCACTATCCTAGCATTTCTTTCTTTTTCACCGTGACATATGGGGATCCTCATGGATAAAAAATATTAATGATGCCCGGTGGGTTTTCTTGTTTGTGGATGATCACTCCCGTCTCACATGGCTATATCTCATGAAAGAAAAAATTGAATTGGGAATTTTATTTCAAAAATTTTATATCATGATCCAGATTTAGTTTTAAATCAAAATTAAGTCTGAGAGATTGATAATGGCAGGGAATTCTTTCAAACATTCTTTGAGAGATTTTTTATTGACACAAGGAATTATTCATCGTATCTTTTGCGTTGATACACCTCAGTAGAATGAAATAGTTGAGCGCAAGAACAAGCACATCCTTGATGTAGCTCGTTCCTTGATGTTTACTACCCATGTCCTTTATTATTTTTGGGGAGAAGTTGTCCTTACAGTCATTTATCCTATCAACCGAATGCTTTCTCGAGTCCTCCAATACTAAATTCTTTATTAGGTATTCCTCATTTCATTTTCATATATTCGAGTTATGTCTATCATTTCATTTAAAATATTTAGGTGTTCTGCATTTGTTTATATCCACTTACAAAACGGGGGGAAATTAGATTCTAAAGTATTTAAATGCATTTTCTTGGGGTACTCATCTTCTCCAGAAGGGGTACAAATATTTTTGTTCGTCCACATGTTGATTCTATATATTCATGGATATCATATTTTTTAAAAATCAATCATTTTATCTTTAACCTGATATTCAGGAGGAGAGAAATATATCTCAGGAATATTAGTCTCGAGAAGTTACACCTCTCATTCTTCCATGCAAGGAGTAAACTTGTCCAAACCCTACTCAGGCTAATTATTTTCTTGAGGAACATACACTAGCACAATTAGAACCTAGTGAGTTTCGTGTCTATACAAGGTGAAACAAGTCATAGTTTGATGAGTTCCAGCAACCATCTTTGCAGAACCAATCTCTCAATCCTATAGATGAAGCTGCACAAACACAAGGTAATTCCTATTTTTCACATGTTTCAGTTGATTATGAGAATAACACTGTTCTTGAGGAATCTTATGACAGGCCTATTACTTTAAGAAAGAGAAAGGGAACCTTTACTCATCATCCAATTTAGTTCATTACATATGATAATTTCTCTCGTAATCATTTCTTAGTCAGCTCCCTAGATGAAATTTAGATACAGAGATCTATTCAAAAAGCTCTTAAAGTTTTAGAGTGGAAAAAAGTGGTCGAAGAAGCAAAGGCAGAAAAATAAAACTTGAGTGGTAACTAAATTGCCAATTCAGAAAAAGGTAGTAAGCTACAAATAGTCCTTCATTGTGAAGTATAACTTTGATGGCAGTATTAACAAGTACAAGGCTAGTCTAGTGGCAAGAGGATTCACTCTGTCATACTGCATTAACTATTAGGAGACATTTGTTCCAGTTGCAAAGCTCAATATAATAAGAATCTTTCTCTCTCTAGCTGTTAATTTGGATTGACTATTATATTAGTTATATGTGAAGAATATTTTTCTAAATGGAGAGCTTGATGGGGAAGTGAACTTGGAGATCCCACTAGGCCTAAACATACCAGAAATATCTGACTCAGTGCTGAAGTTGAAAAAATTTTTGTTTGTCCTTGAGCAGTCACCTAGAGCGTGGTTTAATAAGTTCATCAAGGCAGTTAAGTGGTATGGTTACACACAGTGTCAGATATATCATACAATATTTATTAAACATCCTGAGGGAGGATGGAGGGTCATCCTCATAGTCTATGTTGATGATATCATTCTCATAGGAGATCACCAGAATGAATTTTTAGAGATTGAAATTATTTTTGATCAAAGAATTTGAAGTTCAGAGAAAGTATGTGCTAGATTTTTTAAAGAAAATTGATATTATTGGATGCAAGTCAGTTGAACCTCTTATGAATACCACAATCAAATTTAGTATGCAATCCAGTGGAGCTCAAGTAGATAAAAGTAGATATCAAAGGTTAGTCGGCAAACTCATATACCTCTCGCACATCAGACCCAACTTCAGTTTTACTATCAGCATAGTTAGTTAGTTCATGAATAACACAGCCGAAGAACACATGCATGCAGTATAGGATTTTGAAGTACCTCAAAAGAAACCGGACCAATGGTTGTTCTTTGAGAAATCTAGTGATAGGTATCTTAAGATTTTCATCGATGGCGACTAGGTAGGGTCACCTGTTGATCGGCGATCAGTCTCTGGGTATTGCTCATTCTTGTGAGGGAATTTGGTTACTTGAATGAGCAAAAAGCAAGTGTAATAGCAAGAAGCTCAGCTAAAGTTAAGTTTAGTGCTCTTGCCTTGGGAAATTGTTATGGTATATGGCTAAGCAGAATTTGTAATGAACTAAAGGTTCATGCTGACAAATTTATCTAGGTCCTATGTGTTATTCAGTATTCGATTGGCATAGCAAAGAATTCTGTTCACCATGATAGAACCAAACATGTAGAGATAGACTGATATTTCATTAAAAAAAAGATCGAAGAGAAAGTTGTGGATCAATTTTACTTTCTTATAGCCTAATAGATAGTAGGTATTCTCACCAAAGCCTTAGCAAGAAAATGATTTGATTAGTTAGTATCCAAACTAGGGTTGTTTAACATCTACAACCCAGCTTGAGGGGGTGTGGGAAATATTATGTGATGAACAGCTGTGAAAAGCTGTGGACTGCTATGAAAATTTATGGATAGCTGTGAAGATTTAAGTTATAAATATAGGTATCATTGCTACGCATCTATCATAACTCGAAGTGAAATTATTCATTTTTTATATTTTCTACAATGTGATGAATCAGAACAGGAGTCTTCTGTACTGGGTGTGACCTTATATTGCCCGTATGTTTTAGAGGTTATTCCTCAGTGCTATCGCAAGTACTTTCGTTCATAGGAAGTATGTCTTGGGTTTGAGTTTCATCATACCAAACATCTCTGATTTTTTTTATGAATGACTGATGAGATGTTGATCTGTACCAGATCCCTTGTTAAGTTATAGTCTTGTGTACTCTATATGATATCTAAAGTTGGCAATTCTGGCCATCTACCCCAACCCAACCCTGCTAAGCCTGCATTTATGAAATGGGTCCCATTTGGTTAAACAACATGGCTCATTTGGGGTGCTTATGAATTGCTATTTTAGAGCAGGTCCTCATCAACAAGACGGACCCATTAGGGCAATTCATGGTCCCAATCTGATAGTTCACTTTCTTGATTTCTTTCATATGCTTAGTTTCTTCATGGACAGAGGCATGGAGGTTGGTCATGGGGAGGAGGCAACCTCAGCAGCATGTCTGCTTCTGTTGCAACTCTTGGTGACAGCGGTTGGTTAATACACGTACAAAGTATATTAGCTGGTTCTGCTTGGATTGCAGCACGTGTTGCATTAGAATCTGCTTCAGTACTTGTTCATTGCAGGTAAGCATCCTTGTTTCGCTAGTTGTTTTTTTTTCCCACTCAATTCATAATAGAAACTGAAACTTATTAGATGAAAATCTTTTAACAAGAAATAAAAAGGCAACATTTTTATCAAATAGTATTATTTAATCTTTGTTTTTTGTGATTTCTTTTCAAATGCATGACATCTATGTCTGTAATGCTCCTTTGTTTTGGACAGTGATGGATGGGATAGAACCACTCAATTGGTTTCTTTAGCTTGTTTGTTGCTTGACCCATACTACCGTACATTTGCAGGATTTCAGGTACTTTGTTCCTGCCAAGAACATTAAATATTTGAGTTTGCATCTGTTCTTATTTATGTGTATAATTAAACAAACACTAATAATACACTCAATTGCATTTAACTTTGAAGTTAATAGTATTTGTGCGATATATCATTGAGATGAGTGATCATTTATGAAGTCTTCTTGTTGCATACATGTATCAAAGATGTCATAGTGCAATGACATGTAACTTCTTCTAAGAGAAGTAGGTATTGAGTTCGAGATGATTAGACCCAACCCAACTTCTCTAATTTTTAGAAATGTGACTTCAATATATTAACATCTCCTAGATATTAATTGCAAGTAACACATATAGTTATTTTTTTATATTTTATCAAGGCTCTTGTTGAAAAAGATTGGCTGGCATTTGGACATCCTTTTTCTGATCGTGTGGGATTGCATGCTATTTCTGGAACTGGAAGCATGCCTTCTGAGTTAACTTGGCAGTCATCTGCTGGGAGTTTGCCATCATCATCATCACCTCTTCGCCAATCATCAGGATCGCTAGTTTCTCAATCTCCTACTTCTCATGCACAGAACAACTATTCACCTATATTCTTGCAGGTTGGTATTAATACTAGGGTTTTTTGCAAGACTAGTTCTAGTGCCATGTTGAAAATTTTTATGTTATTTTGGTATGCTTTGGCATGCTTGAGATGTTTTGTATCTCATAGGACTTGTTCAGAAATGATTTTGTTTCTATTTTTTTTTGTTTTTTACAAATTATTTTTTGATATGGAAATCATGGTTAACAAAATCAGTTTGTACCCTTGTCATGGGTTTTCCTTGGTTCATCCAAAAATTAAGGTTTAGCCCATATTTGTGAAAGATGGTTTGGATTGTGTTCGAGACGTATGCCTTTTAATATATAATTTTTTCATTCTGGATTTTTTTTATGATTTGATCACAATTAATAAATATGGTTCATGACTTGGTATTGAAAGGATCAATGTTCAAAGACAAGGCAATGCTTCAGGCATGTCGAGGTGTCCACCTACTAATACTTATTATTTTAATTTTTTTTATTTTAGATAAAATAATGTAATTATTTAAATATTTATTAGTCCTAAATATTAATGCGATCAAATATTATCAAACATTTTAATGAAATTATTATAGAATATTTATTATTTTAAAGCATTGGTATATCATAAATAATGTTAGAGTAAAATATCATCAAAACCATATAATTATGAAGTTTGAATAATAATCATTGTGAATTGTGAATAATAGATAAAAATAATAAATAACAATAGTAGATAATAATAATACTAATGAATGATAATAATTGCTCATTCTAAATTTGTAGGATCGTTATATTATAATTATTTGTGTGATCTTTGCATTTTTTTCTTGAATAAAATATATTTTAATTTTAATTTTTATTTATTATTGCAAGAATAGATATAGAACTCAATCTCTACCAATATAATTTAATATTCTTGTATTATCATAATTATCACTAATATATATTTTTGATATAATTGGAGTAGGTCATATGAATTTTAGTTTCTAAGCAATATGTTAATTATATAAATTCTCACATAATTTCAAAATATTTATATATTTTTTGATCATTTTTATCTAAAATTTTAATAATATTCTTATTTCAAATATTTTATTAATTTGTTATTCTAAATACTTTTTTAATAGAATTTTGTATAATTTGCTTTAAAGTCTTCATATGTTTAAATTATGTGAGATATTTTTTTTTAATTTTATTTTTTATATATGCGATACTTAGATACTTATTAATTTTTTATTTTTAATTTTATCATTACGAGTTGTGTTACATATTCATTCTAAAATATGAATCATTGGTATTTTTATTTTATGATTTATATTTTTTTATTTTGGTTATTTTTTGAATTATAAATTTTAAATAGTAGATATATCTATATTTTGATATTTAAATGTCATCAATCTAAAGTAATTATCTTTCTTATATATTAATTTTAAATTTATTTAGTTATTCCTTTATTTTTAATTAATTAATTTAAAATTTTTTGTTCTCTCATATCTTATTTTTTTGTATTTTAGATAAATTTTTATTAGTTATTTTAATTAGGAAAATGTATCAATAATCTACTTCCTAAAAAATGTGTTTAAAGTAAATCTTTGATATAATATTACAAAAATTAAAAATTTATTTAATATTATTTTTTAGAGTGAACACTAATCATAGCTGTCTAAAATTAAAATCATTAATGATATATATATATATGGGTGTCAAATGAGCACGGCACGATCCATTGGACACCTAAATTTTACTAATATTTAGAGGTTTCAAACCAGTAGGACACGACATGGTGGTGCGGTTCATTGGCCTTGCCCGACCTTACCGAATGATGAAGATGCATGAGTCGTGCATCTTTGCCGTTACCCATTGCATGATGGTTGATGGATGTGTAGTCACTCGGGTTGGTTTATCGTGTCTCTAGGCCAGACATATAGGTCGTGCCTAGCTCAACACGAGTCATGGATCATCCCAGACCATCACGACATGAACCATGCTATGAGACAGCCCAGCTTGGACTGAGGCATGGTTCTAGATCATGCTGTGTTGGGCTAGACATTGTTGAACTGGGTTGGGTTGTGGGTCTTGCCTAGGCTACCTGGCCCATATGACACCTCTATATATATCACAAATGTATTTTTTTTTTCTAAAAACTCACTAAATCAACTCTTAAGAAATTCTATTATATGTATTCTCTTAATTGATATAAATGCTATATGAATATGTTAAATTTTTTTAAATTTTTATTTTTTTCTGTTAAAAAATTATTTTATTTTTATATAATTTAAAAATTTTTGAATATTATATTTATTATTTTATTTTCATAAATTAACACCACAAATTTATGTATGAAAGAATAATATTTTTTATTATGTAAAATTCTATTATATGACATATTAATTGTTGATTTATGTTTTATATATGTTTTTATGAATCAATTAAAATCTTATTAAGTTTAATTTTTTTTTTGTATTTATCTTTAAAATTTTTTTTTCTATTTTTTTTATCATCAATTAATGTCTCATTTCTTATTTTCTTAAAATATTTTTTTTTTATTTAAAATAAATTTATTTTACACTAATACACACAATATAATTTAAATTTATAATTCTGGTACTAATGTTTTAGCGTATCCAAATAAATCACTCTCATACTTTACTATAAAATATATTATATCAATATTTTATGTTTATTTTATCTCTTTGAGCGATTTACATAAATATTTTATTGTAAGGTAGATAATACTTGATGCTTTTATATTTTCTCCTATAATTTGTTGCACTTTCACATTTCATTATCTTAATCATTCTTGAATAATCATATTTTTTCTATCTTAATTATTTTTTTTTCATTTCATATTAGATTTTCTAGTAATTACAAATAGATTTATGCTATTTATTTTATATTTTTGGCTATTCATTATTTCTTGACTAACTAAGATTATGTTTTTATATTTATGATGTATTTTTCCATTAAATTATTATTATTTAATTTTCAATTTAATTTGATCTTAAGCTATGTAAAAAAATATTTTTTTCTATTTAGATAAAAATGATAACTAATTATGTATGTTAAATTTTGAGGTATTATCCTGATATCATTTTATTTTAAAGTTCAGATTTTGGTTTTCTTGAATTATTTCTGATCTTACTCTTATTTCTCTTTTTGATATTTTAAATCTTATCCTGATTTGACATTGCTCATCCTAGTAGGCTTCACGTGCCTAACTTACCACCCACTCATCCTCATTGTTGGGGTTGCATGTCACTTGAAGTTGCGTCCTATTCCTTGTGTTAATCATATTGTTTTAAAATTCATATATGTGAGGGTTCAAGAAGTTCTTTTATGGCTAGTTGTCTCATGTGTCAAATCCTTTTTTATTCGAGCTAAGGATTGACCATCACGACAAATGTCTTAATACGAGAATGCAATATGAAGACTTTTATGGTAGATATTATTTCTAGAACTATTTTTGATAAAATATTTTTTACTTAGAATTTTTGGTAAGATATGATGGATTAAGATTGATTTATTGATATTATCATCATCAAACATAGAATTTATCTTTTTATCAGTCATTTAGTTATTTTTATTGTCTTTCAAAGAAATCAACTTATTTATGTGATATTTATTATATTTATTTCAAATGCTTAGTCATACCTATTATATGTTGGATTATTCAAATATTGATGTTACAATTTATTTCATATCTTATCTTGAATATATAAAAATATAAATTTACAAATATAATTATTTTAAAAGCTTGAATATCTCTAATATTGAAATGATTTTTGTCGCATATATGATAAAATGTTTTGTTTATCACAATTCATTGTAAATCTAGATTCTAGTGTTTAAGTTTATTATGTAATCAATTAGTTGACAATATAATCATATTAATAATTTAGTAAAATTGTGAAATACTATAATCATTGTTTTAAAAATAATATATTAATAAAATTAAATAATGTACATTAATTTTGTGGTTTGTTTTTTTTGTATTGACGGGGATGAAGATTGTACTAAGTACACAAGATTCTTGCTTTAGCATGAGACATGAGAGAGATTAATATCTTGACATTATTATTATAAAAAGATTGAAATTTTGTGTTTGATGAGTCTCGCGCTCAACACTTATTATCATTGAACGAAAATATTTACCATCACACGAAAGCATGTCTTTTCATATATGCATTTAACACATTGACTTTTATGTAATCAATCATCTAAGTAATTCTTTCTTATCGTTATAATTATTATTTTTTTCTAATAAGTTTATGTGATTTTGCATATAATGTCAATTATATGTAGAGGTGTCAAACGGGCCGGGTCGGCCCGGTACGTTTTTTAACCGTGCCCGGGCCCGTGCCGAGCCGGGGCACGGCACGCCGACACGGTTTCTTTCCGTGCCGGTTAGGTTTCACGTGGGCAAGCCGCACGCGTGGCCGTGACCCAGACCCTCCTGAATTAAAGCCCGTGGGTCGGGTCATGAATGGACCCGACCCGCAGTCCTGACTCCTGACCCAATCCCAACGGGGAAAAAAAATTTAAATCTTGATTGAATATCAGCCGTTGGATTTGACTCCAACGGCTAGTAGGCAGAATCCAATTGTCCTCGTGATCTTGCCCCCTATTTATATATTAAAAAATCAAAAAAATATAAAAAAAATATTTTTTTTATAAAAAATTAATATTTTTAATCTATAAATTCTACCCCTCCCTATAACAATTATGTTTTTCAAAAACATATAATCTCTCAAAACTTTCTCTCTCTCAACTCTCTCTCGGGCCTCGGGATTTTGCTTCGGCTTGGATTTTCGTGAAACTTGACTGGAGTTTTGAACATCAGAGCTTCCTGCGGTGCACCTTGCACGTGACTGACTTCATTGCTTTTACCGGGTAATTTATTTTACGTTTTTATTTACTTTCTCTCTCTAAATCTTCTCTCTCTAGAAAAATTTCGGAAAAAATAAAGAACATAAAAGACAAATACACCTGACACGTATTTAAATTTGGAAAATAAAAATGTTAGTGTTGCACAGACGTCTATGGCTGCTGAAACTTTGGTTTCTCCAGTCGTCTCTACCCAAAGTTCTAAAAAACAAAAACTAAGAGGACTTCTGTAGTTTAGAATCATTTTAAAATTATAACACAAAAAAATGTTAGGGGTGAGGAACTAGAAATGACACAGTGTAAATATTATATGAGACTTTTAACATGCTAGAGTTCATGTGGGACTGGACACATTAAGAGGCATGTCAAATTTTGCACCAAAAAACATGGACCCTTAGATCTTAGGCAAACCCAACTTGACACTACATTTTTTGAGACTGGATCGAGTTCAGTCTCAAAGTTTACTCCCTTCGTATACTCCAGCGAGTTGGGTAGGGACGGCATGGTCAGGCTCATCACATTGATGGGTCTTCCGATCAGATTTTTGGAAGATCCGAGGGTAGTGCGCATCATGCAGACTTATTTTCAGCCTTCCTATCGTAGGATTCCTAGGTCCACATCTAGGAGTGATATACTAAAGATATATAAGTTAGAAAAACAAAAAATTATTAAGGAATTTATGACATATAGTGGAGTTGTGTCCGTGACGTCCGATATATGGACATGTCACGATGATTCCTCTTATGCATGTCTCACGAGTCACTATGTAGATTCTAACTAGACAATCAATAAAAAAAATTTTAGGATTCACTGAGATTCTTCATCCTCATGATGGCCCGGCCATTTTTGAGTGTATGATGAAAATATTTAGGGAATATAAAATTCAAAATAAAAATTTTTAGTGTCACATTCGATAACACTTATAATAATGGAGTAGCGATCAATATGTTTGTTAAGAATATTAGAGACGCACCATTAGGAGAGATCTTTCATGTCAGATGCATGTGTCACGTGATTAACCTGATTGTTCAAGCGGGTATGAATGTGTGTTCCCCCGCGTTGGATAATATACGCAATGCACTAAAGTATATTCGCACTCCTCGCAGACAACAAGAGTTTGGTTCTCTCTGTCTGTCTGCGAATCTTAAGAAGAAGAAATTCCAATC
Organism: Sapria himalayana; assembly: GCA_029783825.1. NCBI lineage: Eukaryota > Viridiplantae > Streptophyta > Magnoliopsida > Malpighiales > Rafflesiaceae > Sapria > Sapria himalayana. Next base: position 1,000,434 of record JAREIK010002286.1, on the reverse strand, counting down.
GGATGTGAGACATCATTGGAATTACACGTACCTGATGTTGGAATCATGTGTTGGATACGAACACGTGATATCCGACTACGTCAATAGTAAGAGTGACGATCTTATTATTGACTACACTGATTGGGCTTCAGGAATTTCATAAATGAAATTCCTGAAGATATTTTATGACACGACGAACATGTGTTCGTCGGTTTATACGCCTACCACTTGCATTGCACTTTGGTGCATATGCAACATTAGTAGCATGTTTAGGAAGTATCGAGCTGACCCGACGCTTAGCCATATGGTTGCAGAGATGGAGACCAAGTACTTGAAGTACTAGTCCACCGTTCTATCTCTTTATTGCCTCGCTGCATGCATGGACCCTAGGGTTAAGGTAGAAGGAGTAGAAAATATCCTGACTTTCATTTCCTCGTGCATGAACCTGGAAGAGCTACCTGAAGGGTTTATTCACGAGAAGTTGACTGACCTATTCACATACTACTATACTAGGTATGATGGTGGTAGTAGTTAGATTGTAATTACGGACATTGATACCTTGTTTGGAGATGACGATTATTCTATTCAGCTAGCGAGGGGGAAACGTAGGGGTGGACCATCACATAGGAGCGAGCTGTTTCGGTACTTAAATATCGATTACTGCTCAATCCTATCACATTCTGATACTAAGAATCTTGATTTATTACAGTAGTGGAAATCATATGAGTCTACCTATCTTGTGCTATCTAGGATGACACGGGATCTACTGACTCCTCCGGTGTCGAGCGTAACATCGGAGTCTATTTTTTCTGTTGCAGTGAACGTGATTTTGGATAGGAGATCGAGATTACGTCCAGATATGGTTGAGGCATTGGCATGTTTGAAGGATTGGGAGGATTCGAGGTTTAGCATCCATGATCGTGCTAGAGCTGGGACTGGGACAGACACTGGAGTCGCATCCACATCCACTATGATGGTGGAGGAGCTGATTGCCGATGATGATGATCCATATGATACTGATCTTGATGTTGCGGCTGATGATTCTCATGATATGCTGATTGACTATTGATGATGATCTGATGTTTTTTTTTCGATGTTTTTTTATTGATTGTATTTGTACGTTTTGTTTGTACGTTGTGTTGAAACTTATATTTGTTTTGTTCGGACTATCGGTTTCAAATGCATGATTGGTAATTTTTCATTTGTGTTGTTTAATTTTTTTTTAATTTTTATTTATACTAACATAATGTATTGCTTTAATTTTTTTATGATGTAAATTTTATTTTAAAAATTAATAACTTAAATATATAATTAATAAATATAATAAAAGCTAAACTAATTTGAATTTGATAAAAAAATATTTTTCTAAAATTTGTTTTTTTATTTAATTTTAATTTTTAACATTTATAAAAAAATTTATATTTAATAATTAATACTCTACACTTAAGCAATACAATTGACATTATATAAATATTTAAAAAAAAATTAACTATAGTCGGGCCGTTCCGGACCTGCCTATAGTTAAACCGTGCCGTGCCCGGCACGGCACGGTAGCACGACCGTGCCGCTTTAAAACGGGCCGGGCCGGCATGTTTGACACCTCTAATTATATGTTTGTAATTATATAAAAATTAATTGTATCAGATTTCATAAAAATTTTGAAGTTAAATTTATTTGTGTGAATATAATATTGTGATGAGTGATGATTTATTGTCTAGGCAATTATTGTATTAAATGTTTTTATTATAAGTCATACTCACTCTATTCAAAGGTGCTTTCCAGGCGCGCCTTGATGCGCGCCTTAGGGCGAGGCGGCGGAAAAACGCGTTGAGGCGTCGGAAGAAAAGCGTAACACATGAAATGGATAACTAAATCAAAAGCTTTCTCAAACTTAATCGAAGGCTCGGAAGAAAAACGCGTTGAGGCGCCTTGATCCTCCCTCCCTCAGCGACCTTCCGATCCCCCTCCTTCGAAATCCCAATCCCCCCCCCCCCCCTTGAATTTTTTTGTCTATTTTTTTTTGTTAAATAATTTAAAATATATTCATCCAATCTATTTTATTCTTAATTTTTTTTAAGGTAATTGGAGTTTCAACATCAGCTTATCAATCATCTTTAAAAAAAAAAAAATTCAAACAGCCTTTTGATTTTTTTTTAAATTCCTCAAAAAAAATATTGACTTTTTAAAATTTAAATGAATTAAATTCTTAATTTTATTTTAAATTCCTCTAAAAAAATATTGGCTTTTTAAAATTTAAACCAATTAAATTCTGAATTTCATTTTTAAATTCCTTTCTATTATGTCTTGTTTTTTTTAGTCAATTAAACAACTTTAGCATATTGTTATAACGAAGTAACAAGTAAGACCCAAAAATTGAAGTCGTAAATTTGATTAAATTTAATAAAAAAACTTATAATATTTACACCTCATTAATAATTTATACTAGTTACAAGTGGAGGCAAAGGCAAAGCGAAGGAGTTCAATTTGACACCAATTGATGAAGATGAAGATTTACATGAAATGAGGTTACATGATAGTGGACATTTTCCTACTTTTGATACATTAGATGAAGATGATGATGACTTTGGAGAGGAAGATTTAAATTAAAATAATTTACTCAACTTCTTATTTCATGACTTGGTTATGTTTTTTAATAATACTAATGAATTGTTTTCATGTTTTTATTTATGTTATTTTATTTTATTTTATATATTTTAAAATATTAATTAATTATATATTGTGAGGTTCAAAAAGCTTACGCCTCAACACTCGAGGCTTACGCCTCGCCCCATAAATACAAAAATGCCTCGCCTTACGCTTTTGCCTTTTAAAACTTTGGTCATACTATAATGTGATGATAAATATTTTTGTCTTGGGGCCACAAGTCTTGGGTTTGAGACTTATTAGATATAATCATTGAGAATTTTAATGGTAATGTAGCTGAGATATAATTTCTCTCATATCCCTTGTAAAACCATAAGTTTTATATGTTAGGTGTGATCTTTATCTTAATATTAAATATAAATTTTTTCTTAATTATGTATTGATATACTAATAAATTTTGTATTATATTTTTTTTATTTTTTATTTAAGAATATTTGGCTTAAAAAGATGTAATCATATGCAAAATTATATGTTTTAAAAAATCTATTTTATTGATATATTTCATATTATTCTAATGAATATTTGGATCAATGATATCCAATACTCTTGTATTTGTAAAAATAACCCAGTTCATCTTTTTATTCGAAGAGTAATATTTTTGGACATTTTAATTAATTCAATGGCAGTTAAGTTTTTTATAATTGAATCTTGAATATCACTAAATTTATAAGAAAATAGCTATTTTTTGCATAAAAAATAATGAGGATATATTTGTGAAAATGAGAATTTTTTCGTGATGGATTTTTTTCCAAATTTATATTTTAAAAGGTCATTTTTCCAGATGACACCTTATTCTAAAATATATATATATATTTTTTAAAAAAGTAGCATGGAAGGTTTTGCATATTGTTTGACCACAATTGACAGTTAGGAGGCAATGCAAACAGAAAATTGCAATACAACTTATATAGTGTTACCAAATCTTCAAGTTATTTGTTTTTTATAAATAATTTTACGAGAAATATGATAATATCAAACAAAAGAGGCTAGAATAATGAAATTGAAGACTAAATCTTCATTACTAATTTAGTCTTTGGATTTATGAATATACCCTTGTTTTGCTTATTCTTTATGATGATTTGGTAATGCAGTGGGTTGATTGTGTATCTCAGTTGGTGCGAATGTACCCATTGGCTTTCGAGTTCTCTTCGGTATGTATTTTCACTTTTAAATTATGTTTCTTTTGTTGATTTCTATTGTTGTATCATAGTGTTGGTATGCATGATCGACTCATCACTCGTGTTTATGTAGGCTTTCTTGGTGGATATGTTAGACACTCTGCTTTCATGCCGTTTTGGAAACTTTTTATGCAACAGGTCATCTTTTCCTTGTTCAATTACAAATGATGTTTTCACAGTACTCCTAGTGGATCAAAGTGTAGTTTTTTTTTTTTTTTTGTTTTTTTGAGATTTGTTACTCTAATAAAAATTATTCCTTTTTTATTTATTTGAATAGTATCAGCATGCTAGAGCGATTGTCGCCGGATACATTTTTTTTATCCATTTTGGGTGTCTTTGTTTTATATTATTTAGTTATTATTGGCTAGAGCTCTTAGAAGTCTTCTGTAGGTATTTCAAAGATCTTTTTATGATTGGATACCAAAACCCTAATTAGATTTTTTCAGTTTGATCGATTGTGTTTTTGGGTTGTTCTAGAAGAAGGGAGTTTGATAAGCATCTTAATTTTGGACTTTTTGATGTTTTCTTCGATTTGGGTTGACTGAGTTGGGTCGGGTTGATGTAGTTATGATGTAGATTGATTTGTTTATTGTTCATTGATTTGGTTATTTTATAAAATTTTTCTTAGTTTTTTGAGTCAAGATTAAAAAAGATGCTAGGAAAAATGAAATAAACATCACCTAGTATAAGTTGAATGTTTGCTGCTATTTCAATGTGTTTTTTTATTGGGAATTTGTTTTTTATGTCTGGACCAATTAAAGTACTTCCATTAATAGTAGTAAATAAAATAAGAGTAAGATATAATGGATGTCAATCTGTTATTATGTCTTTAGCAGTTGATTGCTATAAGTGTTTCAAATACTTTACCTCATGCTTGTAGTGTGTTCCACATTGAAATTATTAAGTTTCTATGGATGTTTTTAGGTTAATTTATGTGGTAATTGTGTGAGAAAGGAGGAGAAAGGACATGTAATATAAAAATGGATTTTTGTTTAGTTTTGTTGACAAATTGTAGAATGAGATATAAATCGAGTACAACAAATAGACTTGGTGGAACACAGAACTAGAGTGCAGGCGAGTGAGTTGAAGTAATGACATTTTTGTGTTGTCTTGTGAAATCAATTATTTTGACACATACATATAAAATAGTCATGACAAGTCTTTTTTGGTTGTGATTTTATATATTGGTCGTAATATTCATTATATTTCTGTGATTCTATCATTATTGCAAAAACTTTTTATGCTTTAACACTCTCCTATAAGTCTTTATAATATCTTTGAGTTGCAATTATTATTGTTTTTTAATATTTTTTGTTTATGATATTATTTTATATTGTGACAGCCAATGCATTAAATCAAAGTTTTAACCTCAAAATGAAGTCATGACAATGCTTGCATGATAATATGAAGTCATGACAATGCTTGCATGATAATATGAAGTTATGACAAAGCTTGCATGATAATATGAAGTTATGACAATGCTTACATGATAATATAAAGTTATGACAATGCTTACAAAATATTATTTCATGTGGTGATATTCTATTTACATCATAACTTTATGCTAAAGGGCATTATTAACTTTAATTGTGATATTTTTTTATATCATAACATCATCTTCACACATGCATAATGATATTATGATATTGTCCATGATATTTCATGACTTGATGTTATATAAGCAATTCAACTCAATTAATTTTCGTGATATTAATCCAACATTTTGATATTGAGCTTGTGAAATATTCTACAGTTACTGTTGAGGCTCGAGGATATAAAAGTTGGACTTGATGAGAAAAAAAAAAGAAATTAAAGGAATAGAAAAGAAAGGAGATGCATCAATGTCATCTCAAGTATGGAAACATAACAGACTCGAATGCAAAATATATTAGATTGAGAACTAGAATTAAAACTAAAATCTTAAATTGTTACAGCCTTCAGGGATACATGATTTGATGAGATAATTCTCAAATTATTTTGTTTAGATTTTTCTTTATTATTTGGCTAATTTTGGAACCTAGGGTTTATTTATGTTAACTTGTATAATAAATATGGTTTGGAATGAATGATTATGGATTTATGATATATTGAATGTTGATAAATGAGTGTCTTAAAATGTTAAACATAGGGTTTCATATTGCCTATGGATGCTTTGTGTTGGTTGTATTAGATGATCACAAGTAAGTCACCCAGACATGAACATGGGGATGAGCATTGACAGGAAGTGACAATCTTATGAATATTTTCCCCATGTGATCACTTAAGTGGTTAAATATATTAAATTGAAGTAAGTTAATTGATGTAAGTATAATACTAAGGAAGTCGAAAGCATAAATGTTATTATGTCTATATCATTGTGTGTTATCTAGAAGTACTGATTGGAGAAAAGAGATACACTCAGTCAAAACAAAATTTAAGAAAATTAACAAGTAGCCTAAAAGGTGTATGAATTGTAGGATTGCTAATTATTTAGTAAATGTGCAACATTGGGGCATGTTGATGGACATATTGAAGACACAATTACAATATAATAATCATTGGTGTTGACAGTTTATGGTTGATTAACTCTCGAAGGCTAACGATGTTATCAGAGGTCATGCATCTTTTTTATTTTTTATTCAATATGAATGTACAAATTATTAGTGAGTTCATTATTTATATTTAATTTGAAAATTGACATAGTAATTCATGTCTGGATAGTGAGTAGAAGAAGTGTCAAATGGGCATGTAGAGGTAGAGGTGTCAAACGGGCCGGCCCAGCACGGCACGGCCCGTTTTTCACGTGCCCAGCCGTGCTACCGTGCCGTGCCGGGCACGGCAAGGCCGTGCCGTGCCGTGCCGGCCCGCTCGGGCACGGGCGCACGGCAAGGCAGGGCAGGCGGGGCGGGGCGGGTCTGTTTGGACCCGACCCGCGGTCTTTTTACCGGGGGCGGGGCCCGGTTGGGTCACGAGTCACGACTCAGTGAGTCGTGACCGTGAGTCGCGACTCACGACTCACGACGCAGGCACGCGTGCCGGCGTGCCGTGCCAGGCACGGCACGGCACGTGCTTTGTTCGCCCGGGCACGGCACGGGCCCGGGCACGTTTTTTGATCGTGCCGGGCCGGCCCAGGCACGGCCGAACCGTGCCGTGCCTCGTGCTGGGCCGGGCTGGCCCGGCACGTTTGACACCTCTATGTAGAGGCCTATGTTGCACGGATACGCCTAGGAACTGCCGTGTCGCCGTGTCCGACCAGTGTCGTCGTGTCCACGTGTCCGACACGTGGACACGGGTCGGAAATGGGTCCGATACGCCATGTGACATGTCGGATATGCGTTAGAGACATATCCGATGCGTTGTTCGAAAATAGTCGTCGTTAATAACAGACGCGTCGTTTACCAACTGACGCGTTTTTACGATTCTAACGCGTCGGAAATACACTATATATTAACTATTATTCCTACATCTCCAACAAATTGAGGAGCACACCGCCGACAGTGATTTGCCGACAAGCCGATTGCGAAAAATAGTTGTCAATTGTCATTGCGTCAAACGGTGAGGAGAGGAGCACACCGCCGAGGCGCCGACAACACCTAAGATAACCTAATTCTATAAAGGGAAAGGGGGGGTTTTGGAATCTGTATCGGGAGGGGGAGAGTTCAAAAATCAAAACTGTAAAGGGAGGGGGGGTGTTAGAGGGTTTAAATTTTTTTTTACATTATTTTAAAATACAGAATTTTAAATTATTTTAAAATACATAATATTTATAATTAATAATTTTTATTTTTATTTTTAATTTTATTTTTTTTATCATGACGTATCCTAGTCGTATCCGTATCCTAGTTTTTTAGAATTTATCGTGTCCCCGTATCCTGTCGTGTCGTATCTCCGTGTCCGTATCCGTGTTCGTGCAACATAGTGTAGAGCCAACATGAAGTATTTTTCTGAGGCCCAAGTTGAGTTGACACGACATGGTTTGGAAGAATGTTATATTGACTCAGCATGCCTAAAAAATTAGTTGCTTAGTAAAATTTGGTCGCCCGTTGACAAATTAGTTGTGCTTAGTTGTTAGCTAACGTGGCTATGTCATGACCTTAGCTCAAGGGATGACCCATGCCAGGCCCATGTTAGTTGATTTCTTTTTTCGAACCATTTCTTGGCATTGCATGTGCACATGGTTAGCTAAGGCATGGGCAAGCCATCTACTGATTTCGTGGCTTGTGCCTAGCCAACCCAGCCTAGACTAGGTTTGTGCTTGGTGGTCATTGGCTAGCAACTAGGGCATGAGTGGGCTCAAGTTGGGCTAGCTTAGGGTTTTGGCTATGACTAATAGTTTGTTTTGGTTTGTAGTTTGTACCTAGCTAGCCCTAGGCTTTAGCCATTTCTTAAGCTTTGCTATAGGTTGTGCTTTGCGACTTGCACTATTAGTGTGTTGTGGACAAAAGATAATGAAAAAGATTAAAGATATGAAAATAACAATTACAAGGAATATTTTTTTTAAATTAAATAATGAAAAGATTTTATTACAGTAGACAAAAAATATTGAAGACACTAATTTTTATTTTGAAAATATAAAAAATATGAAAATTACAATTACAATGAATATGAATTAAAAAAAATGACAAAATTTAATTTTCTATATTAATGTTGATGACAGCCAGTCCTATATTATGATTACCATTAGTTTGGTATTGGTTAAAATTATGTAGAATTTTAAAATCAATTTCAAATTTGAATTCATTTACTAAAATTTAAAGAAATATTCACTTTTTTTCATGATCTTACAAGAATGACAATGCTTCTAGAATATGTTTTATCAAATTTGTTTTGTTGTTTATAATTATATTCATAATAATAATAACATTGACTTTGATTCTTATAGTAAATATTAAAAGATTTAGTAGATCATATGTTTTTTTTTAATAATCTGAGATAAATAGATTTATATGATTTGGTCAATTGAAAATATCAAAATTTTTAATTATTCAGTGATAAATATGGATTGTAATTTGAATTTAAGTATTTTGATAACTCACACCAATTGGATGAATTATCTCATGATTTTTTTTGGCTCACTGAATGAAAAATTGATAATCTAAAATATCATTTTAGTCATCGTACTTAAAAATTAATTATTACTATCATATTTATTTTTTAAAATTTTATATAAATTATATATTTCTTTTATAAATTTTTTCTTCGAATTTTTATGGCTTGTTCATATAGGTACGTAAGTTTTATAATATTTTTAATGAATTTCATCTTAATTTTAAGATTCATAAAAGCAGCTAAATAATAATTTGGTGGAATATAAATTAATTCTAATGTTTTATCTATATTGTTTGAACATATTATTAATATTGTATATATATTTAAGTATAATAAAAGATGCGATAGTATATGCAGATTAATATAAATTAATTCTATTATAATTTTTTTTTAAAAATTTTAAAAAATAAAAATCTTACTTTCCAATTACATCCAGTTATCAAGATTTTATTTATTTTACTTTTTGTAAAATCAGATATAATATGCTAGAAATTAGCATATTATTTAAATATTAGATATATTGAATTTTAATGTATTTGAAGGAGATACAAATTCAATTATGCCATGACTAAATTGGATTTGTCTATGATTTAATCCATTGTAATTTTGGTATTTTACTTGACATATATTCACAAATATATAATTTTATTATTAGTTTTGTAATTATATATTTTGTATAGTATTTATACTAGATAGAATTTTCTTTGATCATTCTAATATTTTTTTATATTATATTAAAATAGGTTAATACAATATATAGGTGTTAGTTGGGTCAGATGACTTGAGCATGACACAAGGTAAGACATGAAATTGTCATGCTTAACATGGCACTACCCCCTATCCACATCCGTGCGTGGAATTGCATCATTTCAGCCCACATGTTGTGGGTGATGCGGCATGAAATTGCCGTGCACTTTTGTTATGTTGGCACAATTAGTCTTACTTAGACTTAATTCATACTAGCTTGTAATGAACTAGACTAGTTTGGAATGAATGAGACAAACCTGGAACAAACTCAGTTTAGCCTAGAATGAACCATGCTAGTTTGGTCAGGTTTGGCACAACCTAACATGAACAAACATGACCCAGGTAGGTGAGGGGCCAATGGATTGTGTTGGGCTGTTTATTTTTAGTAACTAGGCTTACCAAAATAACATGTATTGTATTATAGATGTTAGATAAGTCGTGACATGCTAGTATGATCCATTTTTTTTTTGCCCATCTTAATCATTGGGTGTTGACAAGCACGACATAGTTTTTAGTAGGGAGAAATTATTTTTGAATTTTTCATTGGCTTATCTAAATAAAATTTATCTAAAATATTAATTTTATTATTATTAAATTATCATTCATATTTAAACTAAAAAAATTATCAATATTATTATTATAGTATTATTTTTTTACTTATTAAAAATAAAATAATAAAATAAATTTCTAGTCTCTCACAATTATCTAAAACAAAAAATGGACTTCACAAAATAATACATCTAGCATAAAATTTTTGTAGGGTTGAGATGTGAGTTGATATAATATTAAAATTTGTAAAATTATTTTTTTTTTATATTATAATAATTAACAATTATAATTAAAAAAATAATTTAAAAAAAAGTGAGTGCTTAAGAGGAGTGCTGATATTTAAGAATTAGAGGTGGAGATTAAAATGACTAATTTTAATTAAAGTGATTCAGGATGAATTGGAAATTGTGCCTTGCCGGACCATCCTAATTTTTAGATGTGCAGGCACGACACAACATGACACAATAGTATGACCCATTTGCCACATGTACATATGTTAGACTATTCATTTTGTTAAAATGGAAATATATCTCTTTTGAATATGTCACCTTGATGTATAAAAATGGGCAAGTTTAATATAAAAAAATTTACAAACTCTATTATTAATAATTATATTGTTGTTGAAAATTAATGTTGAAAAGTAAATATAAATAATATTCTTATGAAATTATATATTAAATATTTTTATATAATAGACAAAGATAATTTTAAATTATAAATTAGATATTTTTATCAAAAGTACAAAAAAAAAAAATCTAAAATATTTTCCATTAAATTCATGCATTCAAGGTCACAAGAACAAGCTTTATGAAATCAAAGATAAATTGATATTTCTTTAAGGTATTTATGATAATATTTGTTGATTGTTCCGCAATCTGAATATCTAATGTAGTAATAGCTCAATCTTGAATCTTGTCACTTAAGAAGCAATCTAGCTTTGCATTTTGTTTGTTCAAGTAATATTAAATTTAGGGCTATATGTATTGTTGATTGATTGTCATAGCTCCTTGAGGATAATTGGAGAAGATGTTTGATATTCTAGCTCCTTGAGTAGATGATGCATCCAAAGTATCTTGTAATTAATTATCGTTATCACTCTCAATTATGTTCTTATATTATACCTTAAATAATTGTTTGTCATTTACTTTTTTAAGAGATAATATTAATTCTAAGAAAATTATAAAATCTCGTTGTTGATCTCTTTTTGGGATAAATTGATATTCAACTCAAATATGAACACCCAACTAATTGAAAGTGTCCATCATCCTTGATAGGGATATATGGTCTAGGTTTTTTCATATATCTTAGTATGTGAAATATTATGTTTTTATATAACATTAATATACACAATCATATTGTTAATTTTTTATATAATTATACTTAGCATGTCAAGTATAATCTAAGAAATAATTAATCATACTGTTTACATATGTTATATTTGTTATAATAGTCATATAATTAATTTTTCATATGATTTTATTATTAGTAGTGAAGTCAATTGGATAAGTCGCATCATAAGTGAAATTGATACATGAATCTAAAGTAGAGGTGTCAAACTGGCCTGGCCGGCCCGGCCCAGCACGAGGCACGGCACGGTTCGGCCGTGCCTGGGCCGGCCCGGCACGATAAAAAAACGTGCCAGGGCCCGTGCCGGGCCAGGGCGAACAAACCACGTGCCGGGCCGTGCCCGGCACGGCACGCCGGCCCGCGTGCCTGTGTCGTGACTCGTGAGTCGCGACTCACGAGTCACGACTCACGGTCACGACTCACTGAGTCGTGACTCGTGATCCAACCGGGCCCCGCCCCCGGTAAAAAGACCGCGGGTCGGGTCCAAACAGACCCGACCCGCCCCGCCTGCCTTGCCGTGCGCCCGTGCCCGAGCGGGCCGGCACGGCACGGCACGGCCTTGTCGTGCCCACGGGCCGTGCCGTGCCCGAATTTAAAAAACCGTGCCGTGCCCGGCACGGCATGGTAGCACGGCTGGGCACGTGAAAAACGGGCCGTGCCGTGCTGGGCCGGCCCGTTTGACACCTCTAATCTAAAGCATAATTTTCAAAGATCAAACTCTTTATTGGTATCATGTACATATCTCATATGTGAAAAGAGTGATTATACCATTCATTTAATAAATAATTTTTATGCCAATAAATTATTTGAGTCTCCTAATGCCTTTCGCGTGAAATTATGTTCGAATGTTATTTTGAGGTAATCCCCAACTTGTTATTTTTCATAATAAGAATATTATTCATATGGATAATAATCAAAATCATCTTATTATTCAGAATTTTTTTTAAAAAAAATTATTAACACACATATATAACATAAATAAAGTGATTGCTTGTAATAATTTTGTAAATTTAGGCATTCGGTGATTGTTTCATGTCATGTTATCTTTTATAATGCACAAATTTTATTTGACCATGCTGCTCAAAACCTAAATGATAGTTTCATATGTATCTCATTCTTAAGGTCATTATAGAGAAATATATTCTTGACATCGAGAGCATGTTCTTGTAACTATGTGATATTGTAAGGAAAATAAAAATTTATACTAAGGCTATCTTGATTACATAAAAGTCAAAATTTTGATAGTACACATTAAATTCTTGTGTGAATCCTCTCATTACATATATTACCTTCATATAATTTATTTTTTCACATAGATTTGTTTTCACAGTGAACACTCATATGTGACCAATAACATATATCCTTAAAGGTTGTGATAATAAATATGTTTTCAAGTTTTTTTAGAGTGAAAGGCATGCATCTATTCTATCATGATTTGATGCTATTTTTTGTAAAATAATATTTTAGACGTAAATTTGAATATTTTAGTTTTAACAAAAGAATTAATAAAAGAAATAAATAATAGAGCAAGATGAGCCTATGATCAAATTTATAAAATTGAATACTGAGTATAACTTTTATATCCTTTTAGTAGCGCGATTGAAAGAATAAGATTAGAAGAACTGGTTGTATGATCATTTAGCTTCTATTTATCGACTGGTCAAGATTATAAGCTTGTCTCTAGTCTGAGCAAGCTGAATATATATCATAGTATAGATTATAAGATATGAATGATTGTCTTTTATTTATAAACTCAATAAAAATCTATACTGATGAAAACTTTTGAATTACTATGTTATTTGAGCCCAAAGATCTTTCTACTCATGAAAATCTTTTTCTTTAGATTTAATATGATATGAATTTATTAGTTGATATGGTAATTTTATTGGAGTAATATCATACTGAGTATTAAAATGCTCAAATATATCTGACATGTGATTCTTCCTCTCTACTAATTAGTAGTCAATGCATGACTAAATATAAGAGTGGAGAGTAATTGATCAAGATGCAACATCTTAGATGCACACTCTTTTTAGGATCTATAAAAAATGAGATACTTAAAAAAATAATATCGACACTCTTTAACATCATATTAATCTTATAAAAAAATAAATATATATCTTTTTAAGTATTAGAATATCTAATGAAGACTGTAATTAGGATTTTTTCTGCTAATGTGTCATGTCCTGGAAAGTGATCAAGGACAAATGTAATATAATGAGAGGAAAGTTAATAATCACTCTCTAAGATGCTTGATTTAGAATTTTATATGATGAGAAATGATAGAAGATGACAACTCTCTAACTTTTTATATGTCTGAATGTATTAGATTAAATTAATCTCTATTTAAGTCAGCTTGGCCTCTAGAATAGGAAGCTCTAGTAAGACTCCTAACTAATATATCTCATATTCTAGGGTTGAAATATTCTTAAAATTCAAGTAAAATATGCTCAGCTTGGTCAATTATTAGTGATGAAGCTAAGAGGGTGTAAATAAGGAGTTCAATACCCTCAAACATCTATAAAAAGAATTTACCATTGAAGGAAAACATAAAATCTATCTTTTTCAATTTTTAAATGTAGTTTTTAGTTGAATCTCTTGATCTTAAAAAAAATTTAGTATATGTAAAATAAATGTAGAAGTTAGTTGTCTGAAAAGTCAACTCCCAAAGAATAAATTAATAAGATAATTAAGAATAAATAATGTAAAAGAAAATAACAAAGACTCAAATAGGATATATTAATAAATTCAATGATTTTCCAAATTTGTTATTGACTATAGTAGTATTTTTAGAGCATGAAATTTATATTGAATAAAATATGATTGTCAATAATATATGTATTAGCTCTTGTGTCAATAATATAAAAGTTTGAAGTGTATATATGAGTGAAATAACCATTAATAATTAAAATAAGAAAAATATTTGTTTCTGTCTTATAGAGGAAAGTTTTAATATTTTTTTGTCTAAGAAATGTGTTATAGTTGATCAACTTTGTGAGAATTCCCTAATGGATCTGGTATTCAACATATATTTTTCAATACAGTGTTAAACTCTTAGCATCCTATGTGAATATAATATTTAGTAATTGTCTTTGATATGAGAATTTCTTTATAGTGGGTATACTAAATTGAGGTTCTATTTCATTCTTGTGCGATAATGTTTCTCCGTACTATATTACAAAGTTGGCGGTGTCTTCAAAAAATTGGTGTTTGATTGGGGTTTTTTTGCGAATACTAATTTTTATTTTATTAATAATTCTGCAAAATCCTTAGTTAGGGTTCTACCCAAAACCCTGTCATGCAATACCACGTGCTGTCGTGTGCCACTACTTGTCACCTCTTATAATTATGGTTTCTTCTGAAAATGCCATCATGCAATTATTGCATACCATTTCGAGCCTATTGTTGAATTTTTCTTAGGATGAATATGATGTCATATTATAAATTTATATTAAAAAATAAATATAAATAATACACATGAAAGTCATACATCATTTGTTCTTATATAATGAGCAAAAATGATTGGTGCATTTCACAGGTCAGATAATTCAATAAAAAGTTTAAAAAATAAAAAAAAATAAGAAAGCTGTAATAATTATCAAAATTCAAAATGATATTAAACTTTTTTTTTTAATCATCGAAATTATATAAATTGCTCATTACTATAAAAGAAGTAAAAACTATTTATACATATGGCTAGGGTTGGGACCATACACATATTTGTTCTCATCTCCATGTGAAGAAAAAAATAGCAAAATAAAATAGATAATAGAGGCTATACTTAATACACAAGACTTCCACTTAGTATATGATATTTTTCTATATAAAATAACAATAAAGTTGATGATAAATAAATAAATAAACATTAACACCCATTCTCAAATTAATATATAAATATCACAAATATTTAGTTTGAAAGAAAAAAAACTTTTGTAATTCTGTAAGTACCTTGTGAAGATATTTGTAATCAATATTATTTCATAGTTCTAACTATGGAATAATATTGATTTTTTGTGTATGAATTAGAAATTAATCTTAACGTGATTTATCTACTCGTGAAATATTTGATTGATAATAATATGGCAAAATACCTGATAATAACAGTGAATTATTATTAACCTTTGGATTGATAAGCACCACTCATTTAGAGAGCAACTGAATTATTGAAGGTCAAAAGTAATTGATATCATAACTTTGTATTTAGTTTTCGTACTCAATTTGAAAATAATAGTTTATAGTTTATAGACTATCAGAGTCATCCCTAGAGAAGTTGTTTGTATTGTTCATCAATCCTGAACAAAAATGTTAAAAAGAGAAAAACAATGTTATATTTTTGTTGTGTATTAAAATAATTGATTAAAAATAAATTATAATAAAAATAGTGGATAAAAAGAACTTGTGTGTCAAAAGAATAGATTTGATATTGACATTGTAATGCCCTATAATCCGTACACTTGTGTTATTGGCTACAATAAATCAAATTCTATAGACTCAACAAAAGAGAAAAAAAAAAGTTTAATTACTTGTTGCATGAGTATTAGCTTCATACTCTATGACCCAATAGTTTGAAGTGTATCAAAAAAAAAAAAAGGAATCATAGTTAGAAATACTTCATCTAAAGATAATACCTTCAAGTAAAAAAATATGGAAAATTCTTTAAGAGTAAGTTAACGAGATTGATATATGTCAACATGTAATATTCAATTTGAGTAGATCTGAAAGTATATTATATAATATTAAAATTCCAAAATATATATTTTGTAACTCAAGATGGAATATCTAATATCTTGTCTTAGTGTATTTTCATCTCACACAAAAAAAAAAAAGCTAGTGCTAGTTTATTTCTTTCCTATATAATAAACATTATTCTTGATTCTTTCACTATTACCTTATTTAGAAGAAATTGTAGTAGTATGACTTATGATCTTAACTCTATTATATTTGGTATAGTTGTAGATGTCTAGATTATTCTTTAATAAATATCTAAAAAATTAGGAGTTTTTTCTCATCAAAGACATATCAAAAAAGTATATTATTATCTTAATGGATACTAATACAAAATATTGTGAATCTGATCACCTAATCTTTTAAACATAATCAACTTCATAATTATAAGTATTATTTTATCAATATCTCGAGGGTTTCAAAGGCTTTATCCAGGTGTGCCTTAATGCGTGCCTCAGGGCGAGGTGGGGAGGAAACACATTGAGGCATCGGAAAAAAAGTGTCACACATAAAAGGCGTTCACCTTCTTCAATGAAGCGTGTTCAAGGCGCGCTTTGATTACGCCTTTCATGCCTTGAAGAGGATGCGTACGTGTTTTGAGAGAAGGAAAAAAAATAAAACTTAAATGAGAAACTCGTTTAAACCTAAATTAAAAGTTGTTTTGGGAGAAAACCCTGCCCCATTGGCAATAGTAGTGATGATTGAGCACATGTGATGGTGACTACAACGGCGACCACTTTGATCTTGGCAATGGTGACCACGGCAACGATGATTGTAAAAAGAGTAGGTTTGATAAAAAATATGATATAAAATTAGAGATACATATAAAGACCCACCAATTTAACAGTACAATACCAAAAATAATAATTTCGTCATGCATCATTATTTTGTAATGTTGATAAAGAAGATAGTAGAAAATTAAAAATAATTAGACATTCATCTTAAATAGAAAAAGTAGTTATTGGAAGTCAAAGAATAAGAGAAGAGTGAAAGAAAATATATGATTAAAGGTAATCTAAGTCATCAAAAATCAAAAGTTATTTCATAAAGTTACAAGTGACAACATAAGCAATGATATATTTAACACATATTCACAAGATAAATAATATCTGCTAGTTGGCAAAGACTTAATTAGTAGGTCCTTTAAGCAAAGTTAAAAGTGGGGTTGGGGACTTGAGGTTATGTACGGGTTGGGTTGGGTTGGGTTTTAATGGGTTTCAAATTTATAACCCAAAACCCAATCCAATTGATTCGGGCTGAAAAAAATCAAATTACAACTCACCCACGTATATTGTTTTTATATTTCTAATGAATTATTTTCATGTTTTTATTAATATTATTTTATTTTATATTATTTTATATATTTTAAATTATTAATTAATTATATAATGTGATGCTCAAAAAGCTTATACTTCAACGTTTCGAGGTTAATGCCTTTCCTCACGAATAAAAAAATACCTCATTTTATGCTTTTGAATTTAAAATTTTTAGTATGACTACAGGTTTTAGAAGCCGAAGTTTTTGGAACCTATTATCGTTGGGCCAGTTCGACAGTGGAACCGACCTATTGGTCCAAAAAAAATAAAAAATAGGCTTTTTTTATTTAAACCTTTGGATTTTGGACCCAACGGCTAGGAGGCATAATTTAATAGCCCTAGGGATTATTCCCCTAAAATTTATTTAAAAAATTCGAAAAATATAAAAAAAATTGATTCGATAAAACTTTTTAAAAATCTATTAATTATACCTCACTCATTCATAATTTATATCTAATCTCACTCTCATTTTATGTCTCCATCTTCACTCAGCTTTTGTCTCTCTCTTTCTCTCACTTAGTCTCTTATTTTGGTACTCAGGTACGTAATATGACTTGTCCAGTGCAATATGGACATCATAAAGTAAGCGTTATTTTACGTATTACGGTTATTAATTTGTAAATTTTGTTTAGTTAAGTTTTTTTAAAATTTTAGTTAAAACTTTAAAATTTTAGACTTTAGTCTTAGTTTAATTAATATTAATTAATATATAATTTTAAAAATATTAATTATAATATAATTAAAAAATTAAATTGACAAATAGTAATTTTAATTATAATAACAAAATTACTTTAAACGTAAATATTAAAAATCTTAATATTGATAACGATAATCCTATGGAAAGACCTGAGGTAGTCGAAGTTTTTTTTGTCAAGTTGACTCGACCCAAATCCAAATATCTAAAAAATAAAAAATTAGAAGAAAATCAATAGTTCAGACTCATTATAATATAATACAACATAAAAATATTAGAAGTGCCGATGAAGAATCGGTATAATATAAATATTATAAAAAGATATTAACCTATAAGAGTTCATGTCTGATTGAAAACCATAAGAGGCATGCCGAATAATGCACTAAAAATATGATGTATTAAATTCTAGGCAAATCCAACTCAGTGATGAGTTATTTGAGGTTGGATCCAATTCAGCCTTAATATTGACTTTCTTCATATACCACAACGAGATATGGTGGAAAGACATGACCAAATTGATAATCACGGTGAATTTTTTGATTAAATTTTCGGAGGAGCAAATGGTAGTAAGTTTCATGCAGACTTATTTTTAGCTCGTATATTGTAAAATTCCTAGGTCCACATCTAATAACGTCATACTAAAATATTATAACTTAGAAAAAGAATAATAATAAATGAATTTAGAGCATATAGTGGAGTGATGTCCATGACGTCAAATATCAAGATTAGTTGCGATGATGCATCTTATATATGCCTTATTACTCACTATGGATTCTAAATAGATACTAAATAAAAAAAATATTAAAATTCTTAAAGATTCTCTATTCTCATAATTATTTAGCCATTAATGAGTGCATGATGAGTAGGGGTGTCAAATTGGTTGGGTTGGATTAAATGGTTACAGGTTAAATTTGTGATGGGTGAAAAACATCTAAACCCATATACGTCATGTTTAATAAACTAGTAAAGAATCAAAACACGAACCATTTAATAAACGGATAACACGACATGATTTGTTTAACATGTCTAATTTTAACAGGTTGGATTGTGTTGGGTTAATATGATAAATCACTTATTTAATCTATTTACTTATTTTCCACACGTTTGACCCATTTAACATGGTAAATCACTCATTTAACTATTTTTTTCATTTAATTAAATGGATAAATGGGTTATAAATGGGTTAGTATGTCTCACCCGAACACGACTCATTTATCACTCGAACTCATTTAGGTCTCACCCAAATTCATTTAATCAGCAATTAATCGTATCGGTTAATTGTGACATGTTGAATTTTTACCAGCCTAATGATAAACATTTTTAGAGAATATAATATTCAAAATAAAATATATAGTATTATATTCGATAATACATCTAATAATGTAGTAATCATTAATATGTTTGTTAGAATTATTAGAGATAGATCATAATGAGAGATTTTTTATGTCATATCTATGTGTCACGTCATTAATCTCATTGTATACATGAGAATGAAAGTTGTTTCTCTCACTTTAGAAAATATACTTAATTTATTAATATTTCTTCGTACACATTGCAGACAACATGAGTTTATTAGTATTTGTTTGTCTGTGTGTCTAAAGAAGAAAAAGTTTTAATCATATATGAGATACCGTTGGAATTATACATACCTAATATTGGAGTTATATATTGGATATCAATACGTCATATCTGACTATATCAATAATAAGAGTGAAAAATTTATTATCGATGATATTGACTGGGCTACATGAATTTTATTTATAAAATTATTTAAGATTTTTTATAGCATGATAAACATGAGTTTATCAGTTTATACTCTCACCACTTTTATTATGCTTGGGTGTATATGCAATAATAGTAGCATGATTAGGAAGTTTAGATATGATCCGATATTTAGCGATATGATTGTAGAGATGAAAATCAAGTACTTAAAGTACTGGTCTATCATTCTATCTCTTTTTTATCTAGCTGCATGCATGAATCATATGGTTAAAGTAAAAGAAGTAGAGAATGCCTTGACATACATATCCTCATGAATGAATCAGGAAGATCAATCTGGAGGATTCATTCACTAGAAATTGATTGATTTATTTACATACTACTATACTAGATCTTGTGGTAGTAGTAGTGAGGTTTCATGTATGCAAATAGATATCATATTCGGAGATGATTTCTCTATTCAATTAATGAGGGAGAAACGATAGAGTGGACTGTCGAATATGAGTGAACTGTCTTGGTACTTAGATACAGATTACTGTTCAATCCTATCATATATTGCTAATAAGAATTTTGATATTTTATAGTGGTGGAAATCATATGTGTCCATCTATCCCATGTTGTCTAAGATGACATTGAATTTATTGTCTATTTTGGTGTCGAGCGTAGAATCGTAGTCTATTTTTTTGTTGTAATGAATGTAATTTTAGATAGGAGATCTAGATTATAGCTAGCTATTTTTGAGGCATTAGCATGCATGAAAGATTGAGATGATTCGAGCTTGTGCATCTAAGATTTTGCTATAACTGCAGTAAAAGTGAAAAAATTAATTGCAAATGATGATTCGTGAGACTTTAATGTTTATTGACGATTGAGATGAGATTAAGACTAAGGGTGGGCATGGACCGGTTAACCGGTCCATGACCCATACTAGGAAACCAGTCCATTACTAAAAGGTTTTTAATATTGTAAACCTAAACCGTTAAACCGGTTAACCGTTAAATCGGTTAACCGTTAAAATACGGTTTGGTATTTCGGTTTTCGGTTTTTAACCGTTATACATATTTTCATTATTTTTAAATTTTTTAACCATAAAAAAATAAATATAAAGCACACTAAATCATCAATTTTACTAAAAAAAAACTGCATTGCTATGTCTTACAATATTAAGTTTTTACATCCATAAAATATGTACATTTTTATTGCATTAAAATCAACATTAAGCCTAAAAACTGCTGAAAATTGTAGTAAAAAATACAACAAATAGCAAGAATAAAAATGCAGGAAATAGCCTAAAAAACTACAGAAAATTACAGCAGCAAACAGTAGTAGAAAACTGGAGTTAAAACATAAAAAAAACTAGTAAAAACTGCAGAAATAGCAGTAAAATCTACAAAACAGCAGTAAAAACTACAGAAATTGCATAAACTGCAGAAACAGCAACATGCAGCAAATGGAAGTACAAAATACAGTGATAAAAATATAGAAAATAGCAGTTTAAAACCTAAAAAACTGCTGAAAATTGTAGCAGCAAATAACAATAGAAAAATGCAGTAAAATGCAGTAAAATGCAGAAACAGTAGCTACAGAAACAGTAATAAAAGCTGTAGAAGCAACAGTAAAAACTGTAGAAAACTGTAGAAACAACAAAAAATTCCAACAAATCAAATTAAAGCATAACAGCAACTGAAACATAAAATATTCAATGTGTTTAACAAGCATAACATGAGAAAAATTCACAAATTCAAATTATTGATTTGAAGTGTACACATATCTCATAAACATAAAGGCGATCCGGACAAGTATTGTATATCTTCAAATCTTCTTAATCATCAATTGTACAAAGAGGATGATCATCGGTGACACAAGATGACTCTACAAAAAAATAGAAATAAATTAAATGAGATACTAATTTCATTATGGAAGTATAGTTTTCAAGGCAACAAAATACAAAAAAAATTCACCTATAGAGATTGACTCGAGTTGTTCCAAGATGCTATCAAGATATATAGGCTGAATTGAACTTCTCAACCAATTTTGGGCACAGATGAGAGCTTCAACTAGTCTGGGAGTTAAAGCACTTCGGAATGAATCAAGCACACAACCTCCGGTGCTAAAAGCTGATTCTGAAGCAACAGTAGACACAGGCATAGCTAGCACATCCTTAGCTATTAAAGAAAGAATGCAGAACTTGCTTGCATTTGATTTCCACCAACCCAACAAATCGAAAGAAGATTGAGAAATCTCACGAGCATCATTCAAGTATTTATCTAGTTCAGATTTGGAATCTAAACTGTCTTGGTCTATTTTTTGCTTCTTGAACATGAAATCCGCATATTGAGCTACATCTTGAAGATCACTTTCCAAACTCAAATTCACCAATTGTTGTTCTCCACTTTTTTCTACTCTTTGTGAAAGTTGAGATGCACCATAAAATTGAAATAATGACTCTAAAATCTTGTTCACCTTTTCCTTTAATTTGTTTGCGGTATCCTTGTCATAATAAAAATTGTCAATTAAACAATTTACATACTCCAACTTACACTTAGGATCAAGAATCACCGCAATAAATAAGAAAACATTGATATTGTCAATGTTTGCCCAATACTTCTCATACTTCGCCTTCATCTTCAAAGCCATTTTTTTCAAACTAGGATCATCATTTTCAACTTTTGAATTAATCATCAAGCCAAGACCAAAAATCTTCTTCATGTATTCATTACTAGTCACATGAAGCGACCCAGAAAAGCTCAAAGTAGTGTCATAGAAAACCTTAAGAAAAGGCAACAATGATCTAGCATACTCCCAATCTTCACTAGTAGGTACACATTTCTTCATCAAAAATTCTGAAACTTACTTGTTATTGGTGACCTCCAACAAGTCAAAGGCCTTCTGAAATTTCAAGGCTGCCTCTATCATCATGTATGTTGAGTTCCACCTAGTTTCCACATCTAAGCATACATGATTCTTGCTCTCAATCTTTTCTTTTTCTACACAATTATTGAACTTTTGCTCTCTAAAAGGAGAAGATCGCACATATTTCACTGCATTTCTAATCCTCACAATGGAGTCATCTAATTCACTCAAGCCATCCTTTACAACTAAGTTCAATATATGAGCAACACATCTCATATGTAAATAATCACCTTGCAGGACACTTCCCTTCCAACTATTTAGCCTTTTCAAATATCTTATGCATGTATCATTTGAAGATGCATTATCAACAGTTATAGTAAAAACCTTATCAATCTCCCAATTAAGCAAATACCTCTCAACAGTCATACCAATTATTTTCCCAGAATTACCAGCAATAGGACAAAAAGAAATAATTCTTTTATGCAATTTTCAATCATCATCGATAAAGTGTGCAGTAAGACACATATAAGACATGTTTTGAATGGATGTCCATGCATCAGTTGTGAGACAAATTCTAGAAGACAACTTCTTAAAAACCTTTTTTAATGTATCCATCTCTTCCTTATAAATATTATAACAATCTCTTCCTATAGTCCTACATGAGGGAACTAGAAAACGTGGCTGCATAACACGACAAAATGAACGAAACCCCTCATGCTTCACAAAATTAAAAGACAACTCATTAACAATAACCATCCTAGCAAGCCATTTTTTATACTTTTCTTGATCAAACTTTCAATTAGCAAGAAAATTCTCTATTCCTACCTCATTAAACTTTGGTTCAAGTGAGAAAGCTAATGTTGCTTGAGTCTTGTCAACATTATAAGGATAGAGTTTACACCTAGACAAGTGATTGTTTAAACAACTAGTACCACTAGTTGAAGGACATGCAAGAGATTTAGCACAATACTTACATTTAGCTCTTGGATCATTTTTGTCATCATTCTTGTCAAAATGATCCCAGTCCCATTATTTTCTTTTACACCCCTTTGAAGTTGTAGTAGCATCATTAGAAGTATTTGCTTTTGTTGCAGCTTGGTTATCACTTGAGGGAATGGAAGCATTCTCTGAATTTGAAGCGTCGGGAAGAGTACTTGAAACTGATTCAGTAGTACTAGACATATGATAATAATTAACAAAATCATACAAATAAAAATTAGTCAATTAGCACAATAAATAACTATTTACTGCAAAACAGAATTTTTTTCTATAAATTTACAAGGATAATCAATCAATCAGAATTATTATTATAAATAAATAAATAAAATATAATCAATCACCTTTTCAGTTCTCATTGGCCCTATAATTTCTAAACCCCATCCACTACCTTATATACAACCATCCCCGTCTATTCCAACATCTATCATATTTTCAAAATCAATTTTTATTCTCAACTGGGTACACATTTTATGGACCCTTTTTCTGCTAATGCCACAAAGCACAAAATAATACTGGTTTCTGTTGATCTTCTCTCTTGTTTTCTTGCTAAAGGAATAACATAATCTATCCACTGACATTTTATTTTTATTTTTTAGAACATGAGTTCTTAGCATTAAAAGTTTTAATTTTTAGGCTTTGACCAATGTCTTTGTGCCATGCCACTCATGTGATGGCTAGTGCTAATGTTCCCTCACTTTACCTAAACTTCTAAAATATTGGTGTTACTATTGATTAATCATGCAAGTAGAGTTCAAAATCAATCCAATATCAATGATTTGAAAGCACTATTATGGATGGCAGAAATATATACAAGGTAAATTATAAGGCCAAGTTAAATAACATAAGCATAAATTCCTCCATTATTGCAAGGATAGATCCATCAGTGTTATTGTCAAAATACACATATATTTACTGCAAAACAGAATTTTTTTCTATAATTTCTGAATACTCATCGAGCAAGAAATAGCAAAGGAAACTAAAAAGAAAAGGCTATACACAAGATAACATATATGCAATCCTCATTACCTATGTCCTCGTGCTCTGGAGAATCAAGCAAAATTTCTGAATCAGATGGCAGAAATGGAGAGCCAGGATAGTTTCGTAGGGCTCCTAAATCTGCAAGAAAAAGGTGACATAATTCCTAGATCACACATTTAATTCCTAAATCTGCATCCATGTAGTGGCGGGTTGCCCTTCCAATTGCAGCTAATCGTTACTCCACAGTATGACAGTATCTAACCAGACATTGGAAAATCACCATCAATAACTATCAACTCACCACCAAGCACCACCCACGAACCCACATAATTTCTTTCTCTACTTAAAAACCGATCAATCTTTATCAGTCGTCGTCAAGCCGTCCTTCTTTCTCAGGCAGATTTGCTGTCAAACAACAAAGTTGTTGTCTACTTAGAAGAGGGCACGTAGGAGGCTGAGAAGAGGAGCCGTTCTTTGCACGAGAGAGGAGATGGAGATGTTAGAAAATGAGAGAGTATTAGGGCTACCAATGGGTTTGTTTGGGTTTGGGTTATAACTTATGATTGAATGTAAAATATTAAAACAAATATATGTCTAAGGTTCGGTTCTAATTAATCAGTGTCCACGGTTTTTTTTGGATAAAACCCGAATCCGAACCCTAAACCGAAAAAAATTAAAAAAAAAAACCTAAACCTAAACCATCGGTTTGGTTAACCTAATTTATCGGTTCGGACTGATCGGTTTCGGTTTGGGTATCGATTTGATCGGTTTTTTTGCCCACTCCTAATTGAGACATTAATAATTGAGCAGAAATTACTTTACTGTCTATGATCTACTGCTAGTGATATTGATACAATCATTATTTATACGTTGATAAATTTTATCATTTTCATTTATTATTTTTAGATTGTTTTTGTTTATCTATTTTTATCATTTGACATTGAGACTTGAGTTTGTTATTTTTTATTCATATATTTTTAATGGGATTAGATTAATATTTTATATTTATAAGTTTATATTTGATGTATTATTTTGTATCTTTTGGTTATTTAATTTTGGTATTAGTTTGTTAATTATTATTTTATAATTTTTACGTATTTTTAGTTGTTAATTATTTTATTAATTTAATTAATTAATTAATTTAAGTTTAGTATTACAATTTAAAATTTATAATAATTTTAAAGTTTGGGATGCCCCAATTCTTAACAGTCTCAACCTGACCCGAACACGGCCTGCCCCCGCAAGTCCAAGCATGACCAGGCCTGAGCCAGTTACAAACCGGACTTTTGGGCCATGCCATACTGGCTCTGCTCAAGCAGTGCTGGCTCTGCTGCACTTGCACTCCTGCACAGTGCATGTGTTCTTACCATCACGGTGCACCAACACACACACACCACACCCACACTACACCCAGCACTAATCTTTGTGCGTCTTCACACTAAAACATTCATAATGTCACATACATAATGTCACAACTGTGGCACTAACAGTGAGTTTTTATCTTTGTTACAGTAGCGTCGAGTTTGAGACAATGCCATTGTACACACGCTATCTCTTAGTGGTGTCAATGCAACACCAGTGTATGCCTGCCTATGGTTTTAATGTCAACACCTGCTGACACCATGTTGACAATATGGAAACTGTTCATTGCTATACAAGAAGAGATTAAAATTATGTATATATATATATATATGTATATATATATATATATGTATATATATATATATATGTATATATATATATATATATAAAATAAATTAATTAATTAATTAAGGTTGAGGCATATAACATGTTGGTGCTTCCACCTAACTGAACGAAAAAAAATAGTAAATAAATAAAATAGTTAGTAATAAGTAATTAAATAAATGACAACATTAATTATCCGTTAGATATAAAAAACAAAAATGGATGAGAATTTGTCAAACCTTACTTTCTGAGTCTTTCAATTTATGCAATTTTTTTAAGTGATAAATAGTTGTATTTTTAATTGATAAATAGAATTTGTCAAACTTTACAAATTATATTTTTTAACTGGTGGGAATTGTCATAAGTTTTTATCTCATTTGAAATAACTTATTATAATAGGATGTATTTTCTTTAGGAGATATTCAAGTTCCTATGAGGTCAATTTTTAGGAGATCTCTTTGGTTCTTACTATTATCTTAGCCACAATAAGCTCAAAAACTTAGATTTTGTTTGTGATTGCTAGATAGAAGCCGAGTTATTGTGAATCTATTGAGATTACTTATATGGAGGTCTTTCTTAGTCTTAGTTGGCTCAAAAACTTACACATTTTAGTTTTTAGTTATTCTCTCAGTGCTCTTAGATATTTGTTTACATTTTTTTTTCTTTATCAAATTAATTTGTGGAGTTTTCTTTTATAGAGATTTAGGTGTCATTATCTATTTTGGATGAAATTTGGCCTAAGTCAAAATTCATGCTCAGGTCGTGTTGTGGGTCAGGTTGAATTAGTGATCCGAGTCAACACATGAATTTCATATGATATATTTGTATAAAAAGATAGTGGATGGATTTGGTTGGAATAGGCGTGCTGGCTACACTTGTCTCTAGCCCAACCCAATCATGACCTTTTCACTGATAGACATTAACTTGAGCCATGGCTAGCCTAGTTCGATCTCATATTTGGATAGATTGAACTTAGGTGAGCCTAGATCAAACTTAGACTAGTCTTTCGGCATTGTCCGTGCTAAGTATCCAACTCATTTCGAGTTAGTTGTTGACTCGACGCGTAATGATTTGGCACAAGCTAATATCCCTATTGGGCCACCAGGTCATGCCAAGTTCCTTATATATGTGGTCGGGTCATGCTACCACAACTCGATACGAACCATAGAAACATTAGGCATGGTGGACTTGCATGACCCTTTTGATATCTTTATTGTCATTTTTTTTATACTCAAGCAGTTAATTAATTAATTATTTTTTTTCTTTGACAAAATTATTTTGATTGTTTTTTTTTTGTTGAGTATGAGTTTGGTTTATAAATTGTTTTGAAGAGTTTTTGATGATTTAATTAGTTATTTGATATTTAATTTATTATTATTATTTTTTAATTTTATCTTTATTATCATCATTATTATCATCATTATTATCAGTTAATTCTTATCTCAATAATTATTGATTTTTTATTAATGTCAGATATATATTTGATGTTATCCTTCATTTTTATTTGGGTTTGGGATCAACAATGAAAGTATAAATATAATTGATGTTGGTGGAGGACTTAAGGGCTTTAAATGTATATATTACGTTATTATTTTTTTATTAAAGGATTTTGGAGATGATATTCTTTTTATCATGATGCATACAGATAATAAAATTATTACTACTAATGCTTAAGTTGAGGATTGCTCGACTTAAATAATTTTTCTAATCTTTGTTGTAAAAAAGTGTCACACCCTTCTTGTAGGCAAATAGTTATATTTTATTAAAAATATTTTTTTTTAATCATTCTGAGTATATGATGTTCCAATTCAACCTGCATATGCATCTAGGCTAATCTCAAGAAGAAATGAAGCTCACTCCCAGTTTCATACCTAGATTACTCTGGGCAAGAGAAATCCTAGCACACACATTTTCCAATTAAATAAACTTGTGGAATATTCTTCGATATGTTAGTGGTTTTATTTTGTTTTTTGTTTTTGTTTTTTTTTTTTTTTGTGCTTTTATTATATATTTTGTAATAATGCATTTCCTCAAGCTAGATTGACATCTCGAATAGTTATCGGGCCCTTGGGGTGGGAGTAGGGCTATTCTCGTCCTTATGCTCAGAGGTGTAACTTGTGAGAATCGAACTTGCACCTTTTAGGAAGTATTAATTTGGCATCCCCACCAGTTGGACTAGGTTTGTCGTCAATAATGGTTTTATCATATTCTTGCAGACAAATAATTTATTTTTTTCATTGAGGCATTGTAATATGTATTTATATTATGAACTGATTAGATGATTTGATAATTAATGAGTCATATTTGATCTGTTTTAGATGTATAATTAACTATTTCATGCGTTATGTTTATCAAATTCCTATGTATGTTGATTTCATTTTCATATTCTTAATTATGAGAGATTAAGTGTTAGGGTTTTACATACATAAATCGACGGTTACAATTTGAACTGCACGATCTTACCAGATTTGTCAACTCTCAACACAAAACAATATAGTGTTGTGTTTTGTGGCCGGGCTATGATTGAGTGGCATTCGCAAATGCATTGTTCTTGGCCAGATGACCTTATTCTTAAATTTTTTTATCCAGCTCAACTAGATTGCTCAGTCTCAGGCTGAGTTATTGTGTTGATCTTATCTCAAGGTATTTTTTATGTCTCCGAATTGTCATTTATGTTATATTCAAAAGAAAGCCATCTAAACTAAACTAGTCTAGATTAATTTTTAATCTAGACTTGTTCATTCTAAGTACAAGTATAATATTGAGATTGTCACACATCTCTTAATTTACAGATATTTTTAATATAGTAATCTTTGTATATTGATATATTTAAGGCTGATGGGTCTGTATTATTTAAAGTTTTATTAATTTATGCAATATTAATATAAGGTACGAGTCAAAGTTTGAGATTTTCGATTAGTATTAAAGTACAATATTTATTTATTTATTTAAAGGTAATTTTAACACGATGATATCTGTAAATTAATATTTTTTAAACTAATGAGTGCGTATTAATTTAGCGAGATTATAAATTTAGGTAGTATTGTGTGTAATTATAAAAATACTAAGATAGTGAACTTAAATGTGCTTGATCAAAAATATTATTAGGTTGATCGATCACCTGAAAAGTTGTGTTGCAATATTATGTAGTTTTAAATAAAGCATGAGCTCAAGTTTGAGATCATTAATTAATATTAAATTATAGAGGTTGTTAATTTATGCAATGTTAATATAGGGTGCTTATATAAATATTATTAAATATTGAATCTCATAACAATTTTAAAGTTAAATGTGTCAGAGGTCATATCTTTTTTTTTTTTTGAACACTAAGGGCTTCAAGGCCCACTTATGTGGACCCTTACATCCCCTTGGGCCCCCGGAGAACCTAGCAGGTAAGGAGAATTCCCCAGTACCCCCCACCGGTAAGACTTGAACCTGTGACCACCCGGTCATTGCCTGAGAGTCTTCACCAGCCAAGCTCCCTATGAGAGGGGTGTCAGAGGTCATATCTTGATGTTATGATAGGTGTCTTCATGCAAGAGTGATAGGTCTCAGGTTTGAGACTCATCAGATATTATTTTTTTGACTTTCAAGGATAAGATATTGAAGTATTAATTTCTCCCAGACCATGTGCTAACCTCTTGCCTTTCTGTTAGCTTTTAGGTCTTCATAAATATTAGAGGTTTTGCTGCTTGCTTTATATTAGCTTGTTAAATTGCAGTGAGAGGGAGCGGCAGCAAGCTGGTGTCTCAGATGCATGCGGATGCATGTGGGCGTATTTGATGGATGTGCGATCTACTGAGGGAAAGAGTCATGCACACCACAACCATTACTATGATCCTGCTAGATATGATGGTCCATTATTGCCCCCGGCTGCAGCTTTAGCTCCAACTCTGTGGCCTCAATTCCATCTCAGATGGGCTTGCCCCTCAGAAGCCTGTGCTAGTGAAGTTGATGCTCGGTTCAGGAGCATGTTTGTGAAGCTTGCAGAACTTCAGAAGGTGATAAATTTAGGGTTTTTTTTTTTGGTTGAAATAAAGGAAATGGCCAATTTTGCACACAATCTGCTATCTTGTATCTTCTTTGATGCGCAAGCAGGCAAAAGATGTGGCAGAGAAGAAAATAAGGGAAATGGCAACAACAATGGAATCCAGGTCGGTCGAACTGTGGAACGAGAAGCAGCTAAGCAACTCAGCCATGGCCTTGGCCAATAGAGCCACCAAAGAAACTGCTGCTATAAAGAGGGCCATACAATCATTAGGATGCCAGGTTTACTTTGGAGGTCGGACTCCAGACACACTGGTAGACACCAAGCCCAACTCCACG
Source organism: Sapria himalayana (assembly GCA_029783825.1). Classification (NCBI taxonomy): domain Eukaryota; kingdom Viridiplantae; phylum Streptophyta; class Magnoliopsida; order Malpighiales; family Rafflesiaceae; genus Sapria; species Sapria himalayana. The sequence goes on along the minus strand of JAREIK010002286.1, from coordinate 969,646 downwards.
GCAACTCCACAGCAGTTCATCTTCTCCGCTTCGAAAAGAGAGTGTGAGTCCAATCTCCATCATGAAGAGAAGATGGAGGTTGCAGTTTCCATTACGGTCGAGACTAATGATGAGTGTCCTCATAAACGATCGGCCGGTGTCTGCGAACGGTTATGCCCATTACGGTCATGGGATGGAGCCTGCCGGTGGCCTGATGCTAGTTGTGCTCAATTGGCGAGTCAGTTTGCTGGACTCACTGCCAACTTTGATGCGTTTGATAAGCTTTCTATCTATGACAGTTACTTTCAAACGAATTGAAATCTTTTAGATTTGCTGTTTTTTAGCCAGCGTGTAAGTTATGCGTATGCTGTACCTCATACTTGTATATTTGATCTAGGAATGTGTAATAAATACTCGTCTTTTATGTTTTTTATTCTTTTCTTGTTTTTTCTTATGTGAAGCTTGAATTGGAATAGAATTGTTAATCCTGTTTCCTGGTTCAAAGTTGTAATTTTTAGTTTGTATGGTGTTAGATTATTCGATGGCATATTTTTTAGTTTCGCATAAACCCTAAAAGACCCATTTTTCTTTAATGGGCTCCTGTTCTTCGGATCTTCATCGACGCATGATTTCTAATTGAAGAACACCCTTAAGCGGAATATGAAAGGAGATCTCGGCGACCACGTTGTGGGCAATTTGCCCACCGTCATGTACATTCCTTGCTTCGTCAGCCAAAAAGAAGAAACTCGTTTAATTAAGAAGGTAAACATTTTTTTTTTTCTTTTCGCTCTTCGTCGTCCTCCTCCCGCAGGTTTGTTCGATTTGCAGATATCAGAAGCACCGATCTCAAAATGGAAGACATTAAGTAGCAGAAGACTTAAGGATTGGGGTTCGCATTTCTCTATTTGTTGATAATTGTGAACTGGGGTTTAGTGTTGTTCTGAGAATAGCTAACAGTGTTCTAGCCGCCTCTTTTGTTTTCCTTTTACAGGTGGAATTGTCCATGAAAAAGGTCTTCTGCAACAAGATTGTAAGTGAAAATAGTATCTGTCTTGCCTAAAATCGTATTGCCGTTATGCTCTCGACTTGTTTTCCAATTTTGTGAATTTGTTGCTGGAAAAGCGTGTCATAGTTGTGTATATTGTGTTTTCTGTCAGATTTTTCCATGCTGGTATGGTTCCCTGATGCAATCTATGGCTACTTTCTGGTATGGTTTCTCAATGGGTGTTCTTTAAATTATCATGCCAAGTTCTTTTGAATTTCATTGTTGGTTCTTCAATTATTAGACTACAGTTTGAATTGGCTCGCCTATTAGCTGCTTGTTTAGATAAGCAAGCATTTCTCCAACTTGTTTAATTGACGTTTTTAGATCTAGTCGTGTACTGATGAGAGAAAATTAAATATCAATCCTTTAATTGATGTATTTAAAGCTAGCTTAATCTTTAGAAAAATTATCTTAGTTTCTATGAGAGTTTCTTAAAAATATATACTAGTTAACTTTTGGTAATACTTAATTCAACATATTTTGTCCGTTCATAGAAGATTAAGTTGGAAATATAAGAGGACAAGAGTCGAACAAAGAGAAACTAATCTTTTTAAGTTGGCGTATGATCTACAAAAATGTGAAAATAGTCGATGTCATACTACTACCTTGTCCAATATAAAATTTTTGTGTGCTCTTTAAATTTATTTTTTTCTCAAGATTACTATACAAAAATAATTTCTAATGTAAGAACTACATGTGAGTTGAAATAAGAAACAATAATAATTCGATTGAGGTAATTTTAGGCATGAAATTGGAAATATCGTAATAGTTAATTTTATATAACATAATATATTCTCTACCAACAATTTTGTTAAAGTTCAATTTTTAATTTTGTTATATTTTATTTTATTTTTCATTACTTTGGTTGTATGCGAATACTTGACGTCTGGACTACCTCAGCTTGTGTATATATGTATTATATGTTATTCTTTTTTTCAAATTAATAAAACTAGAATATTATTTTTTTATCTCTTCTTATCTCTTTTGTTTTCCTCTCTCTTACTCTTATTTAATTCATCTAAACTTTAACATGGTATCAGAGGATTACTTGGTTGTTTGGCACTTGTAATGATGGTTTTGAGTTTGAAGGCAGGTGGTGCATGTGCCACAAGCCTAGAGTTTCAATGCAACGACATAGCATGTGTGATATCCCCATCAATAGATTACTAGAGGTTCAACCTTTGCACAAAGTTAATTATTGATTTTAATGTTGAATTGGTTTCGTCCAATGATAAGCTCATTTGGGGAATTCCTCTAGATTTTGACCAATTTATTTAAGGTAGGTCAAAACCTTTTTTTATTAATAAGTTTTTGATTCCCACGATGTATCATTTTGATCATATGCTCATTTAGAGTTTTACAAATCTTTTATATTTTAATCAATCAATATATTAATCTTCATAAGTATATATGTGTTGATTTAAGTACACTATTTTAGAGTTTCATATTTTATTGTGCTTTAACTAATCAATATATTAATCATCATATATATATATATATATATATATATATATACACACACACGCACGCACGCACACACACACACACACACACTGATTTAAGGATACTATAATTATGAGTTCGTGATAATGTTCCCTACCTAATTCAATGCACGTTCTTGTGTAATTATTCAGTAAGATTTGGCCAGTGAAACTATCACCTATTGTTTGCTCTTTATCAGTCCTTTATACTCCAAAGTCTATGCTAATTCACAATGGGTCAAAAGGACGTTCACTATAGGATGCGACTTTTTGTCATGTTACTTCAACAACACCCTAAAAATTTGTTCTCCAAACTTTCATTCTTAGCAGACAATACTCATGCATTACTAAAACATTAAATGATACTACTTGATTTGAAAATCCTACACTCATAGCCTCGTGTTAATGTTCCCTACCTAATTCAGTGCATGTTCTCGTGTAATTATTCAGTAAGATTTAGCCAATTGGAATTATTAACTATGTTTGATCTTTACGAGTCCTTTATATTCTAAAGTCAATGCTAAGTCACAATGGGTCAAAGGGACGTCTACTATAGGATGCAACCTTTTGACATGTTACTTCAACAATACCCTAAAAATTTATTCTTCAAACTTAAGCCCTTAGTAGACAATACTCATGCACTACTAAAACATCAAATGATACCACTCGATTCAAAAATCTTACACATAGGATTTTTTATTGCAATATTGATCAATAAGAAAATGATTGTATTGGCTATTTATGCATCAGTTAGATTTAGACATTGATAATAATAATAATAATCTAATTGAAATATTATGAGATCAAAATTAGGTTCTCTTCCATGATATCAATTTATTTAAATAAAAAATTTAAAAATTTTTGAACTTTAGTAGCTTGAACACTTTTTAACATAATTTAAAATAAAAATATTAAGTGTATCAAAGAAGATTTGACATAATATGTATATTAAGAGTTTTATCAAAAAGATTAATTGTGTATCAATTGTGGAAGGTGGTGGCAGGCATGTCACAAGACACACACAAGTTGGAGAGACTCATTAAGTGGGCCCTATGAATCAATTATGCTTGTATGACATTATATATGAGATTCATATGAAGACTCAAGACATAAGTTTTATTGTGATGAATATGTTTCTTATAAAGCTAAAAGCATAAACATAATTAATACCATAATAATTTGCATCATTGAGATAATTAGATGTTAGAAAAAAGAAGTATATACTCGAAACAATTATCAAGGATAATTGACGTAGTACTTAAAAGGAGTAGATATGTGGGTGACTCGTATATGGAAAGATATATTTCTTCGGTGTTGAAATATAATGGACAACTACGAGAGGATCATTCTTATTGGTGATAGTTTAATGCATAATGCTCACATTGTATGCCAAGCAGGTACACCAGTATTTCCACACTAATCTACCATTCATCTAATAACTAAACATTGGGAAATATTATTATGCATAAGTAAATTTGTCAACCCTAAAGTATGAGTATATTCTTGAAGACTAAGTATATATATACAACTCATATAGTTAGTTAATTGTTGATTGATCAAACTACCATAACAATTCCTTTGGGATTGATAGTTAAACTTATGTCTATTTTATTGCTTGTAAGACTCATATACTTGTGGAGGTATGTTGGATGTGAGATCCTAACTCAACTATGTTTTGGGATTATGTCAACTAATTATGAGTTATGACATCATCACAAAGTTATAACAAATTTTTCGTACTACTATCGGGGATCATGTTAATAATTTGATAATTAACTTGAGTTGGCATAACTATCCTTGTGAAAGAATGGTTCTAATTCAAGTGGTGTGAAAATGATTTTTACTTAGTATTTATATTGTATTTTGTATTGTGAGTGCACTTTTCTTTTCTTTTTTTGTTTTTTGTTGTTTTTCTAGACATGAAAAAATTAAACGAATAAAACTTTTGGGACTAAGTTGCATTCTCTAGATCCAAAAATTGAGAGAATAACATGAGCACTTATAATACAAAAAGCTAAGAGTGTGATGATTGTGGAAAACAAAAGCAACAAAAACAACCAAGCCAATGAATGATAAGCTATCCAACATTCCAATTATCATTGTACTTTGGCATATTATTACTGGCCTATTATGATGGAGCTATAAGCAATGGTGTATATAACAATTATCAGATGTAATCGGTGCAAGCGAATTACTTTGAGTTGAAGGCTTGAAGCTAAGTTTAATAGCTATGGTGTATAAAAATCATGATAATGGGAGAATGTTAGAAGATCTGAATAGCTATGTTGTAAATTTTATATAGTTATGTGATATGGCAAAGATACATGGAGTTAGTTTAGATACTATCAAGTTATAGCTATTTTCCTTTTCTTTGAGAGATAAAGCACAAAGTTGATTGTAGTATTTGTCTTAAGGTTTGATTGAGAGTTTAATTGAATTGGTACAAGTTGTTTTCTTTAAATTTTTCCACCTCAAATCACTTCTCAACTAAGGATAGATATAAGTCAATTCTACCACCAATAGGGACAAGAGATATTATATGATACTAGAGACCAATTCAAATAGCTTTTGAAGAGGAAATCATAATATAGATTTGAGTTATTGATCCAAGTGCAAACTTTTTATAATTGACTCATTTATATGATATGATGCAGCCTTGGGTGGCTCCATCATGAAGAAGTCGCCCAGGGGAGCATATATTTTGTTTGAATAGCTAGTAAAAAATAATTATCAAACTCAAAGTGATCAAGCATTAGGAAGTAAGCTAGCTAGATTATTGGAGTTGGACATATTGACTATCATAGAGGCAAAGATGAATGCTTTTTATAGTAAATTTGATTATAGAAATGACAAGTAAATTAGTATGCAAAAAGTTTCTACTATGAAATAATATGAAGATGTTGAATTCAACTTGAAATATCAAGTGGATAGAGCTAGAATTCTATAAAATAAGATACATTTTCTGACCCAATAATAATGCATCCACTCATTATTATCAAAATTTAAGAAATCATGAAAGTCTTTCATATGGAAGCCCTATAAATGTTCAACAAAACTTGGGTTAATCAGAAGAATTTTGAAAATAACTCAATAGATTATCACATGCAAAGAGCATGATATAATGTCATGGCTTTACTCAAGAAGATAAAGAGAATAAATGATCTACAAGAAACTCATATGAAATAGATTAAAATAATGAATGAACACAAACATAGCGATATAAATCATTGAAAATTAAGTTAGACAATTAGTGATCTTAATGAAAGAGAAGAATGAGAATAGATTACTAAGGCAAATCCAAGGAAGTGCATGTCCATAATATTGAGGAGTGACAAAAAATTAGAAGGGACAGCAATTTGAAAGGAAAGAAAAAATGGAAGCTATTACAAAAAGGGAAGTTGTAACTAAAGAAGACATGATTTTTCCCTAAATGTAATGCATCTTCTAATTTCGTGGCGCAACATGCCACACATTTTTAAAAGTTGCATCATCACTAGAACTTGTTGCCTAATTCTTACCTCCAATAGAGTAAAATAAAGTAGCAATGAAGGGAGAGAAAATACAACATGCCATAAGCATTAATTAGAAGGATGTGCAATATAAAGATGTTGAAGGTAGATGTTTCCCTCCTGATCTCTCATTTTCACGATGTTTTAGAAAATAAAAAATAGCTGAGTAATTTAATAAGTTTATAAATATTTGTTTGGAAGTTGGAGCTAAATATTTCATTTTCTAAAGCACTAGCACAAATCTCAAATTACGTGAAGTTCATGAAAGATATAATAAGTAGTAAAAGAAAGTTAGAGGCTTATGGAATAGTAAAAATGACTAAGAAATATATTGCCAACATCCAACTTAAACTTCTAAGAAAGCTGAAAGATACGAAAAGTTTTATTATTTTTAATGCATAATTGGGAAGCATACTTTCCAGAAGGTATTACATGACTTAGGATCAAATATGAACTTTGATGTTATTAATAATAGTGCAGAGATTAAACCTTAGTGAGACAACTCCAATAATTTTCTAAATGGAGTGATTGAAAATACTTTGGTGAAAGTAAGTTTATTTTTTTGACTAATTTTATTATACTTGACATGAAGATTAGTACTATTGTAATCTTGATATGACCATTTGTAGATATTGGATAGACATTAATTGATGTCAAGAATGAGAAATTCATACTTTGGGTGGGTGAGGAGCAAGTAAGATTCAATCTCTGTAAGGGCCTGTAGAATTTAGATTTTAGTGATGAAGATTACTTGAGAATAGAAAGCCTCTTACAAGCCATGATGAGATAGAAGTTATTAGAGTTTGGATGGAAATAGTTCAATGAAAAGTGTTGGTTTGAAGAAGGTAGAGAAAACAACAAAGAATCAAAACTATGGCTCAAAGAAAATGATGGAAATAAAGATCAAGATGAAGACTACTATGAAGTCGCGACCTTCTTTAAAGTCATGACACCTAGAGAATCAGAATTATACAATTCTATAAATACACATGAAAATGATGAAATAACAAAGTTCTCAATTCAAAAACACTCATAAGCTATGTAAGAGATTTTTGAAATGGTGACCAAAATATAGGTAAAAGAAAAAGTCCTAATTGATCATTGACATGCTGGAAAAGAAAGACAATATTGAAACAATAATAGTGGAATATCTAAAGATGGATGAAAAAAATAAAGAAGTAATTGAAATGAAGAAAGACATGTCTTCAATGAATGTTGCAACTTTCCCTACTAAAACAATAATGAAAGTCATGGTATGAGGTAAAGCCATGACCAATATGATCTAGAAAGTAATTCCACTAGCCATGACCACACAAAGGGTTGCATTATTTTTCAAAGAAACCATAAGCAATGTTACCATGACAATTCCCAAAGTCATGGCATCCATGGCAGAATATCTTAATGAAGTGTTGAAAATCATCATGATGATGAAGGAGAAGTCAAGAAGACAAGTATTGTAATTTTGTTATGGTACCCAATTTTATTAGTTAGATAGTATCCAAAAAGCTCATTGATAAATATTTCTCATCAATAAAGATTCACAAGTATATGGATCATATAAATAGTAAAGATTATTTTTATTCAGATATCAATCCCACAAGGATTGTATACATTTCAATCATCCAATAGTGAGACAATATTATTCTAGTAGAAAGAATTAGTTAGGATTTTGGTAAAATTCTTAGATCCTAGGATTTGTCCATTTTCATTTGTATGTTTCATGTTTAAATAGTTTAGTTGATAACGAGTTTGGATATAGAAAATAGGTTGAATCATTACTAAGATATCTTTTTGTCATAATATCATATAAGGTAATTACTACTATTGAGCATGTCCTAATGATGGTCCCCTTATAGCTATCCACTTGGTATTTTTTTCACCAAAACAACAAATCATCTATATTCAAGGATTATTCACAAATTTATACCTTTTAGGTAACTTGTCAACTTTTTTGATAATTACTTCATATATATATATATATATTCTTATTCTAAGTTCTCGGATATCTTAAAGATTTTGAATCAATGTGGTAATAAAAGTATTTGTATTTTTGGCTTCATAAATGTTATACTCACATAATTAACATATGAATTCTCACAAATCTCAGGATAAGAATCATATGAATAAAAGCAACTCAAATAGTTGTCACTACCTCATGAGTCCCAACCATTCGGGCATATTATATGAATTATCTATCACCATCTTTCATAGTTATAATATGACACATATTAAAGGTCAAACTCCTAGGAGAATATTCTATAAAATATTTATATTAATTAATGATCAATTCTTCTAAGACATGTCTAATGGATTGACATATTAAAGTATTCATGATTTTGACTTCATAAATATCATACTCACAATAATTAATATATCTTAATTTTGAGTTTTGAAACATAAGATTTTCTTACACCTTGTATTTGGAAGAGCTATTACTTTCATCCAACCCTTTGTGTGAATGAACCTCTTAGTTTATCTATTATAGTCTACTATGACAACATGCACAAGCCCACTAATCATCAAATCTTAATTTTAGTTCTATATAATCATCAATTATAATAATATCCATTCCAAAATATAATCAAACATCAAATTTATAATCAAAATATTCATACATCATTCAAATAAAAACACACCCCTAGTCCTTAAAATTTAAAACATAGGGTTGTCATTTATCTAACATCAATGAGATATTCATATGAGATATATAAGAAGAAGTCTCATGAATATAAGGTTCATAGGTTTTACATTATAGATTCTCATGAGAATCTATAATGTAAAACCTAATTTCTATACTATTTCATTTGAATCCTCAAAATCTATCCTAGAGAGAGGATTTGAAATTCACACCTTCAACTTTAGGGTTTCCCCTTAATCTTGCATCCATTAATTTGTCATGAGTCTCCTAGGGAATGCAAAAATAATTTCTAGGTTTGTTGCACTTGGTTCAAGATGAATAAGAAACAAGATTGAATATCTCATTTCTCGCCCCTACCTTATCTTTTATACTTCATGAAGTATTGTTTATTTTGCAAGTAGAAAGTTATGTCTTTGGAAAGATATCATGACTTTGGCCTTTTATCTCCAGAGCCTAGTATTGTGGTGCTTGGAGTTGGAAGTGATTGTGGCTTTGGAATGCTCTCTATAAACCAAAAATTATGCCACTGAGAAGTGAGCATGACACCTATATTTTCTTCAATATCATAGAGATATGGTGTTGAGAAGTGGTCGTGGCTTATTTGTTTTATCTTGATACCACAAAAAGTTATGGTGCTAAGAAGCGGTCATGATTTTTGCCTTTATATCTTGTGACTCGTAGTCATGATCCTAGTTGTTGGTCAAAGCTCATACAATCAACCTACATATCAAAGTCATGGTGTTGGGGCATAGCGATGGCTTTTCCTTCTCTTAAGGGAAAAAATTCATGGTTCTGAAAATGATCATGACTCAAATATTGTTTTTTGTAGCTCCTAGTAACCAAAAATCATCATGTTGAAGTATGAATGTGGCTCTTGACTTATAAATATTATGTTTCAATAAAGATAAAGCCTCAATTTAATGAAATGAGAAAAGTGTGGTTGTGACAGTAAGATAATATCATAGCCAAAAATAATATATTGCATAATAAAAAGATTGTGTTATTGAGATAGTAGAATTATGATATACAAAGATTATTGCAATTAATAATATAGAGTTTTGGCAAAAAAATGAATGTAAAAATTACTCGATAAAACTAACTATCACTAATTCACCAATTGCCTATGAAAACATAATGATTACACTACTATTTGTCATAATTCATCAAAATTATAATTTCATGAAATTGTTTCAATTATTACAAATTTCCATACTTACACACATCATCAAAAATTGCTCAAATATACTAAAATATTTAGTATTTCAAATACCAAACAAACGCACACACGAAATCTATTTCTCATCCTCAAGCAATGACTTCTATCTCAATAAAAAATATATATCTCACATCATCACAAACAACATAGAATTTCTATAATGAGGTTTAAGTATAATAGTGTCTCAAGATAGTTAAACAATTTTTTTATTATGAATATAATAAGAGTCATGGTGAGATTTTGAGTTTTGAGATTATATCTATGGGTAAATTAAGTGTGTATAATGATTTATGTGATTGATAACTTGCATTTATTATATCACATTGTGCCAAAAAATTATTAGGTTGCCTTCCAAGTAGTATTATGTTTAATGTCTATAGTTAGACCATGAATAATATTGTATATGTAATTTGTTTTTTTACTTAATAATCTGTTTTAATATTTTCATGTAAGTGCAGGAAAGGAAATATTAAAAGCCCGATGATACAGCAGTAGCATAATAACTGAGGTCCCGCTTCGGTTAAATGAATTGGCTATTTATTTTTTGTATAAAATGATTTGTATTTATTTTTCGGGCGGTTGCTTTTTTGACCCTGTTGAACTGTTCATCTTCTCCTCTCCCTCTCTCTGCGCGATTTCGCGACTATTCCGTGCTGCATACAGTAAGACGTTATTTCTTGGTTTTAATCTGTAACGCATAAGCGTTTTCTGGTGGAGGTAGCTTGTCGTACTGAGCGATTAGCGAACCATGTTATTTCTGTGTTGATTTCTCGTTTTGATTCTGTCGTGGATGCTTGTGGATTGGGATACATATATATTACTTGTTTCTATGTTTTCTGTTGTTTTCTGTTCTTAATCTCACTACCCGTGGAAGCGCGATTACCCAACAAATAATTTATCATCCCCATCGATGATCTTTAAAATCCATACTAGTTTTTTTAGTATACATCTTTGTTTCAATTCTTCTTGTATCTCTATTCAACATAATAATATTTGGGCTTTATTCTTTTGGCATTTCATCTTTGAATATATTGGTTTTGAGGAATGTTATGGCCTCTTCTTCATCTCTAGTCAGGCCGTTGTCTTTTTATAACCCCAAAGTTATTGCATTAAGCATGGCCACAAAATTGTTGTTAAGCTTCTTTTGGTCATTTTTTTTCTATGACACTAAAGTTGTGACATTGGGAATGATCACAACTTTGTCATTAGGTTTTTGATTAATATTTTCTATTTATAACATCAAAATCACGACAATAGCAAAAGTCACGACTTTCATTTCTACTACTATTTTAATTTTATCTTTCTTTGAATTTTCCAAAATTTTTACTTCCTCCATATAATGTTTCAACCTTTACCCATTCACTTTAAATTAAACTTTATTTTTTTATTTCACCATGATTGCCCCATGGTAGATGTGTCAAATGGGCGGTGCCATTCCGGCATGACCTATTTAAGTGTGGCATGGTCGTGCCACCTTGTCATCCTGGAAATGAAATGAGAGAGTTTCCATGTCGTTCCTGGCACAACTTGGGAACCAAAATGGCAACCCGACATGACATGGTTGACCTATAGGGTGTTGGGCCATGTTAGCCCTGGAGTGAGCCATGCTAGTTTAGGCCTATTCATGCAATCATGAATAAGTTCACTTTTTTTGGTCATTTGTGGGGCTTGGGCTTTACTTTTAAATTTGAATATGAATTTAATTTTAAATTCTAATGATCATGATATGATATTCAATTTGGTTCCGCTCAAATAAAAGATTAGAAATTTCATATAATTTCAATAAAGATTAAAATATTAATAATATAAAAATATAATATAAATAATGTGTAAAACATATTGAAAGAAACATCAAAAAAGAAAATGATAATATCTACAATCCAATATCTAATATATCATAAGTGTCAATCATAATGATATAAAAAATGACAAAAATAAATAAGCACTAGCATTATAGCACAATATCACTATCATATAAATCAAGAATCATCAATGATCAATCGGTGTCTATAGTATGATACTACGAATAGAGATATAGAATGTCATCATTATGAAAATGTCTAAAGATCTCACTAGCTTAATATTCTTGATCTCCATATCTCATAAATTATTATTTGTCATCATCTCTTGCATCTTATCCAGAATGTCCAACCTCAAATCTTTCTAGTCTTTCATACATGCAATTGATTCTATGATATATGATCGCAGTCTCAATCTCTTATCTAAAATAATATTGGCTAGCATATAAAAAGTAAATTTCAATGCTACGCAAAATACTGAAGGGGTCAGAAGATCACGTATAATCTTAGATAGCACATGATAGTTGGATTCATAAGATTTCTATCATAGCAAAATATTCAAATTTTTATTATCGTCATATGATAGGATGATGTAGTAATCAGTATTTATATACTGAGATAGCTCACTCTTATTTGATGGACAATTCCATGATTTGCTCCTAACTAACTAAATGGAGAAATTATTATTTCTGAATATGGTATTCATATATATATATATATATATTGTATATGTAATCATGAGTGTGCGCTCTATTCTTCTTCTTTCTCTCAATTCTATACTAAAATATTTATGATTAATAAATCTGTAAGTGCTACATATTTTTTTGTGTGGACGTAGCTAGTAATATTGAATAGCTAGTGAACCATGTTAAAACTGGTATTTATTGTGATTATGTTATGTTCTACAAAATCCATTGATGTTATGTTTCAAAATTAATCACTTATATGCATAGATAGAAATTCTAACATCACCTAATATTTTATCTCTCATAGTCCTAACAAATATACTAATAACTATTTCATTATTAGAAATATTATCGAAATTAATACTAAATATTTTATTTTGAATTTCATATTTTTTAAAGATACATGACAAGGTCATAATGAGGATGAATAATCTCAGAAAATCCCATTGTTTTTTTTATTAAGTTTCCAATTTGAGTCCACATAGTGGGTAGTAAGACATACAAATAAAGCATCGTCACAACTAGTCCATATATTAGACGTATCATACATCATTCTACTAAATTTACTAAATTTATTAATTATTAATTTTTTCTAATTTATAATATTTTATTATGTCATTCTAGTTATGGACCTATAAATCATATGATAAGCATGCTGGAAGTAGGTTTGCATAATACTGACTACCTTAGGTTCCTTCAAAAATATAATTGGAAGACTCATGATCATAATTAGTTTGGTCATGCATTCTCTATCAAAATCATTGTGGTATATGAAGATGATCAACAAAACTAAACTAGATCCAACTTGAAAGACTCCACTACTAAGTTGGGTTTACCTCGAATTTAATATACTATATTTTTTGGGGGCAATAATCAATATATCTCTTCAAGAGTCATGTCCCACATGTACTTGTATATATATATATATATATATATATATATATATATATATATATATATATATATATATATATATCTTTTGATAATATATACATTATTATCGATTTTTCATCGATACCTCTAGAATTTTTATTTTTTATTATTTTGAAGTACGTCCATGCTACTAATAATCACCTAGTTTTTATTTTATAAGTAGAAAATGAGCTTGGGTCGAAGTCATTATATAAATTATAGTTTCAGCCTTAGACTTTTTAATGGGGTTATTATTATTATCTACAGCTATGTTAATATCATATTTATTATCATTAAATTTATTAGTTTTAACTATTTATAATTTTTAAATAGATTATGAAACTAAACAAAATAAAACTCACAAAAAATTAGATAACAAAAAAAAGTATCAATACCTCATACTACTTTGTTGTAAATATTATATCACTTTTAAAATATAATTTCAAGGTAAGTTGCACAGGCACACCCATACCACCATCTATCTCATATGCATATGTATAAACCATAATTTTTATAAAGTAAATGATTAAATAAATAATTACATTAAAAAATAATATTTCAAATAATAAAATTTGAAAGGAAAAAAGCTAGAGAGGAGAACACAAAGGAGAGAGAGAGAGAAGAAGTAATTTAGAATAAAAATTCTAAATTCATTATTCTCTAATTTAAAAATTTATATTTATTTTTTAAAATTTTTTAATGATAATTGGCTAGAATCATGATAATAGTCGGATTCTGGCTAGTGCCATCGGATGTAATCCGACGACTACTATAATATTGTTATTTTTTAAAAAAATTAATATGATCAAGAGAGTGACAGGCACGACCTATCGATGTCCTTTTTAGAGCATGTTGCATGAAAATGCAACATATGGAATAGGGTAGGCTGACCAATTGCAACTAGCCACATAAGTGGAATCTTGCTTATGTGACCAATTGAGTTTCTAATGTCAAAAACTTGCTCATATAAGAAGTTTTATAAATTTTAGTTTCTCCAATCTTGTTATCCTTGAGTTCCAGATGCAATATAAGGCCATCTATCATATTGTCACTCTCCATTCTTATCTTTGAATTCGTGATCAAATTCTTAGAGAAGTATCAATTTTATCACTCTCGGTTTAGCTTCTTTTTTTTTTTATCATCAAGTAACATAGCATTACTAACCCTTTGGAGACCATTTACTGATCAACTACTTTTGGTCAGAAAATAGTTGGAATTTAGTCGGTAACTGTTTGTTAGTGAATGATATGTAAATGGTCATTAATTACCAACCATTTAGAGACCAATTCACTGATCTAAATATTTTGGTCGAAAAATTATCGAAATATAGTTGGTAATTATTTGTCGGTAGAGGGTCGGTAAATGGTCGGTAATTTACCAACCAACTGATTTTTTGTCGGTAAAAAAATTACCAACAAGCAAAATTGTGACCAAATATTTTAGTCGGTAATTGGTCACTTTTTGGTTTACTGACCAAAAAACATTGAATTAGTGACCAAATAATTAGTTGATAATTCGGTGAATTTTATTAGTGTGAATAAACTACTAAACAATACTGAGGAAAATCTCAAGTAGTGTGCCTATTACACTCATAAGTGATAGAGACTTGGAGGGGAAACAAACATATCCGAAAGTAAAAATGAAGAAATAAAATAGAAGAAGAAACTATAACTAAAGAAGTCATAACTTTTTCTAAAATTGTGACACAACCCACAGCCATGGACTAGGATGCTATAATATTTTTCAAAATCATAGCACCCATAAACCCTAGTGGCCAGCTCATTGTCCTAGTTGCAACATATGAAGAAGTAGAGGAGAAGGAGGAGGAAGAGAGATTATACAAAAGGTAAATCTCTTCATCCCGATCTCTATTTTCCACAATATTCTAGAAAGGGGAAGATGGACACGTAATTGAGAAATGTTTTAATATTTTCCAAAAGCTAAAAATTAATATTCTATTTTCCAAAGCATTATCATAGATTCCAAATTATATGAATTTCATGAATGATATATTGAGTAACAAGAAGTTGGAAACCTATGAAATAATAAATATGATCAAGAAGTATGACATTATCATCAAATATAAACTCTCAAGATAGTTTATAGATTTGGAAAATTTTATGATTCCATAAATTATTAGGGAACATATATTTTGGAAGGTACTATGTAACTTGGTATCAAGTATGAGTTTGATGTCATTATCCATAATAGCAAGGTTGAACTTAGGTAAGATTACTCTAACTGCACTTTTACTTCAAATTAGTCAATCATTTAGTGAAACTTTCAAATGATATTATTTAAGATGTATTAGTAAAGGTCAATAAGTTTATTTTTTTAGTAAATTTTGTTGTGTTGAATGTGAAGGATGTCCAATATGCTCCATTAATATTAGGATGACCATGCTTAGTGAATTTGATATCATTTTCCTATAGAATCATGAATATGATGAGGAAGATTGTTAGGTGATAGATAGTCTTTTATGCATGTAAATGAGAAAAAAAAATGGGGAATTCAATTGAAAATATTATGTAAAAAACTATTAGCCTGAGAAATATGTAGAAGATGAAATATCAGATACATTGAGAATTAAATAAAATTGTGAAAGTGATAAGAAATAAAAAAGTTGCTATTAAGTCATGATTTCTAAAGAATTCAATTGAGACTACTCAGAAGATGCAAAGGAAGAGGCAAAACAAAGAGAATTATCATTTTAATATGATATTTTTGAGGGTTATTGGATGGTAGAAGAGCAAACTAGAAGATGAGAAGAAGAAAAAGACCATACTAAGAAGCTTTCGTGGACTATTGAGATTGTAGATTAATTTGGAGATTCAAGGAAGATCCAGCTATAAACATAAAATTAGATGTAGCACTACTTAGAAGGTAATCTAAGAATTTTTTATGTAACTTGATTGAATAAACTTGTACTCTCATGAGTCTCACACAGAATTACTTATCCCAAGATAATAAAACCTAATTTCTAAAGATAATACATTGGTGATGATATATTTTGTTGAAAAATAAAGGAAGATTCTTTACTTGGGGATGAGTAATACTTTTAATATGCGAGTTTATTTGATATTCTATGTACTTACTTTTTTGGATGGTTTGATATGTATTTATTAGCATATTTGAATGTATTTGTGCTTTTATCGGAAACATTCTTCTAACTATATATTTCTGAGGGATTTTAATAAATATTAGTGAAAGTATAACTATTTGGGTAGAAAAAAGTGACTCTACCATCAAGTTGATGCAACTTGTTCACTATTTAACATAGTCTTTGTGGCAATGATATTATCCTGAAGTCATTGTCACACTATCTCTAAAATATTTTAATGGCTAGATTTATATCATGAGCCAAGTACTTCACTAATACAAGTAATTTTGGAAAATTTCAGTGCCTTCATTATAGAGCAAAAATACCATGTAATTTAAGTTATTATAATTTTTCATCGTGAAATAGTGTTCCATAAAGTATTTACTTTTGTCATGGAATTTTTTAGTCACAACCATCCTAGTGCCACGATATATTATTCAAGAGATAAATTGTTTGAATTATAGCTATTCCTAGCACCATGACATTATATTCTAGTCGAGAGTTGCCTAAGTTATGATAATCATTTCTACAATGACTTTGATACTCCAGAAAAGATTTGATGAGACATAAAAGTTGCATCTTTAAGCTAATACCATGACTTCTAATTGAAAGTATTGCACAGAATTTTTGAAAGTATATAATCAATGCTTAGAAAAATAAAAAAGCGAGATATCTCAACATATCCCAAGTGAAATCTTTTCTAATATTAGGATAAATTGATATCTAAGGCTGGGGTTATGTACTTAAGTTTATTGGATACATTCCTTTTATATTATTTATGTTTGTATTAATGTTGTGTTATGGAATATTGATGGATATAGACATGTTATACAACTGGGGCTTAGGATTTTTTCATTATATCATAGTTTTATACAATTGATCTTAGTAAATGGTGATAGTTATATAATGGGATACGCTCATGTAGTATGATAAGAAGGAAATGATAGCCTTTCTAAATTTAATATTTATGATAAATCTATGTGAGTCATGTGTCGGCCATGGTGGATTGTGACATGTATGTCATGAGACACATGCAAAAGGAGGTGACACATAGGATGGTGATAGTCTTGTAAGTCAAATTATCCTATACGATTTTCATATGTCGAATTCATAGGAAAATACATGTTAATTCTCATGAGTATGGTACTTATGAATTCAAAAGCATAAATATATTTATTGTCAAATTATCTCATATCTTTAAGACATTAGATGTTAGAGAATAAGAGTATATATTTTAAGTAATCATCAAGAGTAGTTAATGATTTGCTTAAAAAGAGTAGATATTAAACAACATATTAATTCATTGATAAAATGTTGAGGAGATATCTACTAGATCATCCTTTATAATTATTGTCTAGAGGTGATAGACACCTTGTATGCCAAGATGATACTTAGGTATTTTCATACTAATCTCTCATTTATTCAAAAATCAAAAATAATATTAACTAAGCACTAGAAAAATATCCTTACAAACAAGGAAGTGAGTCAATCATAGAGTCTAAGTATCGTGTCAAAAACTTAAGTTTATCAACTCAACTTGAGCAGTAATTGATTCACCATTAATTCATCGAACTACAAACTCAATTCATTTGTGATCAATATTTAAATTTATATATATTTTACTACTTGTATGACACATATATTCATGTGAATATGTTGGATGAGAGATAATCCCCCAGCGGGATTTTGTGATCATGTCGATCCACAATAAGATTTGACACCCTTGCAAAGTCATAATAATTACTAGAAAATTATTGCAATATATATATCTATCAAAACTATTAAAGAATCTTTTGAAAAAGCAATTACATTCATAAAGGGTTTGATAGTGTTGGAAAACATTAATTTTTTGTACTGGTGACAAACATTATATTGTTGTAACATTTTTTTCTTCGATTAATGCATATTTAACCAAAAAAAAGTTATTCATAATACCAGAATCTTATGGAACTCAAGTTGCTAACAAATTGATGTTTAATGATATTCATCGATCATTTTTTTTTGGATCAAGGGTGTTATGTAGCTCGATAAAACTTAATCTTTCTAGAGTAGTTGATGGGTTAATTGAGATGGACTTTGTTTATCAATTTATCATAAATTGAGTCCTATTAATTAAACTCTTTTGGAGCATTGGCCACCAAATTCTACACGATGTGGAAATACATAAAAATTGAAATTCTGCTAACTATAATTTTACTTGCATCACATTTAACTACAAATGTTTTATAATTTATTAGAAAGGCATAGAACAAGTGGTGAAGTCAACTCCACTTTCAATTGGTTGAAGGTCATCTTTGTTGTCTCGTTTCATTAAAATTCATTAAAATTCATTATTGAATATCATTCAGGTCAAATGAGGCACAATATTTCCAAAATTATTGATGAACTTTCTATAATATCTCAATAAATTGAGAAAAATCAATATCATTGCAGGACATTTAACGGTTGCTTATGTTTTAGTTGAATCCACTACCATTCCTTTCTAAGAAACTATGTAACCCAAGTACTTGACTTGTTAAACACTAAATTGATATTTTTTTTCTTTCACAAACAAAATATTTTTTGATAAGATTCTTAGGGCAACTTGCGGTTGTATTAAATGATTTTATCTTGACTTTGAATAAACAAAAATGTCATCAAACAAAGCTAACATAAATTTTATGAGAGAGATGAAAAATATTGTTCATGAGACTTTGGAAGGTTTTTAGTGTATTTGCAAGGCCAAGTGACATCATCATAAACTCATAATGTTGTTTTCTTACATGGTTACACTTGGATTTGATTATATCCAAATCATTAGTCTAATCTGAGTTATAATTTAGCATTGTGAAGCTTATCCAATAATTCATCAATCATAAGAATTAAATATTTATCTTTAACCATTATGTCATGTAAAGTAGGGTAGTGGACACAAAATCATCAAGCTTAATCTACTTTTATTCACTAATGGAATTGATGATTAGAATGAATTATTATACCTATGATATGTATAGTCCAACTAGTGGGGAACTAGGAACGTTGAAGTAGTGCTTCCTTGGAGGCATGAGTTCGATCCTCATGGGCTACATCTCTGAGTGCAGGAACATTGGTAGCCCTGATCTCGCTCTTGGTAGAGATATCTAGTGAGATGGGCAGCCCAAGCATAACATGAGGCATGACTCGACTAAGTCGTGTCTAGCTTGACGCAACATTGTCCAGAACCATACTGAGCCAGAGGTTGTCGTGCCTCATGCCGTACCAGGCACGACCTACATGTCTTGCTCATCGGCATGGTCCACTAG